>CM060636.1:28416162-28878662 GCA_030578275.1 Meda fulgida
GAGGAGGGTCAACATCACTCTCCATCCTGGCCCCCCTTCGATCCTGGACCGGTGGAAGGCAGTTCTTGGCCGGCTTCTCGCCGTCATGGACGGAGGAGGAGACGCCCGTCTGCCCAGCGAGAGACCGCTCACGTCCCGTCTGCCCAGCGAGAGACCGCTCACGTCCCGTCTGCCCAGCGAGAGACCGCTCACGTCCCGTCTGCCCAGCGAGAGACCGCTCACGTCCCGTCTGCCCAGCGAGAGACCGCTCACGTCCCGTCTGCCCAGCGAGAGACCGCTCACGTCCCGTCTGCCCAGCGAGAGACCGCTCACGTCCCGTCTGCCGAGCCAGAGACCGCTCGCGTCCCGTCTGCCGAGCCAGAGACCGCTCGCGTCACGTCTGCCGAGCCAGAGACCGCTCGCGTCACGTCTGCCGAGCCAGAGACCGCTCGCGTCACGTCTGCCGAGCCAGAGACCGCTCGCGTCACGTCTGCCGAGCCAGAGACCGCTCGCGTCACGTCTGCCGAGCCAGAGACCGCTCGCGTCACGTCTGCCGAGCCAGAGACCGCTCGCGTCACGTCTGCCGAGCCAGAGACCGCTCGCGTCACGTCTGCCGAGCCAGAGACCGCTCGCGTCACGTCTGCCGAGCCAGAGACCGCTCGCGTCACGTCTGCCGAGCCAGAGACCGCTCGCGTCACGTCTGCCGAGCCAGAGACCGCTCGCGTCACGTCTGCCGAGCCAGAGACCGCTCGCGTCACGTCTGCCGAGCCAGAGACCGCTCGCGTCACGTCTGCCGAGCCAGAGACCGCTCGCGTCACGTCTGCCGAGCCAGAGACCGCTCGCGTCACGTCTGCCGAGCCAGAGACCGCTCGCGTCACGTCTGCCGAGCCAGAGACCGCTCGCGTCACGTCTGCCGAGCCAGAGACCGCTCGCGTCACGTCTGCCGAGCCAGAGACCGCTCGCGTCACTTCTGCCGAGCCAGAGACGCTTCACATCTCTTCTACAGAGCCAGTGCCCGTTCCTGAGCCGGAGGCAGAGCCAGTGCCCGTTCCTGAGCCGGAAGCAGAGCCAGTGCCCGTGTTTGTGTCTGATCTTGTGGCTGTTACAGTTTTGGTGTCTGTTCCTGAGCCGGTGTCTGTTCCTGAGCCGGTGTCTGCTCCCGAGCCAGTGTGTGTGCTGTCTGCTCCCGAGTCAGTGTGTGAGTTGTCTGTTCCCGAGCCAGTTCCTGAGCCAGTTCACGAGCCAGTGTGTGTGTTGTCTGTTCCTGAGCCGGTGTCTGATATTCCTGAGTCAATGTTTGTTTCTGTGTTTGTGTCTGTCCTTGTGGCCGCTACTGTTCTAGTGGCTGCTGAGCCGGTGTCTGCTCCCGAGCCAGTGTGTGTGTTGTCTGCCCCCGAGCCAGTGTGTGTGTTGTCTGCCCCCGAGCCAGTGTGTGTGTTGTCTGCCCCCGAGCCAGTGTGTGTGTTGTCTGCCCCCGAGCCAGTGTGTGTGTTGTCTGCCCCCGAGCCAGTTCCCGAGTCAGTGTGTGTGTTGTCTGCTCCCGAGCCAGTTCCCGAGTCAGTGTGTGTGTTGTCTGCTCCCGAGCCAGTGTGTGTGTTGTCTGCCCCCGAGCCAGTGTGTGTGTTGTCTGCCCCCGAGCCAGTGTGTGTGTTGTCTGCCCCCGAGCCAGTTCCCGAGCCAGTGTGTGTGTTGTCTGCTCCCGAGCCAGTGTGTGTGTTGTCTGCCCCCGAGCCAGTGTGTGTGTTGTCTGCCCCCGAGCCAGTTCCCGAGCCAGTGTGTGTGTTGTCTGCCCCCGAGCCAGTGTGTGTGTTGTCTGTTCCTGAGCCGGTGTCTGTTCCTGAGCCGGTGTCGGTTCCTGAGCCGGTTGCTGTTCCTGTGCTCTGGCCGCCCGAGGGTTCGTCTCCGCCCTGGCCGCCCGAGGGTTCGTCTCCGCCCTGGCCGCCCGAGGGTTCGTCTCCGCCCTGGCCGCCCGAGGGGTCCTCACCGCCCTGGCCGCCCGATGGACTGTCTCCTTCGCCCTGGCCGCCCGATGGACTGTCTCCTTCGCCCTGGCCGCCCGATGGACTGTCTGCTTCGCCCTGGCCGCCCGATGAATTGTCTGCTTCACCCTGGCCACCCGATGGACTGTGTTTTGCCCTGGTCTGTCTCTCCTGTCCCCCCCCTGGCCTGTCCCTCCTGTCCCGCCTGGGTCGGATGGAGCGTCTGGTAGCCGCTCCGTAGGGAGGGGGTTATGTCACATGTCTGTCCTGTCTTGTGTTGCACATGGGTGTTTGTTATGTTGTGCCATGTGCTGTGGTGACTGTTTATCCCTCCCCCTTGTTATCTGATTATTGGTTTATTTGCTCCACCTGTCTGTCTCGTTACTCTCCTTTGTTTGCCTCTCTATTTAGTCTTCCTGTGTTTGCTGTCCTGTGCTGGTTCGTTGTATTTGTTACGCATTGTATTCTGTGCCTGTTCCTGCCCTGCCTAGTCTGTTTTTGGATTTTGATTTGGTTTGTTTATTTTATGTTTTGTCTAATTAAAAGACTTTTGCTCTGCACATGAATCCACGGAATTATTCCCGGTCCTCCCGTGACACAGGGAAACTTGTTTTCCTCACTGTGCATATGACAAACATTTTGACTTTCCTAGACTTATTAAAATCTGTATAGAAAACTAAATGCCCCAGGGCCAAGACGAAATCATGAGTGTCACATACTTCCAGTCCTGCTCCATCTGAGCCAGTGCCATTGAGATGAACAGATGAGCTATCTCCAGATATCATAGACCTTGCCGGTATCGAGAGATATTGATTCTATGATGTGAACATACTCAGCCGTATGTACTTTCCCATCACCAGCAAATGCAAATTGGGATGCCATTAACGTGAGACCATCAATCTCAGGAAAGTCTCTGTAAGCATCCGTGTAACCACTTTTATTTAAAGCAAATGCAGTTTTGATTATTGTTTCATTTCCTTATATTTGATTTACATGAATTCAATTTCTTGTAGTCCTATGATATATATAGTGCACAGTGTGTGGTTTTGTTTAGTGTTTATCTCTTCTTTTCAGGTCACGCTCACCTGACAGATTTTAACATAGCTGCTATTGTGAAGGAAGACTTAAAAGCCACATCTATTGCAGGGACAAAACCATACATGGGTGAGAGCTTTCACACTTCTCTTTAACACTGAACGACTTCTAGTCGTGCTTTATTTGTGTGGTTAAACAACTTCAGGCAAGGGTTCCTTATTTTACTCTTCATTGACAAATTGTTAAATGTTATAGGAAAGTAGTTTTCACAGTTCTTGTCAGATGAAGTGTTCTTTCTTCTGTTAAAAAAATGCATATTTTTTCAACAGAAAATAATAATTTTGGTCAAATTGAGGAACTTAAAGCCCCACAGTACCAGGCTTTAGTTTGCTCCATTCATCACCAAATAACCATGGTATCACTGTATAGCTACTATCAGAAGATAATTTCAGTAATAAAGATTTGGGAGATAAAACTTAAGCTATCAAAGCTATAAATTCTCTGTAATGTCAATGAAACCGTGTACTCCACACACTGGCGTATTCTCTTTGCTGTTGTGTGTTCTGTGCAGCCCCAGAACTGTTCCAGTCGTTCGAGGGAACGCACCCAGGGTACTCTTTCTCAGTGGACTGGTGGTCTTTAGGGATCACTGCTTATGAGCTTCTCCGTGGACAGGTGAGGGACTCTCAAACATCTGATCTCAGATCAGTATTAGGACAGGAAATTTCATTTTATATTTAACAATATTAGTACAACATTATTTTCCTGTTATCTCTGTAAAGCTGCTTTGAAACAATATAAATAAAGGTGACTTGACTTGAGAAGACGGTAACACTTTAGAGTACTGTCCCTTCATTAATGAATAACTACACAGGAATAAATATGTAACGCACTATTAACATTCTAGTAACTAACAAGAAACTCTGATTAACAAATTAGTTAGTAATCGCGCTCAGTTGAACGTGGTTGTTCACTATTAACTAATCAATAACTACTATTTTTCATACCTCACTGAAGACTACTAAGAACTACTATATACAGGTTCATAATTGATATTAATAATGCATAATGTATAATATAAGGTAACGGTAACCCATTAGTAATGAATCAAGCGTTACTACATCTTCCTAAAGGAACTACTAATTATTTGGATCAGTTTTCTAAAGTGAAGATCATGGAAACACACTAGTAATGACTCAAGTGTTACCAAATCCATCAGAAGGAATTACTATTCAAAATCTTACAAAAATCTCAAAAGTTTACAATGACTTCAGTCAATATTAGGTAGTTATGTTTTTCACTTTAGAATACTGATTAAAATAATTAGTAGTACCTTTAGAAGGATGTTGTAACACTCGAGTCATTACTAGTGGGTTACCGGTACCTTTTATTATAAATTATGCATTATTCATGTTAATTGTTAACCTGTATATTGTAGTTCTCTAGGAGACATGAAAACAATTTTAGTTATGGTTTCACTTCATTTGGATGGTCCCTTTAACACATTCTGTTGACTATAAGTAACGTTGCACCTACATGTCTACTAACTCTCATTAGAGTGTTAGTAGAGTATTAGTAGACTGGTAGGGTTAGGGTTAGAATAAGTCGACATGTAGTTGCATAGTTACTTATAGTCAGTAGACTGTCTGTTGGAGGACCATCTCAATAAAGAGTTATCAGATATTAAGCAGACAGTACACTAATACTCTAATGAGAGTTAGTTGACATGCAGTTGCAAAGTTACTTATAGTCACCAGAATGTTCAAAAGGGACCATCAAAATAAAGTGTTACCTTAGTTATTGATTAGCTAATAGTGAACTACCACATTCGACTGAGCGCTATTACTTATAATTTGTTAATCAGTTTCTTGTTAGTTAATCGTAGTTACTAGAATGTGAATAGTGCGTTATCGTTTGTTTCTGTGGAGTTATTCATTATTGAAGGAACAGTTTTTTAAAGTGAGACTCATCATGTGCTGCTGAGAATCAGCTGGCGAGGAAATGTAGACGTTTCATTGACTGTTGCGTCCTGACTGATCTCACCCTGGGCTCTCTCTTTAGAGGCCGTACATCATGCGCACTAACACACCAGCCAATGAGATCCTGCAAACTTTCCACAAAGCGCACCCCTGCTACCCTGCGGCCTGGTCTTCAGGGATCAAATCTCTCTTGCAAATGGTAGCATTAATCACACCGTAGTCATACTTTTTATTATTTGCATTTATTTTTAGGATTAGTAAAGAAATATACATTATCTAATACCATGGGAAACACTGATTCCTAAAGAAACCGCTTCCGTCTGTTGTCAGCTGTTGTGTGTCGATGCTCAGAAGAGGATTTCCTGTCTCTCGGAGCTCCAGGACTTGGAATACCTCTCTGATGTCAATTGGGACGCTGTGCTCAGCAAACAAATCCCACCTGGCTTCCTCCCTAATGTCAGTAGAACACACACACACACTGCACATAAAGAGACATGCACATATAGACATTCCAGATATTTACATTTACGTTACACTTTGCAAAACGTGTGCAGATTTATGATAATTGGTCTTAACTGAGAGGTTTTGATGCAGTGAATCTTGGGAGCCATCAGTTGACCCCTACAAAAAAATGTTTATTTTACAAGGCTCATTTGATGAGGTTATTTTTTTGAGAGAGTCCGTTTCAGTTCAGCATGGTTAGCGTGATTGCTTTACCTTCGAAGTGTCCTGCGTAAGCAATATTTATGCTGTTTGGAATGCACTGTAAAAATGCTGAATTCTTAGGAAAGCTCTGCCACTATTACAGCCACTTGCTTCAATATTTGTAATGTTTATCTGTGCGTTTCTAATGTGATGACATTCACAATGTGATGATGAGATTTGAAGTACGCTATAAGTGCACATTCAATACAATTAAGTGCCATTTTTTTTAAACAGTCATGCTTGCCAAAAGATTTTGATTTGTGCATGGGCACATTGTATATAAATGTATATGTTTGACGGCAGAGGCGACGACTAAACTGTGACCCCACATTTGAGCTGGAGGAGATGATCCTGGAATCCAAACCGCTGCATAAGAAGAAGAAGAGGCTGGCGAGGAAGACGCGGGAGAACGGCTCTGATGGATCTCCTCAGGTAGCATCTCTCTAAGAGTAAACGTTTGCATCTTCTCTTCCTCGTATTACAGTTATATCTCACCACAGTTTTTGGTAGGAACCCACACTGAACCCAGCTTGTTCACTCTGTCACTATGGAGTGTGGTTATGCAACAACTTGCATAACTGCAAAAAGACAAAAAACAATTAAAGTCTTGTTTATGGCATTACCTTCACATTTTTCTGCAGTGACTCTGTTCTTTGTCTGTCAGTATGAGTCATTTCTCTGATGGATTTATGCAGTGGGAATTAAGAATCGTTGAAATTTAGAAACGTTTTCTAATGATAAGTTTTGCTTCACTCATTGAATTACTCTTTATTTTAAGGTGGCCGTGTTACAGTGTAATTATACGTTTAAGTACTTACTATAGGGTTATGGCCCCAATTTACTTAGAGCGAAATCGAAGAACGAACTGGTGTGACATCATTTCAAACAAAATCATGCCAAAATAAAGTTGCCGGAACGTTGCCATTGGTCCGTGGCGATTCCGCAATAGGTTGGCTCCGCCTTCTTTGACGGGACATTTTTCTCCAGTTAATTTCTGTTCATTCCGTCGAGGTCAGACACGAGTCACTGGAGAGCTGCTTTATAGAAGAAACTGAATTTGAATTTATAGAAAGACACTGACACTTTTTTCATGTTTAGTACTTTAAAGCTGCTGCAATCTATTGCATAAAGTGCTTTATAAATAAACGTTATGTAACTGGAGCAACACTGTATGATCCGATGCTTTCTTAACTGCTGTTTTCTCACAGCTGTCATTTTCGTTGTGTGTTTATTTTGTAATTGAGAGAAAAGCACATATTCACATATTCATCTAAACTTCGCTCTCAGCAGTGTTGGCGGCCTCGGATGTTCGCTAACAGTATATCGCTGCTCACGTATTTTGAACTTCTTTTTACCCCTAAGCGATGAACAAAAAATAACTTTGCAATATCCGGGCCTTTCCAGACAGCTACATAGTGTCAGCCCAGATCCGGCGCACGCCCGGTACGGGTTAAATCCACATTTACCAGATGTGGCCCAGGGTGGGCCGACACTATGTTGCTGTCTGGGTTTAGGTTCAGGATTACAGTAGGGTTAAGTTTAGTTGCATGTAATTATGCACAATTTATAGTAGTTGCTATATGTAACGTGTAACAATGGCACTGTAAAAAAGTGCTATTAGTCACTCACTAAAGCATATATAAAGTACTTGATTATAATTTGACCTGTAGTGTGTTATTCAATATTACATTTAAAGTTAATATATTCTAAATGTACTAAATTGCAACAAAATTACATTAAAGTAGATTTTACTTACAAATTTGTGTTCGTAAATTCAGCACACTTTCATATGGAAGCTTGTTTGAAAAAAAAAAAAGATAATTGGACTCTTTTCCTCACAATTGCGAAACATGCAATTGCGATTTATAATGTCAGATTTGCGGGATATAAACACGAAATAATTTTTATAGATTTTTTTTTATAATTTCTGATTATTTTCACACAATTGCAGTTTTATATCTTGCAACTATGACTTTATTTTTTGCAATTCTGACTTTTTTCTTTTAGTTGCGAGTTTATGCCTTGCAATTTTGTCTTCTTTTCTCAGAATTGTAAGATGTAAACTTGCAATTGTGAGTTATAAATTCCAATCCTGAGGGAAAAAGACTGACTTTTTTTCTCATAATGGAGAGTTTATACGTAAACTTGCAATTCTGAGAAAAAAAAGTGAGTGGGTGACAGTGTGTGTGTGTGTGTTTGTGTGTGTGTGGAATACTACTGTAGGAGGAATACTGTAGGAGTTCAAGTTAGTGTCGTACGTTCACATTTTCTGAATAAGTGGGGATCGATACTATATGACCAGTCCCTACAGTATCTGCTCCTGACTCCCCCTGTTTCTCTCTGTATACTTCAGATTTCCTCCCACTAACTCATTCTGTCCTGGCTGCTTCTCAGTTCTCTCCTCCCACTGAAGTTTGTAATGTATGGAGAAATGGGCTCAATCCAGTCACAGATAAATGCAGAGAAAAATTTAACTCTTGTTGTGAGAACAAAATAAAGAGCAGCATCCCACTCCCACAGGCCACACTGACTCCACTTCCTTCCCAGTGTTCATGCTCTGTTCAGAGTCAAATCTTCTCTTTTTCTTCAGTCTGTGGCTAAATACTCATTCGTATATCACTAGTGTCTGTTAGGAATGTTATACAGTTACAACAGCTTCTCTCAAACTAATGTTTAAACCCAGACATCAACATAGTGTCGGCCCAGATCCGGAACATATGGATTCCACTCGTACCAGATGTGGGCCGGATCTGGGCCGACACTATGTTGCTGTCTGGAAATACAAACACAATTAAAGTTCAGTTCTTAAAATGTTAGTTCACCCCCAAAACATTTTTTTCTTTGAAAAATATATTTTAAAAACAACATATCTGTACACTCACCTATATTCATTGTGTAATGAAAAAATGTTATTGAAAAAAGCAATAAGTGTTTATATTTGAATATAAATTCATTAATAAATAAATAAATAATTAAATATAAACTTTTCTTGCTAATTGAATACAATTTTTTTTAAAACCATATAAAACCAACATGACTACAAAAATTGCCACATTTTAATCTTTTTTTTTTTTGCATTGTCCAGTCTCTTATTTTTCAATTAACCATTCATTCAAGATGAATAAATGTTTGGTGAGTAAATAATTACACTTTTTGGGGGGTGAACATCCTTTGAGTATTACCGACACTGTGTTCAGCAGCAGCAGCTAGTGCGAGAGTTTCAAATAGCTCTTTCTATTGGATGGAGTATGAACAAGCCCTCTCCTCGATTGTAGCATACTAAGCATCAGTCACGCTTACTCAAGGAAATCCCTGTGCTTGCCTGTTTGAATCGTGGAGTTGCATGGCTGAGGTTTCTGGAGTAAGCGCTAAACACTCGACACTTACTGACATTTGATGACACTCAAAGTCATGACTTCACACATTCATAGAGGCAGGAGTTACAACTCTTGTCGTTTTGCTTTGCAGTACTTTTTTCACATTTTGCGTTATACAGGATACATTAATGGCCCTCTAATGCTCAATTCAAGTCTCTTGTACACCAACTATCGGCTTAAGGTCTGGCCAGATTGTGGCCTATTCTAGCCAGGAACCATCCCTTTAGATAAAAAAAGAGAAGAAAGAGCAACCAGAGTTTTGTTTATATGTGTTTTTAAGGGGCATGTTTTGTCCAGGTAATCATTTGAAATAATGATATGGCTCCATCAAGGGATGTAAAGAAAACCATTTCTGGCTATCCAAAACACAAATACAGAATATTTTGCAGAAAAAAAATCAGATAGTGGAATACACAGTTCTGCTCATGAATATCTACTTTAGTTGCTTTAAATCAATGGTTCCCGATCTTTTGACTACATTGCCCTCAACCATTTAAGACAATATTCACAAATAGCAGTTTCTGCCTACTAAAATACTTTTAGAGCTTGACATAACTAGAATCATTTCATGTCTGGAAATTACTTTTAAAATTCCTTCGGTAAAAAGGTTTCCCAAGGCCGTGTAAACCTAGCCTGGTTGACACCAGACCCTTCTCAGTTGTAACTGAGAGTGGGTCTGGGGAAGGTTCATTTACAGCACATTTCCAAAGGGCGTCACTGCTCAAATGCCTCTGGGATTGACCAATTGGATAGACCTAAAACCAATTAGAGCGAGGAAGACGATAACGCTTCAATGTCGTTGCGCTATCGTCATCGTGTAAAACCCTCCTCAATGTTTGTGATTGGTGCCTCGATTTGAAAAAATTGGAAATGGGCTCTTGGCCAGACGGACTTGCAGAGCAAATGTCAAATTTGCCGGAAGTTCGTCAGGGTTTTCCCAGGCTAGTGGAAACCTGCACCTTAAATAAAAATGATAGTTGTAGGAACTTTTGTAAGATTGTCACTTCAAAGGATGGTTGATATTAGACCCATGTTTGTATTGTCTTCCAACTTATCCATTTTGTTGTGCATTACAATATATCCTTTTTTTGTATTGTGCCTGTGTATATCTTTTGTTTGTATTGAAGGTTTTATGTCATGTATAAGAAAAAAAATGGTCGTTGCAGTAGTTGAAAATGTGAATGTCCACTTTCCTTAGCAGAGCAAGGGTGTAACGTATGGATAGAGGGGACAATAGCAAGTAAACAGATCTTTATTCGAGTAAATGTCTCCAGTCACAGAGAATAGCGAAACAGACAAGTTCTCAGAGGAATAGTAGAATCACGGCAGCAGTACACAAGATCCTTCTCAACTTGGTGGTAATCTCCGCTGGCGGTGAGGCAAGCAAGGCAGCGCAGGTTTGCGTGGCCAACTCGATCCGATGGTCAGATGTAAAGTGATGAACCCAGTGTCGGTGAAGCGTGAAGACCAAGACTGCAACGGTGAACCTCTGGACGAAGACAGGGCAGGAAACACAGGGAGCCGAAGAGACAGGAACACAACAGGCAACATCCACAAAACAACGATCTGACAAACACAAGACGCATGAGATGGGTAATAAATAGGCAGTGGAAATGCACAACACCTGTCGCTGATAACCCCGGAGGATAATCAGCGACCACGCCCACACACACATACATTCATTCACAAATACACACACACACAGCGCAAGGGAGCATCAATGAATTCCTCAACCGTGACAGTACCCCTCCCCCTAGGAGCGCCTCCTGGAGCTCCCAGAGGAACCTACCTGTTGACAGTAATCATCAATAAGGGACTGATCCAGAATGTCCCTAGCAGGAACCCAACTTCTCTCCTCCGGACCGTAACCCTCCCAGTCCACCAGATACTGAAATCCGCGTCCCCTCCTTCTCGAGTCCAGAATTCGATTTACCGAATATGTGGGTTCCCCATCTACGAGTCGCGGCGGTGGGGGAACCGGGGCTGGCGGATTAATGGGTGAATAAAATACGGGTTTCAATTTGGACACATGGAACACGGGATGAATTCTTCTGTACGCAGGATGGAGTTTGAGGCGAACTGTCACCGGACTAATGATCTTGGTAACAGGAAATGGGCCAATGAATTTGGGAGCTAGCTTATTAGAAACGGATCGGAGTGGAATGTTCTTAGTAGAAAGCCACACTTTGGAACCGACGACATACACGGGAGGTCTTGACCGGTGGCGATCGGCCTTAACCTTGGTGCGCGCCCTTACCAGGAGCAGAGTCTCACGGGCTCTGGTCCATGTACGGTGACACCTCTGGACAAAAGCGTGAGCGGAGGGGACCGCGACTTCGGATTCCAGACTAGGAAAAATAGGTGGCTGGTACCCTAAGCTACCTTCAAACGGAGATAGGCCCGTGGATGACACAGGTAACGAGTTGTGTGCGTACTCCACCATTAAGAGTTGTTGACACCAAGAGGAAGGATTCTTGGCGGCAACACATCGCAACATTCTCTCCAAATCTTGGTTGGCTCTCTCGGTCTGCCCGTTGCTCTGGGGGTGGTAACCCGAAGACAGACTGACAGTGGCTTCCAGTAATTTACAAAATTCTTGCCAAAATTTGGAGACAAATTGGGATCCCCTGTCAGAGACCACGTCCATCGGGAGGCCATGTAACCGAAAGACGTGATCGATGACAGTCACCGCTGTTTCCTTGGCTGAAGGTAATTTGGGCAAGGGAATAAAGTGAGTCGCCTTCGAGAACCGGTCCACTACGGTTAAAACAACCGTATTGCCTTGGGAGGGCGGGAGGGCGGTGACAAAATCTAGCGCTATATGGGACCAGGGTCTCGAAGGGACAGACAGCAGTTGAAGAAGCCCATCTGGGGGTCGATTGGAAGTCTTACCAATCGCACAGATCGAGCAGGCCAAAACAAAATCTCGAATGTCGCAAGCCATAGATGGCCACCAGAATCGTTGCTTAACTAGAAATCTAGTTCGGTTTACTCCTGGGTGACAGGCTACATTGGAACAATGACCCCATTGAATAACGTCGGCCCGTAATCCCTCCGGCACAAACAATCGGTTCGGTGGGCACCGGGACGGAGGCGTTACCCCTTCTAAGGCCGTCTTGACCTTCGATTCGACCTCCCATCGGAGTGTGGAGATGAATCGAGTCTCCGGTAAAATGCACTCGGGAGTAGACAGGCGTTCGGATGGATCAAAAATACGAGATAAAGAATCGGGTTTGGTGTTTTTAGAACCCGGGCGGTAAGAAAGAGTAAAATCAAAACGACCGAAAAAAAGAGCCCACCGAGCCTGCCTGGAGTTGAGTCTTTTGGCAGATTGAATGTATTCTAAGTTCTTGTGATCAGTCCAGACGATAAAAGGTACCCCCGACCCTTCTAACCAATGTCGCCATTCCTCCAATGCTAACTTGACAGCCAACAATTCTCTGTTACCAATGTCATAGTTACGTTCGGTAGGCGACAAGCGATGAGAAAAAAACGCGCAAGGATGCATCTTGTCGTCTGAAGGAGAGCGCTGCGAGAGCACTGCGCCTACCCCCACCTCTGACGCATCGACCTCCACCATGAACTGACGTGACAGATCAGGGGTCGTAAGAATGGGAGCCGAAACGAAGCGGCTCTTCAGGTTGGCGAATACAGCTTCGGCTGTTTCGGACCACCTGAACGTCGTTCTGGGGGAGGTCAAGGCAGTCAGAGGTGCGGCTAGTTGGCTGTAATTACGAATGAAAAAAAATTAGCAAACCCCAGAAACCTCTGTAGGGCCTTACGGGAATCTGGACTTGGCCAATCCACCACAGCCTTAACCTTGTCAGGATGCATACGTACTCCCTCAGACGAAATGACGTAACCTAGGAAAGGGACAGACTGTGCATGAAAAGCGCATTTCTCCACCTTGACAAAAAGCCCATTCTCTAGCAACCTCTGAAGCACTCGTCTGACGTGCTGAACGTGTTCCTGGAGAGACGAAGAAAAAATCAATATGTCATCCAGGTAGACATAAATGAACTGATCGACCATGTCTCTCAACACATCATTGACGAGTGCCTGGAAGACCACTGGGCTATTGGAAAGTCCGAAAGGCATAATCAAGTATTCAAAATGCCCCCTGGGGGTGTTAAAAGCGGTCTTCCATTCATCCCCCTTCCTGATGCGGACCAAATGATAAGCATTACGTAAGTCCAGTTTTGTGAAGACCGACGCTCCCTGCAACCTCTCGAAGGCTGAAGACATCAACGGCAAAGGATAAGTATTCTTTACCGTGATGTTGTTCAGCCCTCGGTAATCAATGCAAGGTCGCAGAGAACCGTCCTTCTTCCCCACAAAAAAGAACCCCGCCCCCGCTGGAGAAGAGGAAGGTCGGATGAATTTGGATGCCAGAGAATCAGAAATATATTTGACACATTGGTTCCCCTCTGAGGACTCATGCCATCATCCGGCAGTTCAACAGCACATTGGAGGAGCGGGAGGTCAGTGGAGACTGGCCCGGTGGAAGAGCTCCCACTATAACCCTAATGCTGTGTTCACACCGGACGCGAATTCGTGTCTACCGCGTCTAGTTTAGCGCTTGACCACTTTGTGTTAATTCGCGCGTCAAGAGTGAAATTGGCGCGCGTAAAAACAAAAGTTTGAAGCGAAATTTACGCGTGTCGGATTCGAAACCCGTTGGCGGACATCTTTTTTATTTTGATCGAGCATTCATCGGGAGAGTCACTGCTCTGTATTTGCTCTGGAGAGCAGAACAGCGGCGTAGGGATCATCGTTGCTGTATTTGTGTCCACCAGACCCTTCGGAGGCGAACCCAGTGGCTAGTTTCAACCTTTGCTCGCTCCAGGAGCTACGCCTGGATGACGGCCGCTTTCAGCGGTACTTCCGCCTGCTCCGCGCCCACCTTGATGACCTGTTGTCCCGCATCGGAGCGAGGATCACCCTCGCCCTCATCCATCTAATATGTCATTTATTTTTGTTTTGATGATAATTGGAGCCAGCCTCAAAAAGTATAACCTGTCCTGTGATTTTTTCTCTCTCACACAACAATGTCCAGACACGAACTTATGCACTAGTATGTTGGTTGTCTTTACATTATAATAATATTTCATATAATCTAGATATGGAATAAATAGCATTCAATACAAAATGAATGTCTCATATATTGAAATCAAGTTTTATGTGATAAAATATTTGCTTTGTTGTGCATTAGAACCACACCAGGCATTTAGTCATATTGAAGCATCCGGATACTTCACCACGTGACAGCAGCAAGCAGCTAGGCTCCTGATTGGCTCGCGAATTGACGCCAAAGTTCAGATTTTTCAACTCGGGCGGCAGACACGAATTCGCGTCAAACGCGTGAATGCACAAATAGCACTAACTAAATAATTCGCGCTTAACGTGCCAGACGCTTAATTTGCGCCATTCGCGAATTTTTCGCGCGTAACGCGTCTTCCCAGGTGAAAAAAAAGTGTACTTAAGTGCACTAAAAAAACACTTAAATACAAGAAATTATATTTGTAGTACATTCTTTCTTGTTGTGCCAAAGAAAAGTGTAAAAATGATACACTATAAATACACTAATTAAAAGTATATGTTTTTACTTAAGTAGTACTTAAGTGTAATTGTGAAAGTATATAAAACACCCTTGACATTTTAAATGTATTTTTAGTGCAATTTTTTTGCACTTTAATATATTACTAACAAGTATACTAGAAGTACATTGGTAAGAAATACATGCTTAATTACACTTTTAAGAAATATGCTAAACTCAAGCATAATTTTAATATATTTCTAAAAAGTATACTAGAAGGACATTGGTAATAAATACATGCTTTGTTACACTTTTAAGAAATATGCTAAACACAAGCATAATTTTAATATATTTCAAACAAATGCACTATAAGTACATTAGTAATAAATATATGCTTAATTATACTTTTAAAAAATATGCTAAACACAAGCATATAATTGTAATATATTTCTAAAAAGTATACTAAAGTACATTGGTAATAAATATCTGCTTAATTACACTTTTAAGAAATATGTATTTTAGTGTACTTTTTTGACATGAATACACCTTAAGTATAATTGATATATATGTATAATATGTTATTATTATATTTTAATTAAGTTATTAATATAATTAAAATGCATTAAAGATGGGTTTTAGTTATCCTAAAAGTGGTAACAAAATAAAAAAATTTAAAGGTTGAAATAGTATATTAAAAATATATTTAAGTTCATCTTCAGTGTGTGTCTAAATTGCACAGTTGAGTACACTTAGTTGATCTTAAGTTTATCTTAAGAAGTACTAAAGTTAAGCTTTCAGTATATTAAGTACAAAAGTAGTGCGCAAAATAGAACACTTTCAATACATTATGGAAGTGTACTAAGTGCACTTAAGTAATGTATTTTAGTGTACTTTTTTGACAAAGGAATACACCTTAAGTATAATATATATATATATTTATAATATATTATTATTATATTTTAAATAATTTATTAGTATAATTAAAATACATTAAAAATGGGTTTTAGATATACTAAAAGTGGTAACAAAATAAAAAAATTTAAAGGTTGAAATAGTATATTAAAAATATATTTAAGTTCATCTTCAGTGTGTGTCGAAATAGCACAGTTGAGTACACTTAGTTGATCTTAAGTTTATCTTAAGAAGTACTAAAGTTAAGCTTTTAGTATATTAAGTACAAAATTAGTGTGCGAAAATAGAGCACTTTAAGTACATTATGGAAGTGTACTTAAAATGTATTTTAGTGAACTTTTTTTTTCACCTGGGTTTGCATTGACTTATCATTGAAATCACTCGCGCCTGACGCGCTATTCGCGTCCGGTGTGAACGCACCATAAGGTCTCCCAGAGTGTTAACCTCCCCGCCCTGTGCTGTGAAGAGGAACCGGGCTGGGTAACAACAGAGGGAACTTCACGAGAGTAGTCGTGACCGCAGTGTCGACATGGTCATTTTCTCTCAATGAGGACATGAACAATCCACAAATGCCATCTTAGCATGCTCACGGCCCAGACATGAGAGGCAGCAATCATGAACGTCAGTTGAGGACAGGAATCGACCGCCTCCAGAAACACACGGACAGAAAGGCATCTTTAAAAAGACGCTTGCCGCCCATTTTGCTGTTTTAGGAAACTGTTATTTTTCACTGAAGCGCACAGGGGATAAACACTGCACTTAACTGTGCAATACAAAGGCGAAACACTGCTGAATGCTCCATATACACCAGCAGGAGAGCTTCTTTCGAGGCAACTGGAAAGAGTGATCGCTCATAAGAGACAACCACTCAGCTCCAAAGCATAAATCGAATGACTGGATGTGTGCCACCATCTTATATACCAGTAAATACGGGGGAGTGGCTTGGCATGCAAATTCCAATCGCAAATTCTATTGGCTGTTTTTCTAAAACTCAGAGGTGATTGGAGCTCCCAAGTGAGACCCCATTTGTCAGTCGACACAATGTCGTAGTGACTGACAGATGGGGAACATATGTTGTCATGACTTATTGATAATATTATTTTTTAGTGTAAAGGGTAAAGTATAGGTGCAGTTTGGAGGACGATGAGGAATGGCAGAGTTAAAATTGTGCATTCATTATTTGAGACTGTGAAAAAGTCAAATAAAATCTACCTTTTTATAGTGGTCTTTGCAAACAAATCTTTTCATGAAATATATGCCATTTCACATGGTTTGACCGTGCACCTCTTGACAAAAGCAAAAGTGAAATGCTTGACTTTTGGTTGCTTCCTCGTCACAAAGTGTTGTCAGTGTGAATACTCCCTAAGGCCTCTTTCTGCTGTTCTGTTTAGTCTTTCTGACATCCTGCTGTTTGAGCACCTGTAGTCAGCGACAGCTCAGTTCAGTAGGGCAAACTCATTGTCTGCACTCAGTCTGGATGCTTCAGTCACACTGATAATGCTTCTCTTCTCTGAGTTGACTGCACTGACCTGACAAAACAACAAAAAATGCTGATGACTGTGGAACACCCAGTGAATTCACACTTTAGTGGCATTTAGTTCATGTCTATTAGCTTTGAGGTACTCTTTAAAAATGACAAACATTAACAAAAATAGCAAAAATACTGCAGTTTTTTTTTTTTTTTTTTTGGTTTGAGAAAAAACCTCCTTTTCTGGAAAAACAGACAAACTGTAAATATTGATGACATCATCTATCACTCTGGGGTGTATCCAATTTTTTGTCTAATCAAAAGCTACTCTAGAATGAGTATGACCCTCCTCTTAATACCAACTACTGCTGACCAATGTTTAAATGGCTCTGTTAACGTTTCTTGTCTCTCACATTCAACTAGCCTAAAAAATTATTTTTAAACTTTTTGTCATCCGAAAATCAAACAGAGCGGTTCAAAATGGAGTGCAGCAGAGCAGAATCAAGAATATCAAATATTTGGGGGGACTTGTCACCCTCAATGTCTATGATGGTCACGGCACTGCTTAATCCACTCCACTTTGTCACATTTAATGTGAAACATTAACTCATTCTTTTCTTTTGATTGTACAGAATGGGCAATTCCAACAACGCTTAGAGACTGTCCAAAGAGATTTCATCGTCTTCAACAGGGAAAAGTAAGAAAACGTGATAACTTTGTAAGGACATGAAACCTTTTTTTGTTTGAATTTGAACAATAACATATTCAGTTTCATGCATCAGTTTCCATTGTAAAGCAAGTGTTTTGTATTTTAATCTCAACAGTTGTTCTATATATTCATTATATTGAGATATATGTGTATTAGTAAAGTTACACCTTGAAGTTTTTAACCTTGTTATAAAATGCAAAGGTTTTGAAACTCTCTTGGCCAAATGAGGTTTTGCACTTATGTTCAAATATATATATATATATATATATATATATATATATATATATATATATATATATATATATAATACTTCCCTTTCAGTATGTCATGATCGACACCACGTCGGACTGACCAACAAAACTACTTTGAGTGTAACTAAAAAAGCCAATGCGAGATGGGCATGCAAAATTAGCATCTGTCCATAAATGGGCAGCAGGTAAATCGCATATAAGCTTTTCTCTTCGAAGCTGAGCAGTTTTACTGTTTCTGCTCTACAATCTATGTTGAGAGAGTGTTCTTGGAGCCTCTTGTTCTTTTTGGAAAGAAGCATCTGCAGTTGGTGTTGGTGTGACGACACCTCAGAGGTGGACGCGATCTCATAAAGGGCTTAAAAAACTTGAAAGAGTAAGTGCACACAGCAGGCTGCACTGTCTCTGCTGTTACCGTGCCTTCAATAAGAGTGAGTGCACGCAGCAGGCTGCACTAAATCCCTACTTGTGTTTCCGCAGCCATTTCCCCTGTGAGTTTTCAGCACCTGAGAGAGGTGCACCTAATTTCCCTAGAAGACCTTACAAGGGTGTGACACTGCGTCTTTTTAAAGATTTCATTCCCCTAATGTGTTTCTGAATGCGGCCGTTACCTGGGACCGGCTGATGGTCACGATCATTGCCTCACGTGTCTGGGCTTAAAGCACGCGGAGGTGGCTTTCGTGGATGAGTCATGTACCCACTACGGAAAGATGACCATCTCTGTGTTGCAGTCGAGACTCGAGTACCTCAGACGAAGATAAAGTCTGTTCGCCTATTCCTCAATCTACTATCAAATACTTTGGCGAATAGCGGGGGTGACCTGAGGATTACGGTTAGGGCTTCCCCCACGAGAAACCAACCTCCTTGGGCCCCTCACCCCTCTAACACACCACAGCCTGTCGAGCTTCCAGAAGGAACCTTCTAAACGAAGTGTACCAGCCGTACCCTTCAGGGCTCTGCCCAATGAACAGATGTCGATCGCTGCATCAGAGGGTGAGTCTGGATTCTCTGGGGATGAAGATTCTGCTGCGTTGCCACCTTCTGGAATGGTAGCGATGTCCAAGTCTGACCCAGAGTTGATGGCTATGCTTTCCCGGGCACCCATGTTAGGCTCGAGTGGAACCCTCCACCATGTCCCGAACCCTCGAGGCTGGATGATTGGTTTCTTGGGGCAGCTCGCGCTCTGGTTCCATTCTTCCATGCATGAGGAGCTTACTAGGTCATGGACGGCACATTTTACTGCCAGAAATCGACCAGGTCCATCGATGGTGGAGCGGCCAAGCGGTCAGTTGCGATGCAATTGTATCCAAGCACCGCTGCCACCTGGTGGGGTAATCCGTGTCCCCCCTCCCGGGCCTGTAAGTACTTGTCCTAACTAACAGAGATAGAAAAAGACATCCTATCCTCTGCCTTGCACACCATGGCGCTTCTCCAGGTCTACCAGGCCAAAGCGCTCAAGAAGATGCAACGGGGTAGTTCTGACCAGGGCAGGAATTGCACGCAGTGACTGACCTCGCCCTACGAGCGACTTAAGTCACTGTCCGCTCCCTGGGTCGGGCGATGTCCACTCTAGTGGTAAAGGAATGTCATCTCTGGCTGTGCCTAGCGGATATGCGGGATGCAGACAAAATTTGGTTCCTAAAAGTCTCCTGCCTCTTCAGTGACGCAGTTGAGAGCTTCGCCTAGTGGTTCGAGGACTCAACCAAGCCTCCTCACACACCCTCTGCGCAGCCATGGAACCAGGTAAGTGTTGCACCGCACACTCACTCACTCACCCACTTCGGGCTGCCATGGAGCCTCCCAAGTTGGGTCCACGCGTTCCACCTCACTGCCCCTCTGCAGGTACGTCTGTGGTACCTTTGGCCCCGTTGGTACAGTGTCTTGGGGCCTGGCTAGCTCTCCCTAGCCACGTATTGGTCCGTACGGATAACATTGCGACCGTTGCGTACATCAAACAGCAAGGTGGTCTATGCTCCCGTCACATGTCTCAACTCACCCGCCATCTCCTCCTATTGAGGCAGAAGCATCTGAGATCGCTTTGTGCCATTCATATTCCGGGCATGCCCAATCGTGCAGCAAATGAGCTCTAAAAACAGCCTGCGCTTTTGGGAGAGTGGAGACTCCGTCCCCAGGTGGTCCAGTTTATCTGGAAACGTCTGGAGTCACTCAGGTCGATCTGTTTGCATCTCCAGAAATGTCTCATTGCCAACTGTTTTACTCCCTGACCGAGGGGATACTCAGCATGGATGCACTGGCACACAGCTGGCCACGGGGCCTATGCAAATGCGTTTTCCCCTGTGAGCCTTCTCGCACAGACACAGCTTTATAGTGGTTCTTGAATAATGTTATTTTCCAGCTAAAGTTAGTTTTGATTGATTCACTTCCGTTGAAATTATCATTTGTTATTAAATTAGGGGCCGCTAAGATGACGCCGTTCTCTCTAAACAGACTTTAAACGTGAACCTGTGATAATCGCGTAAATGGCGTTTACATGCGCCTTAAGCATTGATTCTATAGTTATGTGCTTTGAATATATGTGTGCAGGTTTGTAATTCCCTACAAACCATGCCTAAACAAACTACTTGTCTTGCCTATAAATTTGATACAGAATTTTATTTAATTTTATCACTTCGAGTTCGGTACGCAAACCAAATTCCCCACGCAAACCGAATTCCCCACAACGCTTTATCTGTAGAGTGTTAAAGGGATCCTCCATAGGCAGAGCCTAGTTTGCACTTCAGCACTGCATTGTCGTCAGGTCTAGGCGAAGGTCCTTCGTCAGATCTGGATACGGCCTGGATCCGGGAGGCTGCGGGAAAACCTCGGGATAAACAAAGACGCTAAAATTAGTGTAGATGCCATTCTTCTTATGATGTAACGAGTACATCAGGATTTAAGGGAAGTGTTCCCAGTTCCGGCTGACCTAATCTATGCAGCCTAACATTGAATTATTGTCGATAATGTATTATGTGAATGCTAGGTCAAAGAGATGTTTTTTTAAATCTAGCTTTGAACTGAAAGAGTGTGTCTGCTTCCCGGACAAGTTTAGGAAGATTGTTCCAAAGTTTTGGTGCTAAATAGGAAAAGGATCTACCGCCAGCAGTCGATTTTGATATTCTAGGTATTATTAACTGGCCGTAATTTTGAGATCGCAATAGACGTGAAAAACTATAAAGCGTTAAGAGCTCGCTCAAGTACTGCAGAGCTAAACCATTTTGTGCTTTGTAAGTAATCAGCAACATTTTAAAATGTATACGATGTTTAATAGGGAGCCAATGCAGTGTTGACAGAACCGGGCTAATATGGTCATACTTCCTGGTTCTGGTAAGAACTCGAGCTGCTGCGTTTTGAATTAGCTGTAATTTTTTTATTAAGCGTGCAGGGCAACCACCCAGTAGAGCATGAACAACTAATTGTTCAGCATTTGTCAATGAGAGCATATGCCGTGATTTAGATATATTTTTAAGATGAAAAAATGCTGTTTTACAGATACTAAACACGTGACTTTCAAATGAAAGATTGGTATCATAGAGCACACCCAGGTTCCTAACCTACGACGAAGACTTAACAGAGCAGCCATCAAGTGTTAGACAGTATTCTAGGTTATCACGTGTTGAAGTTTTTTTGTCCAATAATTAGAATCTCTGTTTTTTTTTTCAGAATTTAGTAGTAGGAAATTACTAGTCATCAAATTTTTTATATCAGCTATGCATTGCGTTAATTTTGTGAATTGGTAAGTTTCGTCAGGGCGTGAAGAAATATACAGCTGAGAATCATCGGCATAACAGTGAAAGCTAATTCCATGTTTCCTAATGATATCTCCTAATGGTAGCATGTACAGAGTGAACAGCAGCGCCCCTAGTACTGAGCCTTGTGGTACGCCATACTGAACTTGTGATTGATATACATCTCTTCATTTACTTCTACAAACTGATAACGGTCTGTTAAGTACGATTTAAACCATGCTAGTGCAATTCCATTAATGCCAACATAGTTTTCTAGTCTATTTAAAATAATGTTGTGGTCAATGGTGTCAAATGCAGCACTAAGATCGAGTAACACTTATAGAGAGATACAACCACGATCGGATGATAAGAGCAAATTATTTGTAACTCTAATGAGAGCTGTCTCAGTATTATGGTACAGTCTAAATCCTGACTGAAAATCCTCGCAGATATCATTTCTTTCAAGAAAGGAACACAGTTGTGAGGATACTGCTTTTTCTAATATCTTTGACAGAAAAGGCAGATTTGAGATCGGCCTGTAATTGACTAATTCTGTAGGATCAAGTTGCGTTTTTTTAACAAGCGGTTTAATCATAGCCAGCTTTAAGGCTTAAAGACGTATCCCAGAGACAAAGACGAATTAATGATATTTAGAAGAGGATCTGTGACATCTGGAAGCATCTCTTTCAGTAGCTTAGTCGGTATAGGGTCTAACATACAAGTTGTCGATTTAGATGAATTAACGAATTTGCTAAATTTTTCCTCTCCTAAAGCAACAAATGAATAAAATTTTTCCTTAGGGAGACTACAATGCACTCCCTGATGCGATGCTCTAGTAGATGGTTGCATAGTTATAATTTTCTCCCTGATATTATCGATCTTATAAGTGAAAAAGTTCATAAAGTCATTGAAGTGGAACCTGTTCGTGAAGTGATGTTCTTCTCACCGAGGAGACCCCTAGAATTGCCCAATTAGTGCCGTGCACTCCTTCCTGCAGCTGGGGTTGGAGCGAAGACTGTCTCCCTCCACCCTTGAATGTATGCTGCCGCGATATCTGCACATCACGACCCCATAGGAGGTAAATCGGTGGGGAAGCACGGCCTGGTCATCAGTTTCCTCAGAATGCCCCATTTGAGCCTTTGTAGTCTGCTGAGTTGAAAGTTCAGTCTATGAAGGCATTACGCCTGGAATTCGGGTCAGCTGACTCTCAAGTGATCCTGAGACCTCGGCCCGGATATGTGCCCAAAGTTCCCACCACTTCCTTCAGGGACCAGGTGCTGAACATGCAAGCGCTACCCCTGGAGGAGGCAGACCCTAGCTTTGATTAATTCCGTCCATGCTTTGTGCCTGTCCATGGATCGAACTTAGAGCTTTAGGACCTCAGACTAGCTCTCAGTCTGTTACTGAGGCCAGCAGAAGGGAAAGGCCATCTCCAAGCAGAGGATGGCCCACAGGATAGTGGATGCTATCGCCTTGGTCAAGCCCAAGGTGTGCCCTGTCCGCTCGGGTTGAACGCTCACTCTACTCGAAGTGTTGCATCCTTGTTGCATCGAAGTGTTGCAGTCTTGCTGACAGATATCTGTAGAGCTGCGGGCTGGGCAACAGCTCTGTTGTATCCATGAGAACTGGTGCTTGGCTAGGTGCCCATATGTAGTGTCCTCGAGGGGATTGCATGTATGTATTCTTCCATGGGCTCCTAATCGGAAACCTGTGTCTTTCCTTTGACAGATTCTGCTCTGTTGTCTCTGCCAGGTATATTCCCCTCCCTAGGTCGAAGCCACCCCAGAGACATTCCATATGTAGTACAGCCCTAGTGGGTTAGTCCATGTGTGTAGTTCCACATTTACCTCCCTGCGGGCAGGATTTGGCTTCCGCAGCCATCCTTTTCCAGTGGATAGGGCATGCTTTCCAAGTGTTATCCAATAGTCTCACTGAGTGGGTCATACTGAACAGCAGTGATCGACCTCTGCGACCTTACGCAGGGCACTGGAAGGGGCAGCATCTGTGGCGCTTTGGTAGGGATTACCGATTAGTCGGACAGTCCGACGTGGCGTTGAACGTGACCGACTGAAAGGGAATGTCTTGGTTACTTATGTAACCCTCGTTCCCTGAAGGAGGGAACAGAGACGCCACGTTACGTTGTCACAGTTGCTGTACCACCGTTGGCCGGCTGGGTCCTGATATGCGCTGCAACTGCTGCCCATTTATAATCCGCAGTTATCCCTACTTATCCTCAGGACAGAGCGACAGATGCAAATCTCAAATGCCAATGTGCATTGGCTCGTTTAGTTACATTTTAAGTAGATTGGTCTCTCGTGAGATTCCTGATTCGTTGGTCAGTCCGACATGGCGTCTCCTTTCCCTCCTTTAGGGTAACATACGTAACCGAGTCGTTTTTATGTTTGTATTTGTATTTTTTTTTTTTTTTTAGTTAAAAGTTTAAGTGATTTATGTTCTTGGTTCTTATTTATTGTATTCATTTTTTATCATTTTATTAATTATTTTAGTACATCAAGTTAAACTATATGAAAAGGAGAACTGTTGACAATGAAATAATAAATAAAACAATATATACAGTATATAAATATATACATATATATTTATTCAGTTAACAATTATTTTATTTCAAGTAACAATATTTATGGTTTAAGTTTTATTTCACTTTAATAACTTTTATGACTAATGGTAACAACTGCACATTTTCAGTTTTAACACTGTGTGAAACTTTATCGAGTCATGGATTTGTTATCCTTTGTTTTGGAGGTTGCGGAAAACCAAAGCAGACACTGAGACCAACAACCTCAATGCAGAAGAGACAAACAAAGCCATTCAAGACGGACAGAACAACAATGTACAGCATTGTTTACCAAGTTAACATTTGGCCGGAGGGACACGCCACAGCTTTCTTATTTCACTCCAAGCTCATGGCAGAGCAGACGCCCCCCTGCAGTTTCCATGGAAAAACCCCAGAAAATGCATGAGAAAATCCATGGAATATCATGGGTTCCAGGATGGATTCATCAAGCTGGTGTGCCCCTCATGCTCTGCATTCACTCTCAAACTGACGGCGTACGGTGGTTTACTGTGACTGACTGACATAAAACTGAATACAAAAAAATACAATTTTCAAAAAAATAACTGAATGATGATGTTCTCTGCACCTGGCCGTGAAAATGTGTGCCTTACTAGTTTAATGGATTTCCCCTAATGCGTTTGGACGCACATGAAGATTTACTGCTGTCTGATTCAGCGAGTGATCAGACTCGAGCCATTCGCCTTGATTTATAAAGCTGCTCTTCTTAACGTCAAATGCAGAGAACAGAACGCGAAAGATATTTATTTCACCTCATTATGCGTATGTGATTAATTCTGCAAAGCTGCAAAATACTGTCATTTATGCCACAGAATACTTTTCCGCCTTTCTGGATCTAAAGCTTTTTTGGAGATTCATTGCTGGATCCCATTGTGCTGCTGAATAAGATATTGACGAGACTGAACAGATAAACTGATAATAAAACAATTTAATAGCATCATCTGACAAGTCTGACTTAAGTTTGCATAGCCTAGGAATATTCACACCAGGTTGTTTCTGGCTCATTTATAAAACAAGTTTTAGATGTGTAACATAAAAAAATCCCCCGCACTGTTGAAAAAAAAAAAAAGAAACCTTAAATGAAAATGTGCGGTTTAAGTTTGGTGGAAACATACAAAATATTACTCAAGATTAATAAAAATCGCCATCTAGTGGCCAGGTGAATATTAAATCTAACAGACAAACTACCCACAATGTGGAACAACAATGACAATAATTAGGAGAAATAGTATTGCTTCCAGTTTAAATTTAGAAATGACAATTTGTTTTTTTGTTTCGGATTGTTATTATTATAATCTAATTTAGAAGGTTTTATTGGTCAGGGTGATGTTTTATGCTGTTTCCACTGATTATGTAAATGACAATTTGGACTTGTGGACTGAGTTTGTATTGCTAACTGTGTTTGAGAACTTGATAGCAAACAGAATAGAACCGTTTATGTCTTACTTACTAAATCAAACGATATTGTCACATCATATATCAGCTATTTCACTCTTGGTCTGAATCTATTTTTTGAACACCTCTGTCCCAAAGAAAATGATGAATATTCCCTTATTCGCATCTGTACAGTGTCATATTTTCCATGTAATTGTTAATAAAAAACTGAATTTAATTTCCTCAAACGATAACCATAGTGTTGTAAATGTTTCATTATATTTTTATGTTTGTGTGTTCTAGACTAGTTTTTATTTCCCTGAACTGTGAGGTGATGAATATGCCCTCAATGTGATAAATCATAAAGAGGCAGTCGGTTGTAACTTCTGTTTATTGAGGAACAAATTTTGCACATCACACATTCACTTTGACCTGCTTTTTTTCTCCTTCATTTTTGACCCAGCTGTTAAAAAAACGGGGAGGATACAATCAAACCTACATAAATATAACAAACAATATTCCACATCAATCAGCAAATCACTTTATGCCATTGTTATTTGGGACGTGAAACTCATTCCTCAACTGGACCTCTACCAAAGTGACATGAAAGATTTAGATTTTAAAAACTTATTCCAAAACTTATTCCAATAATTTAAGAAAAGACATTGTAGCACCAGTTAATCATTTTTCAATAATTGACATTTGAGTTGTAATTGTAGTCGCCTGAATATTCAACAAAACTGAAATGCAAAAGGTGAATATCTTTCCCCTGCAGCGTTTTCATCACCCATTTCACATGAAATGGTTAAGCTTTCTTCTCCTTCACTGAGATCCAATGTGTTCAACTACTCCTTCATATGACGGGTAACAAAAGCAGTACAGTATGTGAACTGGTGTTTGAGCAAATGCAAATGTTTTGTAATATTCTACACCAGTATATCATTGCATGTTTTTCCTTAACATTCATTCAACTTTATAATACTTAAAAAAAACTGCGAACTCAACACTTCGACTTCATTTACAAAGTAACATTAACTAGCATAATCACAGCTGATATAGGCAAAAAAAGCTTACGAGGGAATACAGATAAAGCCCTATGAAATACATGACAGTAGTCCTTCCTCTACTGAACGCAAACGCCTGCTGGAAATTCTAGTTTTAATTCTACTTCCTGTTTTAAACATTGCAAACCATTCAAACAAAGTCGGTTTCACTGTAATTCTAATGTCTTCTAGGTCAGTTTATCTAAACACATCTAAACGAACAGAACGCTACACTAAATGCCCAAATATTTGCACGGGCTTTGCTTTCTTCAGAGGTGGACTACTGATCTTCAGTCGCTCAGCAGGAGTAAATCACGAAGGGTAAGGCATGAGTTCAGTGTTACGTTTCTTTTCTTTCATTTCCTGACTAATCACCTTACTTCTACATGGTTGATTTTATCCTGGCGGTCCCTCTTACATGCTCTTTATATTTAACTAAGAGAGGTGATGTTGGAGCGGCCACCAGGGGGCACAACGATGCGTCTTCCCGCTGGTCTGATGGGGGCTTCTTCAGGACCTGTGACAGGACACACAGAGAGGGGTTACACCAGGGCACAGAGAGGGGTTACACCAGGACACAGAGAGGGGTTACACCAGGGGTTACACCAGGACACACAGAGAGGGGTTACACCAGGACACACAGAGAGGGGTTACACCAGGACACACAGAGAGGGGTTACACCAGGGGTTACACCAGGACACACAGAGAGGGGTTACACCAGGACACAGAGAGGGGTTACACCAGGACACAGAGAGGGGTTACACCAGGGGTTACACCAGGGGTTACACCAGGACACACAGAGAGGGGTTACACCAGGGGTTACACCAGGACACACAGAGAGGGGTTACACGAGGTCACGGCTCGTTCTCGGTCTCAGGGACAGTGTTTTACTGGGAGATGCTATTTGAAACTGATCACAGTAAAGGTGCGGTCGTGGCTGAAATCTGGTCAACTAGTGCCTTCTGTGTGAGTGATGCTTGGACGATGGACTTTTTTTTATGTGTGCCATACGTTAAATTTGGAATTAATATGCTTATAAATGTAATGGATTCTAACTAGGAAATAGACAATTCTGTTACATATCTTACTCAGTTTCGGTTGAGCTCCTTTACACATAGAAGAATACACATTTTAAATGCACGCACACACACACACACACACACACACACACACACACACACACACACACACAAAAGTTGTTCTCAAAGTATATTTATGGTTTGATTCGGATCTTAAATTCTGACCATACTTCAATCAATATATTTTCTTTAGACATCAGCTAAAATGTCTTGGCCTTTTACGACTTAATTTCACCATAAACAAAAGCTAAATTAGCTACAATATAAGAGTATAATTTTTACTTAAGATAAAACTAAAAAGATTTCTTTAGAGTACTTACTAAAATTAGAGAGAACTTTAAAAAGACCTTAAAGTTTATTGTGATGTCTTTTTAAATTGCATGATATTTTCTGGAAAAAAATAAAGAATAGATAAAACACACAATAATGCACAAAAAAAGTTTAATAGAATTTAGTTTAAAAAATATTAATTTTTTAAATTCTGTTTCTTTTTTTAAAAATCCAATAGGGAGTGTTATTTATTGAAGCTTGTTTCTGCCACTGAATTTAAAAAAGGTAATTGTTTTTATCTCACAATTCTGACTTTTTAGTTTATATTTCGCAATTGTCCAGTCACTGTATATATGAATTGCATTTATGTGTATTTTTGAATAAATGTATAGACAAGTCACTGACTCCTTAACTAGCACATATCATTGCATATATTTAGACTTTATGGATTAACGCTGGGTTCTGCGTCAGTTTTATCTCACTATAATTCAATAATTATGCCAATTTGATGTTTGCGTCTGCACTGTAGTATGTATACGAGACATCATTTCCCAGGGTTACCGGATAGCGTGAAGCCCGACTGATGGAGGTTCCTTAAAGGGGCTTTGGTGGGTGAGGAACGGGTGGAGGCAGACGGTGTTCCTCCCCTCGACATGGCTGTAAACTCAGACACGGGGCCGTCGTACATGCCCCTGGGGACCGCCTTCAGTGTGGCCATCTGTACAACACAAAACACTTCAGGTTTACACAGGATTGTATGTGTGTGTGAGAGAGAGAGAGAGAGAGACAGTTTGGGTGTTGGCAATTACATTCCATAGACGCATCTATCCTCATGTGGGCTGTTTGGGGAACTGCGTGTTCACGTAAATTATAAATTTCATGTTCTCTTTGAAATTGGTTCCAGATTTCGCTGACAGATTGTTGAGAAGGTTAATCATGTTTCTATAATGTAAGCAAGATATTTTTGAGATTTGCTAGCTTAAAACTGAAACTGTGTTTTGGGGTTAGAAATGCTGGGAGGAGAAAAAAGGAAAGAGTCCAAAAATTGAAATATATTTTCAAGATTTCCAAAGCAAAGCAGTTTTCATTAAAGGGACAGTCCACCCAAAATGAAAATCCATGAATTAAAATGAATCATTGACTCACCCTCGTTTCATTCCAAACCTTTCTTTGTAAATCTTTGAAAAACAAATGAAGATATTTTTTATAAATTTCTTAAAACAAAACAAACAAGCATCAGTGCATGAGCATCAGTTTACCATATTTGATGAGCTCTATGTGTGTTGATTTAATAAATGTATTCTTCATATGAATCGACTGCGTCTCTTCAGAAGACTTGAATTAAACCACTCAGTTCATATTGATTACTTTTACAAGCTTAAAGGTTTTGGTTGAATGGACTTTTTATGGATGGACAGAAATCCCTCAGATTTCATAAAAAATATCTTGTTTATATATTGTATTTCGAAGATTAACCAAAGTCTTATGGGTGAGTGAAAGATGACAGAATTTGGTAACACTTTATTTCGATGGTCCACTTCAGACAGTCTACTAACTATAATTAACTTTGCAAGTACATGTCAACTAGCAGTTATTAGAGTATTAGTAGACCGTCTGCTTAATATCTAATAACTCTTTATTGTGATACTCCTCAACAGACGTTCTTCTCACTATAAGTAACTTTGGAACTACATGTCAACTTATTCTACAAACCCGAACCCTTTTTAATAGTCCGCCAATACTCTAATGAGAGTTAGTTAGTAGAACGTCTAAAGTGGACCATCCAAATAAATTGTTACCCAGAATTTTCATTTTTGGGTTAACTATCCCTTTAAGTGTTGCATTTTCATTTTGTACCATGTGATCACTCCCTTCTGTCTGCTTCTGTCATGATGGAGGAGTGTTAAACGAACAGTTTCAACTCTTTACAGTGCAAGACTATTTTTAATAGACCCAATTTTTAAAACCACGAAAAGACAGAAACAACTAGTTTTGCCTTTCCTATAGGAAATGATGCTAAACTGCTGTGTAGAAGAAAAAGGGTAATAAAATGAAAAGGATTTCGATACAGATGACGTATTGTCACGCGTGTGTTCAGACGCATCAGCATCTGTGCTCTTCTCAGCATGAGCTCTACCTGTTTCCTGGCTTTCACACGCTTGTAGGCGAAGTCAGGGAACGGGGTGCAGGGAATAAAGCGTCCGGTGCCGGAGGTCGCGTGCAGGTTCCCGTCCTCCAGAACAATCTTCCCCTGGCAGACGACCAGCTGGGGCGCACCTCTCAGCTCCATGCCCTCAAACACATTATACTCCGCTGCCTGGAGGAACACAAAGAAAGGCCATTAAACAACACTTGTGGAACAAAAATGAGCATGGAAGTAACAGTGTCGGCTCAGATCCGGCCCACATCTGGTACATGTGGATCCAACGCGTACCAGATGTGGGCCGGATCTGGGCCGACACTTTGTTGCTGTCTGGGTGGCCGTTTTTTGTTTCATAATGGATCACATTATTATGTTTGTATATTAAATCACATATTGGCTTCTATAGGATTAACTGAATTGATAAATAATCAACAGATTAACAGTCTACAGTATTTACTATTCAAACGTTTGTTTTTGTCTTACGAAAGAAAAATACGGTAAAATCAGTAATATTCTCAAATATTATTACAAATTAAAATAACTGGTTTCCATTTGAATATATTTTAAAATGTAATTTATTCCTGTGATCAAAGCTGTATTTTCAGCATCATTACTCCAGTCTTCAGTGTCACATGATCCTTCAGAAATCAGTATAATATGATGATTTGCTGCTCAAGAAACATGTATTATTATCAATGTTGTAAAAAGCAGTGTTGCTTAATACTTTTTCCCCAGGATTCTTCGATGAGTAGAAGGTTTAGCATGACATTTATCAGCTGTGCTTCACAACAGACTCGCACATACACCATGACAGCCGTTTTGAGATATTGCACACTAATGAAGATCATGTGTAGGAGAGTAAGATCCAGTGGCCTCCTGTCCTTCATTCACTCTCTTTCTCATTCTCCAAACAGCTGGATACAGGAATGACAAAAACATCCTTCTCTTTTTACTCGCCTTTTTCTCACACTCTTGTTTTTTTCTTTCTTCTATTATGACTTCTTTCTAGTTTACTACTCCCCTATTTTTTGATTTCTTGTTCTCCAGTTGACACTTTAAATGTTGTGATGTCCTGCTATGATCCAAGGTCTTTGCATTTGGCAATCGTTCATTCTTTGTGTGCAAAAAGCAGGAAATGACACGCATGCAACTTCTGCCAAGAATGCTGGCATGGGCTTCAAGTTATGTAGAATAACACAAACGCAAGACTTTCGGGCAGGTGATGAAGTCATGTTTTAGGTGTCTTCACAGAGCATGGAAACCAGAGCCACGGGATAAACAATTAATAAACATCAGCCATTTTGTCCACTGTTGAGAGCAATGGCAGCCAGTGCTGTTTGGATATGTAATGGTCTCTAGAGAGGTGTCTGAAAGGAAATGAAAATGTGATGTCATTTTGGAAACTCCTGAGTTGTGCTGAATCTTTCCCCTGATGGTTTTCAAACGATCTACATATATAGCTCTTGTAATATCTGCTCAGGAAATTCCTGTTCTCATCTCACCCGAGTCTAAAATCTGATTGTAGCTCTCGAGTCAGCAGTTTGATGCTCTTGCGCTGATGTTGGTAATGTTTTGGCCTGGAAGAGGAGAGAGAAGGAATGGCGTCCGAGCGTCTGAAAACTGTCATGGCTTCAGAAAGGTCTCACAACTGCAGGAAATGTTGTACAAGTGGCTAAGATGTTTTGCAATGGTAATTACTTGACTGTCGATGAACGTCACACTAAAGATGAAAGTATGCTTCAGCTGTTTTGCAAATTCCATTAACAGGACTGTTCTCTTCCAGTAGTGGTGTCAAATTCAGCTCCTGTAGAGTCACTGTCCTGTAGAATCACTGTCCTGTAGAGTCACTGTCCTGTAGAGTCACTGTCCTGTAACTGTCCTGTAGAGTCACTGTCCCGTAGAGTCACTGTCCTGTAACTGTCCTGTAGAGTCACTGTCCTGTAACTGTCCTGTAGAATCACTGTCCTGTAGAATCACTGTCCTGTAGAGTCACTGTCCCGTAGAGTCACTGTCCCGTAGAGTCACTGTCCTGTAACTGTCCTGTAGAGTCACTGTCCCGTAGAGTCACTGTCCTGTAACTGTCCTGTAGAGTCACTGTCCCGTAGAGTCACTGTCCTGTAACTGTCCTGTAGAATCACTGTCCTGTAGAGTCACTGTCCTGTAACTGTCCTGTAGAATCACTGTCCTGTGGAGTCACTGTCCCGTAGAGTCACTGTCCTGTAACTGTCCTGTAGAGTCACTGTCCCGTAGAGTCACTGTCCTGTAACTGTCCTGTAGAATCACTGTCCTGTAGAGTCACTGTCCCGTAGAGTCACTGTCCTGTAACTGTCCTGTAGAGTCACTGTCCCGTAGAGTCACTGTCCTGTAACTGTCCTGTAGAGTCACTGTCCTGTAGAGTCTGTAGAGTCACTGTCCCGTAGAGTCACTGTCCTGTGGAGTCACTGTCCTGTAACTGTCCTGTAGAGTCACTGTCCTGTAACTGTCCTGTAGAGTCACTGTCCTGTAGAGTCTGTAGAGTCACTGTCCTGTAACTGTCCTGTAGAGTCACTGTCCTGTAGAGTCACTGTCCCGTAGAGTCACTGTCCTGTAGAGTCACTGTCCTGTGGAGTCACTGTCCTGTAACTGTCCTGTAGAGTCACTGTCCCGTAGAGTCACTGTCCCGTAGAGTCACTGTCCTGTAACTGTCCTGTAACTGTCCCGTAGTGTCACTGTCCTGTAGAGTCTGTAGAGTCACTGTCCCGTAGAGTTTAGCTCCAAACAAGGCTTGACATTCACTTTTTTGCTCACTAGTAGGTTTCCAACGTTACTAGACACTCAACATTTTCACTGGCCACAATTTTGACATCAATACCATGGGGGAAAACTGGCATTTAGATATTTTTAATATTATCGCATAAATTTGCAGCAGGTTTATTAGGCTGTTGTCACTTTAAGACCAGACGCACGGATCCATTATACAACGCTGTTACACATGCGTTTTCATTCTCAACTGTTTACACTTAAACATAACTGACTGTGTTTACATGAATACTTGCCGAATACAAGTGTATATTTGACTGTTTAAGCACAAAAAATAACTCAAATTAGTTCTGAGAGGCGGCTTTATGTGCATTATTAGCACAAAATCGATGGGAATTTGTAAAATGATGCGCATGCCCGGTTGGACTGTTTCATTTAACAACTACTCAAAGAGGAGGACAGAAAATAGCAATGAAATCAACAGAAGACCTGGGCTGAGTTTAAGTTAATGTTTTATGCCCTTCCCTCCGTCTTATTCACTCGCATGAGACATCATCGATTGTGTTGCATTACTGGCTGAACCCTTGAAATGTGTTTAAATGGAATGCACTAAGCTCTTGATCACTTGGAATCCGTAATGGATCTGATTTATTATTTACTATTTTTTTCCCTTATAAATTTGTTTACACACCATTCTATAGACTTGTATGTATGCTTGGGCTGTTGGATAAAATATAAAAAATGACACCAACAAATATTATAACCATACAATAAACTATAGCTGTGTAAAAAAAACAAGTAAGCTTATGGTAGCTACAAGTATTATTAATTACTTTAGATAGATTTTGGTATTATGTGGTTAAATGTCAAAATCACTCCAATATCATACAGTAGAGTTGTGTGGGGGTAAATTAAGCGTGATCTGCTGCAACATCACAATCGTGTTGCATTGTGGTCTATGAATCTGCCTGAAGTGTACATTTTGAGTAGACTCGCTCCCCTCTGTCAAAAGGTTGAGTGTCTGTCCAAATAAACTTCCCTCGCCCACTTTAAGAAGTTCAACACACTTCAAAATGGCAGCAGGGATTCCCCAGAGGGAAAGTGCTTCGGGAAAACAGATATGCGAGGAGGTCAGAAGGTACCAACGTACTTCTGTATAAAAATGACAGATGCGAAAAACACATTAGTACAAGTTTAGAGTGGAGTACATGTATACCCAGAAAGGCTAGAACGCTCGATAATGAATGTTCAGACGGAAAAACAAAGAATATCCCAGACTAAAGGGGGCCAAGATGGCGGATTTTGCCAAATGCCTCTTTTTTTTTTTCAGAAAATAAAATCGTGGAAAAAGCCGGTTGGAATTTTAGAGGTTAATGCCTCGAATAAGGTTAAGGTTAAGGTATACTTTATTGCCCCTTTATTGCATTATTATATACTTTTTAAATAGCATACAAGGATTTTTCCTTTGAATCTCAGTGGTATTCTATGAATGTATAATTTGTGGTTTGAGCCTAACCACTCCTCTACAGGATATGTATAACGCTGCTCGGGTTTTGATATTCAGCTCCGCTTACACAACAACTGTCAGTGGTCAAGAGCTCACTGTGTTTGAACTGACCACTAGCAGCTTGAATGAGCTTTTCCATGTGTTATACAAGTGCTTGAATGTGCACTTATGTGTGTACTTTAAATCTTATATTTATATTATATTAAAAAAAAACTGTACTTGTAGATAAAGTAATATTAATGAAATAAAAGGTGACTTAAGAGTACATAAAGAGAGTACACTTACATGTTTGTGAATTACACTTTGAAAATTACACTTTAATAATGTCAAATTAAAAGTTTGGTAGCACTTTATTTTACAGTCCTGTTCCCCATGTACATACTATGTACTTTTTACAGTAATTACAATAACTGGGTAATAATAATCTTTTAATGTACTTCAACGTAGTACACTTATTTTGATGTGCTGACTGACAAATAAACCACATGTAAAGTACTGGATTATATTTAACTGTAATGTGTAATAACTTCATCCTTACAAACGTGCAAAATAAAAAATATTTCAAAGACAGTACAAGTAATTATAAAATTACATCTAAAGAAGTAAGTTCGAAAAGTTCTAACTAATTGCTTTTTTTTACATTTAAACTATAATTCATTTTTAATAACATAATTAAGTGTCTGAAAGCATTCAGTTTCAGACTTAAGTATATTATTTTTGTAATAAAGTATGCTGAGTGTAATTCTTTTTCATAACTCAATTTTAACCAAAGAACGTGTATGGTGGATTGTCTGTACTACAGTATGCTAGGGTGTATTGGGTGGTTACCAGGGTGTTGCTATGTGGTTGTTAACTCAAAGTGTCAGTTAATTGTGTCTTCTAAATATGGCTCGGGTCACCCCTTCAGTATTAATCTGTGGGCTTTTTTAATGTGTTTTATTATCCACCATGCAAAAAATTATTTGTAAATTGATTAATAAAAGTGTAATATGTAATAGATTAGTAAGTAATAACAAACTTCAAAAAGCTGCATGATTCTAGATATTTATGTCTGTGAGTTAATGTTTGGTTCCAATCCATAAACCTGGCTATGTGCAATATTACGAGTGATGCCTGCAATTCTTCTCTCACCTAATGCAGCAATAAACTCCTGATAAATGTCTGCTGACTTAATAAGGAAACAAAAGTAAATGCAAGCTCAACTGAAGGTCTGATTGTCAGATATCTCCAGTTTTTGTGGCCTGTTTCTATCCAGCGGTTTTATTTATGAGGGAAAGCATACAGGCTTCCTGTAATAACACAGTTGGATTAGTCAGAATCATGTATTTCCGCTCAGAGGAACTGGAAGGTCAGTGAAAGCCAGCCAGTTCAGTTCTGTCCCTATGTTTAGACTTTCCCTTTGAAATGTGAGTGTATTGCGTTCCCTGGATTTTCCTACTGAACACCTACAGAATGATGTGTTTTAGCAGTGACGGTCCGAATGGCGTCTGTGTCCCAGATAACCAGATCGCTGTCTGAGCCCACGGCTATCCGACCCTTGCGCGGATACAGGTTCAGGATCTTGGCGGCATTGGTGCTCGTCACAGCGACAAACATGTTCTCATCCATTTTACCAGTGACCTGAGCAGAGGAATGACAAACACAACTGAGAATGAAATGCAATGCTTGTTTAACAGTAATGGTGCATTAGGGTGCGAATGAAAGAATTATTATTTAATGTATCGAGTAAATATGTAGATATACATCCTTCCCTCGGGTCACTTTGACCCGAAACCCTTTTTTTAACAACTTAAAAAAATGTGAGTGGTCATAAGAGGGGTCCAAGACCCTGAGACTTGAACAAGACTTGATCAACCCTAATGAGATTAAAAAAAAAAAAAAAATGGATTCGAGGAGTTTTGTGGTTGAAATTTAAAAAAGTAACAAATCCTTCCCTCGCGGGTCAATTTGACCCCTTTATGAATGAATGGAATGTGAGGTATGATTCAGTACATATAGTAAACCCAAAAATGCTCCAAATTCAAACCCAAAAATTCAAAAACCAAAAAAGATTTTATAATGTCTACATGTGTATCTGAATGCATACTGAAGAGAACTGACTTTAGGAGCCAGCGGAACAGCTCATTTGCTCCATATAGAGCTATAAGGCCATGTAGTGGCTGGAGTCATGAAAAATCATGTTATATTATTTATTTTTCCACAAGAGGTCGGCAAAGTCACCCAATGTAAGATATTTTGAGCTGAATTTAAAGGGTTATGCATGAAATTGTGAGTTATTTTGAATTAAAGCTGAAAGAATGTGAGGAATGTGCTTAAATTACTATTTATTTATTTTTTATTGTTAAAATCTACTAATTTAAAGGTAAAAAAATTAACAAATAACAAAAAATCTCCAAAAAATTTAATTAAAAAATAGAATATATATATATATATATATATATATATATATATATATATATATATATATAATAAATAATAAAATAAGCTTTCTGGACAAAAAAAAAAAGTTAAGTATAATTTTAGGTCTTCAGGTCATTTTGACCCCCGAGGGAAAGATATGTTACAGAGTGCGAGGGAAGGATAAAGGTTATATTTTCTTAACACCTTCATAAAATACACTGATGTGCAGTCACAGATATCAGCATTTTACAATGGCTTTGAATGCTGCACATCCAGATATAACTTTTAACTGAATCTAATGAATCCACTATGATCCTCACCACAGCCTTGTCCCAGATGACTGACATCCTCTCCTCCACTCCATTCACTCCTTCAGGAATCTGAGTGAAGTCATCTTTCCCTATGGCCTTCTGAGCCACGGTAAATGTGCAGTGAGCACTACCCGTCACCGACAGATCACCACTAACAGAGACAGACACATCACATGTTTAATTCATATCAACCACGGTGAGAAGTAAGTGCACTTAATTCAAATTTCACTTTTTAATAAGATACAATAATATTAATGACATGAAAGGCCACTTAAGTGCCCTTGAAGAGCATATACTGTTTCTTAAAACACTTAAGTGCACTTTAAAAAGTTTGCTTTGTAATGTCAAATTACATTTTTTACATCAAATTACATTTTAAATCATTGTTTTATTAATCTTTTGTCATGCTTTAAAGAAGTACACTTATTTTGATGAGTTGACTTACATGCTAAAGCACATATAAAGTAACTGATTTTAACTGTGTTATTTGATATTAGATTTAAAGTTAATATAATATAAATGTAGATGTATTTTAGTTTGCCATAAATCAGTACATTCAGCAGTAACTTTAACCATATTTCAAAGTCAATAGAAGTAATTATGAAATTACATATAGATGTTCTTAAGTCCTACTTAAGTGGGTCGAAAATAGTATTCTTAAGTATTCTTAACTAACTGCATTTAATATATATATAAACTATAATACATTTGAATCTAATTGTAAAAAAAATGCAATCGAGTGTCCGAAAACATTACATTCTCATCTCACTTAATTCAATTCTAAGTATATTATTTCCATAAGTACCCTTTTTAAATGTACGCTAAAGTCTACTTACTTTTTTTCTTTATTAAAAGGGAAGTCAAATGAATTTGCAATGGCTTCAAAGCAACTTAAAGTAAAAATCAGTGAGCATCACCAAATTAAATTTTAGTAATTAGTAGTGTCAAGTACATATGAAATTGAGCCTATACTATACAGGTCCTTCTCAAAAAATTAGCATATTGTGATAAAGTTCATTATTTTCCATAATGTAATGATAAAAATTAAACTTTCATATGTTTTAGATTCATTGCACACCAACTGAAATATTTCAGGTGTTTTATTGTTTTAATACTGATGATTTTGGCATACAGCTCATGAAAACCCAAAATTCCTGTCTCAAAAAATTAGCATATCATGAAAAGGTTCTCTAAACGAGCTATTAACCTAATCATCTGAATCAACTAATTAACTCTAAACACCTGCAAAAGATTCCTGAGGCTTTTAAAAACTCCCAGCCTGTTTCATTACTTAAAACCGCAATCATGGGTAAGACTGCCGACCTGACTGCGGTCCAGAAGGCCATCATTGACACCCTCAAGCAAGAGGGTAAGACACAGAAAGAAATTTCTGAACACATAGGCTGTTCCCAGAGTGCTGTATCAAGGCACCTCAGTGGGAAGTCTGTGGGAAGGAAAAAGTGTGGCAAAAAACGCTGCACAACGAGAAGAGGTGACCGGACCCTGAGGAAGATTGTGGAGAAGGACCGATTCCAGACCTTGGGGGACCTGCGGAAGCAGTGGACTGAGTCTGGAGTAGAGACATCCAGAGCCACCGTGCACAGGCGTGTGCAGGAAATGGGCTACAGGTGCCGCATTCCCCAGGTCAAGCCACTTTTGAACCAGAAACAGCGGCAGAAGCGCCTGACCTGGGCTACAGAGAAGCAGCACTGGACTGTTGCTCAGTGGTCCAAAGTACTTTTTTTGGATGAAAGCAAATTTTGCATGTAATTCTGAAATCAGAGTCTGAAGGAAGACTGGGGAGAAGGAAATGCCAAAATGCCTGAAGTCCAGTGTCAAGTACCTACAGTCAGTGATGGTCTGGGGTGCCATGTCAGCTGCTGGTGTTGGTCCACTGTGTTTTATCAAGGGCAGGGTCAATGCAGCTAGCTATCAGGAGATTTTGGAGCACTTCATGCTTCCACCTACTGAAAAGCTTTATGGAGATTATTTCATTTTTCAGCACGACCTGGCACCTGCTCACAGTGCCAAAACCACTGGTAAATGGTTTACTGACCATGGTATTACTGTGCTCAATTGGCCTGCCAACTCTCCTGACCTGAACCCCATAGAGAATCTGTGGGATATTTTGAAGAGAAAGTTGAGAGACGCAAGACCCAACGCTCTGGATGAGCTTAAGGCCGCTCTCGAAGCATCCTGGGCCTCCAGAACACCTCAGCAGTGCCACAGGCTGATTGCCTCCATGCCACGCCGCATTGAAGCAGTCATTTCTGCAAAAGGATTCCCGACCAAGTATTGAGTGCATAACTGAACATAATTATTTGAAGGTTGGCTTTTTTTTTATTATTAAAAACACTTCTTTTATTGGTCGGATGAAATATGCTAATTTTTTGAGACAGGAATTTTGGGTTTTCATGAGCTGTATGCCAAAATCATCAGTATTAAAACAATAAAAGACCTGAAATATTTCAGTTGGTGTGCAATGAATCTAAAATATATGAAAGTTTAATTTTTATCATTACATTATGGGAAATAATGAACTTTATCACAATATGCTAATTTTTTGAGAAGGACCTGTATATATATATATATATATATATATATATATATATATATATATGAAAATGGTATGACCCATATAGTTTGACCAGCATGTAAACCCATGAGCTAGAGTTATTATTGTTCTTAATATCTGCAGTTTTGAACAAATAGTGGGTGCATTATTCAATGACTTATAAATTTGAATCTACAAATTCCTGCCTATCCCAGTATCTCTGGCCATAGGCAGGGAAACACCTTGGATGGATGGCCAGTCCATCACATTGAATTATTTGACAATAAACTTCAAACATATCGACTTTCATACTTACAATCAATGAATTTTAGTCAATAGTTTAAATCCGGGGTGTCCAAACTCTGTCCTAGAGAGCCACTGCCCTGCAGAGTTTAGCTCCATTTTGCCTCGACAAACCAGCCTGGACATTTCGAGTATGCCTGGCAAGAGCGTGAATATCTGGTTCAGGCGTGTTTAACTGAAGCTGAACTCTGCAGAACAGTGACCCTCCAGGGGCAGGACTCGACACCATTGGTTTACATTAACAGACCCACCAGTTGAGAAGGAACTGACAGATCTATATCCCAAAATATCTTAACAAATATTTAGGATATACTTGTGCTTACCTGGACAACAGGGTGTTCAGGTAGTCTGGAGTGGTTGGGTCTGGACTGAGGGGTGGTGATGTCACAAAAGAAGCAGCCTTAGCCCAGTTCTTGCTCCAATAATGAGTCCCATCAGTTCCCAAACTGGCCGTGATTGGCTCCCCAAACACCACGTTACCTAGAAATAAACAGCTTTTGTCTCATTATCTAGCTCGTTTCCAAAGCTGACCAACAAGGATTCCTACTGGCAAGAATACAGTGTCTTGTCAACTGAAAGCATCTGCTCAGCTGTAAAGTTTAAACGGGAAATAAACACATAACCAACCCATAAAACAACAGCTACCCAGGCTTAAATGTCTATTATTGCAGGGACATCTGGAAAACACTGCTGCAGTGATCAACAAGAGCTCACTGGAAGAGCTGAGGCTTACTGGATGCAGCTTTCCATCCATGGGAATGGCAGATGAGCTCATCAATATTGTGTTTGCAGCTTGGTGGTTATTAGGACGTTGCTAAGTGGTTGCTTACTGCCCCAAAAGAGCCCAACTCCACGTCTCTACGATATTCTGGTCTCTAGATATGGCTTGGGTCCCTCCTTCAATGCAAAGGTTTTTTTTGTTTTTTTTTGGCCGCCAGTCAAAAATCATACGTTCAGATGTTTAGAGTAAAAGAACACCTCTCTTCAATAAGCCAGATGATCTGAGCACAAATAGTGTGGGATGAGTTATTTGCCTAAGTTTAATTCTTAGAGTGAGTAGGGCTTTGTTCAAATCCCTAAAGCTATAAATGAGCAATTTTCACAGAGTTCATAGCAAACACCACTAATAAAATCGATCTAAGACCTTTGCAAATCTCATTAAAAGCATCCAGAGGATAAAACTGCCTTATAAATCTCCACTGACAAAACCTTTATTCTCCATTCAGGACAGTCAGAAAGAATAAAGGGGTACAGTCTATGTCATAGGTTTGCATCCCTTTTGAAGACAGTGATTAAATACCCAATTTAACACTTGAACAGTGATGAATAGTGCAACAGAGATGCTGTAAGATCATTTTACAACAGTTTTGGGACCTCTCTCTACCATTTCAGTGTCCTAAAACTGCTGCCATAGAAATGAACTACACTCTTTATTCCGGTGGTGCTAAGGGATAGTGTACAGTCAGCAGATTGGTATGCTAAAGAAACCTCTCAGGGTGATCGAAAACCCCAATGCCAAATGATCCTGCTTTTATTCGCGGCTACTTGCCACATACGTACATAATTGTATTGTACACAAAATATTATTAATTTGAAATATGTTATTGCCTCAAGCTGTCTCCCAGCACCCGCTTGAGCGGTCTGATATCAGTTGTAATGGCTGTTGTTGTGGAATAATCTAGATTGTGTGATTGAAGAATCTGCATTGATTTTTGCAGGAAGCTGTGTAAAAATATAAATGAATGATGCATGGTTCTGCATTAAGCATGGACAAGTTTGTGAACGCACTGGTAAACGTAAAGCAGATGATGAATCTACTTCAAATGTCACAACTACCAAAACAACAAGCCTACACCAGATGAGAGCGTGACGGGACAAAAGCCAGTAGAACCATTATAATGAGTGATGCTGTCTACACTGGATGTGGTGCAGCGACAGTAAACTGATGACCAGCCAGGACATATCTCGCCTTCTGATTCACCAGTATAACGGTGAGTAATGAAGAGAGACCGCAGTGTGTTGTGTGCCTCAAAACACTAGCTTCTGACAGTCCGAACCCGAACAAGTCAAGACGCCACTAAGAGACTTCACATCACGAACACAAGAGAAGTTGTAGTAATGTATTAATTACAATCTTTCAACTAAATCCTGTAGGAAAGTTTGGGAACCACTGCTTTATTCAATGGTTAGTTCAAGCAAAAATTCAAATTTTGTCATCAATTGCTCACCCAGGCATTCCAAACCCATAACATTAAACATAAAATAACACAACATAAAATGAATGTTAAATCTGAAGGTGCGTCTAATTTACATACTTTTCACACTATTTACGCACTATTCTATGATGTTTAGAAGTATTATTAGTGAAAATTCCAAATAGAAAATGTGCAATTTAAATTAACCGAATAAATGAAGTGTGTCATTTGGACAGTTCGGCCCTGTCCCAAATGGAATCCTAAGCCGCCGCGATCTTCCACACTTTCATGATGTAACGCCGCTTTGACTGTCGGGTACGCATTGAGAGCACATATCGACCAGAAAGGGGCCTGTCTTGTGGACTTAACAGACATGCGCACGCATTAAAGACAGCAAATGAACATGAAGTGTGTTATTTGGGACAGGACCTTCATGTACTCAACTGTCGCAGCTTTAAAGTCCCACTGTAGTCAATAATTGTATCCCTTAAAACTCATCTTTGATCACCAAAATTACATATTTTATATTTCCATGCCTTAAACTACACCCTTGCTTCATTTAGTATATGCGGTTCTATGAATATGCAAATTAGCCCCGCCTCCACTCACTCCCACCAGCACAATCAATTAGGTTTTTTTTAATGTGTGTCAAGCAAGTATGGTTGATCTTCTGTTTACCATATTTGAATTTGACTATGGAATTCATTTGATTATTTTAATTAATGTACAGCCCTGATATTTACACTTATGAGTTATTTACTTATTTCAATTCCTCCTTTAGTATTTCGCTTACAAAATACCAGTATACAGGTTTTAAATGAGTAAATAATGACTAAAGAATTTTCATTTTTGGCTAAATTATTTCTTCCAGTCATTTTACAGAATCTACACTAGGAAGATCTGAACAGTCAAGAGCTAAAAGGCAGAGGAGAAACCTTTTCTTTTATTAACTATCATATCATTCAATTAATTTGATTAAACTTTTTGGTCCCACTTTATATTAAGTGGCTTTAAGTACAAGATGCAATTCATTTATGTAATTCATGCTTTAAGATGTAATTCATTTCTGTAATTACATGTATAATTACACTGTTGACCTTCCCTTACACCTTAACACACCCTTAAACATAACCATACCAGCAAACCTGTCCCTAATCTTACTCGTATCACACCTTAATAGCAGCACAAGTGTTTTACAATACAACATCAACACAAGAAGTACATTGTACTTATTTTTCGATGTAAATACACAAAGCCACTTAATATAAAGTGGGACCTAAATATTCTCTAAACTGATATCGGCTGGCTTCTGTACTCCCGAGTACTTCTCGCTTCCCTGAAACTGTATTCATGACTATTTATTTATATTGAACTAATTTACGTAAGAGAGCATTTTATCTGAATGATTTAACTAAACAGTGAGGATTATTATGATGATGGATTGTGGAACTTTTACAACAAACCAGGCAGTGCATTTCAAATAAACATTGCATGCAAGTGGAAATAATGTATAGACAGCTAATATATAATATAAATAAATAATATAAATATATAATTAAAAATAATACATTTATAATAATAAAACTGTTATTTACACATGACACACAGAGACACAGTTGTATCCAACTGAAGGTCATTACGGTCATGAATATATACGTCAAAGATGACTGTAGCTCGGCAAAGGTTTATTAACTGGATGAGATGTGTAAACTTGCAGCCGACATCTGTGAAACGTTACACTGTTGACATGCTCACACTGCCGGATTTCTGAGGTATCAGACATTTCCAGCCCACTCTAAAACTGCTCCATAACAGTGTTTGTATTCACACAGTTATAGGTGATTATGAATATGTGAAATATGGTAAATATTACAAATAACAAAAATATTCCATACATTCTTTTTTTAATGGATGTGTTGATATTGTTTGAAATTGGCCCCATTACAAGACGTTAATTAGAGAATCACTCATTCAAGATTAATTTTTTTAGATGATTTATTTTTTTTAATGGTCATATTGTGTACCTTTTTTCCTGGCCTGTGAGATGATATCAGCAGCACTCTTGCTCATCACGCGGGTCACATAGAGAGGACAGTTGGTTTGACTGGCAATCGTGACGGCTCGAAACACTGCCTCAGCCTCTAGCTACACACACACACACACACACACACACACACACATACACATTATGAAGGACATTGCAAAACAGATTTAGCTGCATCTCTATGTATCTCCTCACTCCTTATGTATAGTTCCTCACACAATACACTATGTTGATTTATTTCTATGCATAGCTAAAATAACTTATAGATCTAGTTTGCCAGCCCACTTTCATGACAGTAAAATTAGACCAAGGATCATGTCTGCAAAAGATCACTGATAGACTGATGCCAGACTAATTAGATCTGTGAGGCGGGCCAATCTCATGTCAACATGACATCAATACAAGTTCCTTGTCTTATTGTGAGTTTTACGTTAAGAATTGGGAAAGAAATATTTGATGTGGATTGCAGTGATGTTATGAAATGATATACCACCAACGAGCCACCAGATAAACCAGTATACAACTGTTATTGTGGTCACTGACCTCCTCCGGGCGGCTGAGAACATGTCCCTCAGGTCCTGTGATGCCCATCTCCAGCATTCGGGTCTGCTCCTGAAAAACAGTCAAAGTAGATTCGTGACCCTCTGGCCCTGTGCACAGCTGGTGTTAAGATGCGTTTGGTCGATCGGATCACAGGTAGACGAGGGAGACTGTGGCAGGGGGGGCGTGGTTCCGCGAAGTCCGTGACGCGGGAGAGGATCGGGAGACAGGTGCGGCGTGAGTGGGTTAAGTGTGAATGACAAACACCTGTGTCTTGTTTCAGTAAACTGGCGTGGGGAGACGGATAAAAGCCACGACCAAAGAGAAGGAAGGGACACGAGAGCTAACGAGTGTGTGAGAGGGGCTGAGTGAGAGAGCGAGAGCGAGCCAGCCCTTTAATTTTTGTCAACTGGAAACAGAGCGCGTGTGGCGCATCCTTTGTTCTGTTCTGTTTTGTTTTACTTGTTTTGGGAGAAATAAAAACCCCGTTTTCTTTAAAGCCGACCCTGTCCTCTTCCTTCCACGTTCTGAACATTGACTGTTACACTGGTGCCTAAACCCGGGAAGGAAGACGGAAGCCGCCGCCAGCATGCAAACACCGCCACCATCGCCACTTGCGGATGTGGTTGCTTCCCTCGCGGCCCTCCACCAAGATCAACATCGGGCCCTGGTCGAGATGAGGACCGATCTGGAAGGCCGGTTCCAGTTTCTCGTCCAAGGCCAACAGGAGGACCGCGAGAGGTTCCGGAGCTGGATGGACCGGGAGGTTCGGCCGGGTTCAACGCCGCCGCCGGTCGAGCGCCCCCACCTGCCTCTTAATAAGATGGGCCCACAGGACGACCCGGAGGCGTTCCTCGACCTCTTTGAGAGGTCAGCGGAGGCAGGTGGGTGGCCAAAAGAGCAATGGCCGGTGCGCCTCATCCCTTTGCTGACCGGGGAGGCGCAGGCGGCGGCCCAACAGCTACCCGTCCAGAACCTCCTGGTTTTTGACGATCTAAAAAGAGCCATCCTACAGCGGGTCGGCCGGAGCCCAGAGCAACATCGCCAGCGGTTCCGTTCCCTGGATCTGGGCGAGAGCGGTCGACCCTTCGTGTTGGCTCAACAGCTCCGGGACTCCTGCCGCAAGTGGCTGTTGGCTGAGGGAAGCGACGTCCACGAGATAATCGACCGGGTGGTGCTGGAGCAGTTCATCGGCCGTTTGCCGCGAAAAAACGGCGGAGTGGGTCCAGTGCCACCAACCGGCGTCGCTGGACTTGGCCATCCAGTTGGCGGAGGACCAGCTGGTGGCGTGCTCCAGGGTCGGCGAGAACCTCCCTAACGTGTCTCTCTCGTCCTCTTTTTTTTCTCCCTCCCCCTCTTCTACCTCGTCTCCTCTTCCCAGGTCCCGTCCTCCCGGACCGTTCCGTGGCCCTCCCCGGGGACGGGGGGGATCTTCACTGGATCCGGCAGGAGGCCTGAGACCCCAGCCCAGGGGCTCGGGGTTCACTACCGGGGGGGCGGACCCGGCTTCCTTTCCCTCCCTCTCCTCACGCCAGTCACTTACCCCACTTCCTGCCTCTAGAGCGGGGGGGAGGCCTGGGCCGGCCTGCTGGCGTTGCGGGGACCCGGACCATTTTATAGACAGGTGTCCGATGATGGAGGTGGGGACAATGATCCGGGTCCCGGATGCCCCGCAGGCTGCCCACGATCAGGCTGGCCGGTACCAGATACCCGTGAGTATAAAGGGGGGTACCTATCAGGCTCTGGTGGACTCAGGATGTAACCAAACCTCGATCCACCAAAGCCTGATTCAACCTGAGACATTGGATACGAGCCGCATGGTTCGGGTAAGGTGTGTGCACGGGGATGTGGTGAAGTATCCGCTCATGTCGGCTTTGATTAAATTTAGGGGACAAAAGCATAGGGTGGAGGTGGCAGTTAACCCGCACCTCAGGCATCCGCTGATTTTGGGAACTAATTGGCCGGCCTTTACAGAATTATTGGGGTTATTGTGCGCGGATGTCTCTTGTGGGAATAAGAAGCAGGAGAGCGGGGCGGTCGTGCGGTTGGGCGAGGCTGAACTGGGACCTCCGGGACTGGATCCAGGGGATCTGAGCGTAATTGGGAGACAGATTCTCCCAGAGCGTGATGATTTTCCCCTGGAACAGTCTCAGGATGAGTCGTTAAAACATGCGTTTGAACAGGTCCGTACCATCGACGGTCAGCCTCTCCAGCCTGCTCGACCGCTCACTTATCCATATTTTGCAATCTTAAAAGACCGGTTGTATAGGGTGATACAAGACACTCAGACAAAAGAGACTACAACCCAGTTGTTAGTAGCGAAAAGCCGTCGGGAAATGCTTTTCCAGGCGGCTCATTCAAATCCCATGGCGGGACATTTAGGGCAAATAACGACACTTAACCGTCTCATGGCCCGGTTTTTTTGGCCGGGCATTCACGAGAACGTGCGCAGGTGGTGCGCGGCTTGTCGTGAATGTCAGCTGGTAAATCCGCCGGCCGCCCCAAAAGCGCCTTTGCGCCCCCTTCCTCTAATCGAGGTCCCCTTCCAGCGAATTGCGATGGACCTCGTCGGGCCATTAGAACGGTCAGCACGGGGACATCGCTTTGCCCTAGTCATAGTGGACTATGCAACGCGATATCCTGAGGCAGTGGCACTCCGCAACATCTCCGCGAAAAGTGTAGCGGATGCCCTGTTTCGTCTAATCTCCCGAGTGGGGATCCCGAAAGAGATCCTCACTGACCAGGGCACGGCGTTTATGTCACGTACGTTACGCGAACTTTACGAGTTATTGGGCATTAAATCGATTCGCACCAGCGTCTTTCACCCACAAACGGACGGCTTGGTGGAACGATTTAATCGCACATTAAAGACAATGATCCGTAAGTTCGTTCACGAAGACGCCAAAAATTGGGATAAATGGTTAGAACCCTTGTTGTTCGCTGTGCGGGAGGTCCCGCAAGCCTCCACGGGGTTTTCCCCCTTCGAGCTCCTTTATGGTCGTCAACCCCGCGGGGTGCTGGACGTGCTGAAGGAGACTTGGGAGGAGGGACCCTCGGAGAGTCGAAATGAAATTCAGTATGTCCTGGACCTGAGAACAAAACTCCACACTTTGGGGCGGCTCTCAATGGAAAATTTGTTACAGGCTCAGGACAAACAGACCCAGTTGTACAATAGGGGAACAAAACTGAGAAAATTTTCACCGGGAGATAAAGTCCTTCTATTGCTTCCCACGTCGAGTTCCAAATTACTCGCTAAGTGGCAAGGACCCTTTGAGGTCACCCAGCGAGTCGGGGATCTCAATTATGAGGTTCTTCGAACGGATAGGAACGGGGCGCGTCAGATTTACCATCTCAATCTCCTAAAAAAGTGGAACGAGGCGGAGTCAGGGATGCTGGCGACGGTGATCGGAGCGGAAGAAGATCTCGGGCCAGAGGCGAATGTCAAATCACCATCTCTCGCTCTGGCTCCGGGCGGAGATCATCTTTCACCGTGCCAGCTTACTGACGTTGCCAGGTTGCAAGCGGAGTTTTCTGACGTGTTCTCGTTCCTACCCGGTCGAACCAATCTCATTCGGCACCATATTGAGACCGAGCCGGGCGTGGTAGTGCGCAGCCGGCCATATCGTTTACCTGAACACAAGAAAAAAGTCGTTCAGTCAGAATTAGAGGCGATGCTCGAAATGGGGGTAATAGAAGAATCCCACAGTAACTGGGCGAGCCCGATAGTTTTAGTACCTAAACCCGACGGCTCGGTTCGTTTTTGTGTGGATTACCGCAGGGTGAATGCTGTATCGAAATTCGATGCTTATCCAATGCCCCGGATTGACGAACTGCTTGATCGGCTCGGCACTGCTCGGTTTTTTTCGACGCTGGATTTAACTAAAGGATATTGGCAGATCCCCTTATCTCCTATGTCTAAAGAAAAAACAGCCTTCACGACGCCGTTCGGATTACACCAATTCGTTACGCTTCCGTTTGGGTTGTTCGGGGCTCCGGCCACCTTCCAGCGTCTCATGGACCGGGTACTCCGGCCACATGCTGCTTATGCCGCTGCTTATCTGGATGATATTATTATTTATAGTAATGACTGGCAGCGCCATATGGAGCATGTGCGCGCGGTCCTGAGAGCGCTGAGACTGGCCGGCCTAACGGCCAACCCAAAGAAGTGTGCGGTTGGGCGCGTAGAGGTCAGGTATCTGGGATTCCACTTGGGTCACGGGCAGGTGCGTCCCCAAATTGATAAGACAGCAGCTGTTGCAACGTGCCCGAGACCCAAGACCAAAAAGGAGGTGAGACAGTTCCTGGGGCTGGCGGGATACTATAGAAGGTTTGTGCCTAATTATTCGGACCTTGCCAGCCCGCTGACTGATCTCACTAAAAAGGAGTCGCCAGATCCGGTTCAGTGGACGGAGCAGTGTCAGCAGGCTTTCACCCAGGTAAAGGCTGCTCTATGTGGAGGGCCGCTACTACAGGCTCCTGATTTTTCTCTCCCCTTTTTATTACAGACCGACGCGTCGGACAGGGGGCTGGGTGCAGTCCTGTCCCAGGAGATGGAGGGGGAGGAACGGCCGGTGCTGTACATTAGTCGCAAGCTCTCAAAGAGAGAGACTAAGTACAGCACCATTGAGAAGGAATGCTTGGCCATCAGGTGGGCCGTCCTCACCCTCCGATATTATCTCTTGGGACGGGAATTTACCCTCTGTTCGGACCACGCGCCCCTCCAATAGCTCCACCGCATGAAAGATACCAACGCGCGGATCACCCGTTGGTATCTAGCCTTACAACCTTTTAAGTTCCAGGTGGTCCACAGGCCGGGTGCAAAGATGGCTGTCGCTGACTTCCTCTCCAGGAGGGAGGGGGGGGAGGCTGCAGGCCGGACGGCTCCCCGGCCTGAGTCGGGCGGTGGGGGTATGTGGCAGGGGGGGCGTGGTTCCGCGAAGTCCGTGACGCGGGAGAGGATCGGGAGACAGGTGCGGCGTGAGTGGGTTAAGTGTGAATGACAAACACCTGTGTCTTGTTTCAGTAAACTGGCGTGGGGAGACGGATAAAAGCCACGACCAAAGAGAAGGAAGGGACACGAGAGCTAACGAGTGTGTGAGAGGGGCTGAGTGAGAGACCGAGAGCGAGCCAGCCCTTTAATTTTTGTCAACTGGAAACAGAGCGCGTGTGGCGCATCCTTTGTTCTGTTCTGTTTTGTTTTACTTGTTTTGGGAGAAATAAAACCCCCGTTTTCTTTAAAGCCGACCCTGTCCTCTTCCTTCCACGTTCTGAACATTGACTGTTACAGAGACACATTCCCGTTTACATCTGGTGTTTTAATACGTCTCTTCTGTCCACTTTCAAACACTTCTGTCCTGATTTCTTCAAGCTTTTTTTTTTGTCCAGATCTTTCGATCCAATGGACGAAATTAGCTCACGCAATATACATATGGACGAGCTTGGAGACGTCTATTAACCGTCCATCATTATTTGTAATTTCATATTTACTTCTGTTGTCTTTGAAATATGATGCACTGGCAAATGCAAAATACTGACGAGCATTTATGGTAAACTGATATACTCCCTATTATATACTTCAATATTATGTCATTTCTTTTGAAAATTGTATCTCATATATTTAGATATATTTTGTTGTAATGAAGAAAGTTGCAATTTAGTACATTTAAAATATATTAAATTTAAATATATCAACCGTCACTTCAGTTCAAATTATAATAAAGTACTTCACATGTGCTTTAGTATGTTAATCAACAAATCAAAATAAGGGTACTTTTTTAAAGCACAAACAAAGATTATCAATAATGAATAAATTATTTAAAATATACTTAATTTGAGAAACGTTTAAGTACACTTAAAAATATGTACAGCGCTTATCAATAAACAGTCATGAAAGTGTACTCACTTTAAGTACTCCTAAATGGTCTTTAATATATTAATTAATTAATTTAAATTAATATTAATATTAATATATTATCTGCAGCTTGTTTTTTTTGTAAATATACTAAGATTTAAAGTACACTACAAGCGCGCATTCAATACAATTAAACACACTTCTTTTTCACAAGGGCAGAATCAGACAAACTACACAGTACATAAAAATGTAAGGCAGCAACTTTTTCATTTCATCTCAAATGACATTAAACTGACTTGAATCTTGAAGAACTTATAAAAAATGTAACAAAAATCTTTTTACACAAAATGTTAACTGAACTCTTGAAAAAGAGGTAATACTGTGTAAAAACATAAGTTGTCATAACTTATTGATCATATAATTTGTTTCAGTGTACTTTTTACTACTTAAGTACAGTATTATTTTACAGAATCTACAATAGGAAGATGATGTAAGTATGAAGAGTAAGTGATGTTCAAAGATATAGTGTAATGGGTTGATAATGTCCAGATGATTGAAACTGGATGAGGGAAACCAGGACGTACAGTATCCTATCCTCCCTCTCATCAGAAGGATGGAGGGCACGGACTGCCTACAAATCCTCTCCTCACCCTCAGTCATGGAAAATGCAGCATGTCTTTGTGTCATCACATCACTGCTCATGTAACTTTACCTGAGAAAGCATTTCATAACTAATTTACTCCAGAAATGGTGGAGATGCAAAATAACCACATACTGCATACATATCTCAGAAGACTCTGAAAAGGTCAAAACTAGGGAGGAATATAATTCTGTTTTAATGATTCTGCTTCAGATTTAATGTACTTAAGTGCTTCTGTTTATGGATTATTTTTGTCATTTTGAAGAACAACAAATGGCTGATGTTTGAAAAGCTATTTTTATTACATTCACTGTAAGGCTGCATGACAGAAAAAAAATGGAGATTGCAATATTTTGTTTTTCTGCAATATATTCTGCTATACGAAAAAAAATACAGGAAGTTTCACCAGATGACTTGAATAGATTTGGGAAGAATTAATCATCCTAGAATGATTGGGGTGATTTCGTTGGGAAGTGCATATGGTCCTTTAAAGGGGCCAAGAGGTGGATTTTTTTTAATAATTTAATGATCCTTGAGATTTCATTATAATGTAAATAAGTTTTTTAGCACAATATATATACTAATATATATATATATATATATATATATATATATATATATATATATATATATAATATATAATATATATGTATGCGGAAAATTATTATTTTTAACCCTCTTTTTAAACCTGTTTTTAAGGCGCGGCTCCTTTAATGCTTGTCAGTCAGTAAATGCCCAGTGTTTGACCAACGTCACTGCATAGGAAACATAAAATCATTATCCATATAAAACCATAATTTACAGACAAAGTAAAGCATTATGAAATCATTTGCTTGCCGTTTGTGATGCAGCTGCTGTCAGATTCAACACAGTCACTGCTTCATATTTCAACAAAAGTTTCTTTGCAAACTCTCAAGCGTGTGGAGTCCGTCATAATCTGAACACACATCTGTATACTGTATCAGTGTATGAGAGTCAGTCATTATAATCTGAACACACATCTGTGTACTGTATCAGTGTATCAGCGTCAGTCATTATAATCTGAACACACATCTGTATACTGTATCAGTGTATCAGTGTCAGTCATTATAATCTGAACACACATCTGTATACTGTATCAGTGTAGACAGCGTCAGTCATTATAATCTGAACACACATCTGTATACTGTATCAGTGTAGACAGCGTCAGTCATTATAATCTGAACACACATCTGTATACTGTATCAGTGTATCAGCATCAGTCATTATAATCTGAACACACATCTGTATACTGTATCAGTGTATCAGCGTCAGTCATTATAATCTGAACACACATCTGTATACTGTATCAGTGTATCAGTGTCAGTCATTATAATCTGAACACACATCTGTATACTGTATCAGTGTATCAGAGTCAGTCATTATAATCTGAACACACATCTGTATACTGTATCAGTGTATCAGCGTCAGTCATTATAATCTGAACACACATCTGTGTACTGTATCAGTGTATCAGCGTCAGTCATTATAATCTGAACACACATCTGTATACTGTATCAGTGTATCAGTGTCAGTCATTATAATCTGAACACACATCTGTATACTCTATCAGTGTAGACAGCGTCAGTCATTATAATCTGAACACACATCTGTATACTGTATCAGTGTAGACAGCGTCAGTCATTATAATCTGAACACACATCTGTATACTGTATCAGTGTATCAGAGTCAGTCATTATAATCTGAACACACATCTGTATACTGTATCAGTGTAGACAGCGTCAGTCATTATAATCTGAACACACATCTGTATACTGTATCAGTGTATCAGCGTCAGTCATTATAATCTGAACACACATCTGTATACTGTATCAGTGTATCAGCGTCAGTCATTATAATCTGAACACACATCTGTATACTGTATCAGTGTATCAGACACAGTCATTATAATCTGAACACACATCTGTATACTGTATCAGTGTATCAGCGTCAGTCATTATAATCTGAACACACATCTGTATACTGTATCAGTGTAGACAGCGTCAGTCGTCATAATCTGAACACACATCTGTATACTGTATCAGTGTATCAGACACAGTCATTATAATCTGAACACACATCTGTATACTGTATCAGTGTATCAGACACAGTCATTATAATCTGAACACACATCTGTATACTGTATCAGTGTATCAGCGTCAGTCATTATAATCTGAACACACATCTGTATACTGAATCAGTGTATCAGCGTCAGTCATTATAATCTGAACACACATCTGTATACTGTATCAGTGTATCACTGTCAGTCATTATAATCTGAACACACATCTGTATACTGTATCAGTGTATCAGCGTCAGTCATTATAATCTGAACACACATCTGTATACTGTATCAGTGTAGACAGCGTCAGTCGTCATAATCTGAACACACATCTGTATACTGTATCAGTGTATCAGACAGAGTCATTATAATCTGAACACACATCTGTATACTGTATCAGTGTATCAGACACAGTCATTATAATCTGAACACACATCTGTATACTGTATCAGTGTATCAGAGTCAGTCATTATAATCTGAGCACACATCTGTATACTGTATCAGTGTATGAGAGTCAGTCATTATAATCTGAACACACATCTGTGTACTGTATCAGTGTATCAGAGTCAGTCATTATAATCTGAACACACATCTGTATACTGTATCAGTGTATGAGAGTCAGTCATTATAATCTGAACACACATCTGTATACTGTATCAGTGTAGACAGTCAGTCATTATAATCTGAACACACATCTGTATACTGTATCAGTGTATGAGAGTCAGTCATTATAATCTGAACACACATCTGTATACTGTATCAGTGTAGACAGTCAGTCATTATAATCTGAACACACATCTGTATACTGTATCAGTGTATGAGAGTCAGTCATTATAATCTGAACACACATCTGTATACTGTATCAGTGTATGAGAGTCAGTCATTATAATCTGAACACACATCTGTGTACTGTATCAGTGTAGACAGTCAGTCATTATAATCTGAACACACATCTGTGTACTGTATCAGTGTAGACAGTCAGTCATTATAATCTGAACACACATCTGTATACTGTATCAGAGTCAGTCATTATAATCTGAACACACATCTGTATACTGTATCAGTGTATCAGAGTCAGTCATTATAATCTGAACACACATCTGTATACTGTATCAGTGTATCAGACACAGTCATTATAATCTGAACACACATCTGTATACTGTATCAGTGTATCAGCGTCAGTCATTATAATCTGAACACACATCTGTATACTGTATCAGTGTATCAGACACAGTCATTATAATCTGAACACACATCTGTATACTGTATCAGTGCATCAGAGTCAGTCATTATAATCTGAACACACATCTGTATACTGTATCAGTGTATCAGACACAGTCATTATAATCTGAACACACATCTGTATACTGTATCAGTGTATCAGCGTCAGTCATTATAATCTGAGCACACATCTGTGTACTGTATCAGTGTATGAGAGTCAGTCATTATAATCTGAACACACATCTGTATACTGTATCAGTGTATCAGCGTCAGTCATAATCTGAGCACACATCTGTGTACTGTATCAGTGTATCAGAGTCAGTCATTATAATCTGAACACACATCTGTGTACTGTATCAGTGTATCAGCGTCAGTCATTATAATCTGAACACACATCTGTATACTGTATCAGTGTAGACAGTCAGTCATTATAATCTGAAGACACATCTGTATACTGTATCAGTGTATCAGCGTCAGTCATTATAATCTGAACACACATCTGTATACTGTATCAGTGTATCAGATTCAGTCATTATAATCTGAACACACATCTGTATACTGTATCAGTGTATCACTGTCAGTCATTATAATCTGAACACACATCTGTATACTGTATCAGTGTATCAGACACAGTCATTATAATCTGAACACACATCTGTATACTGTATCAGTGTATCAGAGTCAGTCGTTATAATCTGAACACACATCTGTATACTGTATCAGTGTATCAGAGTCAGTCATTATAATCTGAACACACATCTGTATACTGTAACAGTGTATCAGAATCAGTCATTATAATCTGAACACACATCTGTATACTGTATCAGTGTATCAGCGTCAGTCATTATAATCTGAAGACACATCTGTATACTGTATCAGTGTATCAGAGTCAGTCATTATAATCTGAACACACATCTGTATACTGTATCAGTGTATCAGACACAGTCATTATAATCTGAACACACATCTGTATACTGTATCAGTGTATCAGCGTCAGTCATTATAATCTGAAGACACATCTGTATACTGTATCAGTGTATCAGAGTCAGTCATTATAATCTGAACACACATCTGTATACTGTATCAGTGTATCAGAGTCAGTCATTATAATCTGAACACACATCTGTATACTGTATCAGTGTAGACAGTCAGTCATTATAATCTGAACACACATCTGTATACTGTATCAGTGTATCAGCGTCAGTCATTATAATCTGAAGACACATCTGTATACTGTATCAGTGTATCAGAGTCAGTCATTATAATCTGAACACACATCTGTATACTGTATCAGTGTATCAGAGTCAGTCATTATAATCTGAACACACATCTGTATACTGTATCAGTGTAGACAGTCAGTCATTATAATCTGAACACACATCTGTATACTGTATCAGTGTATCAGAGTCAGTCATTATAATCTGAGCACACATCTGTGTACTGTATCAGTGTATCAGCGTCAGTCATTATAATCTGAACACACATCTGTATACTGTATCAGTGTAGACAGTCAGTCATTATAATCTGAACACACATCTGTATACTGTATCAGTGTATCAGAGTCAGTCATTATAATCTGAACACACATCTGTATACTGTAACAGTGTATCAGAGTCAGTCATTATAATCTGAACACACATCTGTATACTGTATCAGTGTATCAGAGTCAGTCGTTATAATCTGAACACACATCTGTATACTGTAACAGTGTATCAGAGTCAGTCATTATAATCTGAACACACATCTGTATACTGTAACAGTGTATCAGAGTCAGTCATTATAATCTGAACACACATCTGTATACTGTATCAGTGTATCAGAGTCAGTCATTATAATCTGAACACACATCTGTATACTGTAACAGTGTATCAGAGTCAGTCATTATAATCTGAACACACATCTGTATACTGTAACAGTGTATCAGAGTCAGTCATTATAATCTGAACACACATCTGTATACTGTAACAGTGTATCACTGTATCAGCGTCACGTCAAAAGCAAATATGAGCCATTCTAATGACTGATAACCGTTGTGTAACGCTGATACACTGATACAGTATACAGATGTGTGTTCAGATTATAATCTGAACACACATCTGTATACTGTAACAGTGTATCAGAGTCAGTCATTATAATCTGAACACACATCTGTATACTGTAACAGTGTATCACTGTCAGTCATTATAATCTGAACACACATCTGTATACTGTATCAGTGTATCAGCGTTACACAACGGTTATCAGTCATTAGAATGGCTCATATTTGCTTTTGACGTGACGCTCACATCCAGTGTAGGCAAATGTCAGGCGTGAAGCGACTGAACGCCAGTGGGCGGAGCCTATGGTGTGATGATTTATTGATGTGTAGTGTATCGATGTGTATAGATGGTGTAGTGATTGGTCGATGTCTTGCTCTGGAGGTGCGCATATGTAAATGTGTTGTGACGTCAGATCCCGCAATAACAAAACGAGCTGTTTTTGAAGCTTGATTAAATAAATGCTTTGTTTATAATGAAGGGGATGTTTTAAGTTCTGAAACTAGCAGCATGACCTTTTATATGTCAAAAGATCAAGGCAAATTTGATTTCTCATGTCATGACCCCTTTAAAAGTGGCCCAGAGTTAAGTGTAGTAAAGCTAAATAAAGTGCATACCTCAGCTATTATTTCTCCATTTTCTGCGTGGACCTGTGCAATTCCTCCATGCTCTCCAAGAAAGGTGAAGATCTCATAAAGCTGTTTGAATATAAATAGAAAAATCATATTATATATTAAATAGTGAGGTTTTAACAAGAAAACATAGACTATGTTACAATGTGTTCAAGTGGTGATTTTGATATTCTTAATCTTACATGACATAAAACGGTTATTTGTTAGTTCAGATGAACCATACAAACTAAAGTCTGTGTGACTAAAGTCTAAAAATCAAGCCATTTTCAGTTAATAGAAGAATAATATTCATAGAGCTTATGATTTATTTAATAACTCATGAGTACCAATATATAAATAATCATTAATAAACAGCAACATTCTTTAACATAAAATGAGGGGACATTCGTGAGTGAAGATGAAAACAAATTACTGTATTGAACTGATTCATTCAAACAGACAGCACAAAAAACTATTTAAGACTTTTTATCCTTTTTACAGACTTAAACTTCAGGTACCCCTCACCTCACTGTTGCTCATCTGATAGAGGTCTTTATAAGCCATATACACCTGGAAGGAGTTCACACCTATATGGACAGAACAGATAAATCAGCAAACCACAACATGAAACAGCGTTCACTAGCAATTTTCACTCTCATAATGTTATGCGACTCTTATTCTCCAAGTAGGATGGGGATTGTATCCATCATGAATTGATTGGATGGTGGAAATACCAGAATGGACGTTAAACAATAAGTACAAACTGATGCATCAAGCCCAATATTATAATATTTTAATATTTTTTTAATAGATATTGTTATAGACGACATTCTTCAACAAACAATATTTAACTTAAAAGAAAATATTATTTCAATATTATTTCAGATAAAACAAATAAAAAGATCACTCATTAATATTGATTTGAAGTATTTTCTAACAAACACTACATGCTCTACTGTATTTAAAGCACAGTGCTTCATTAGTTACAGAAAAAGCTCAAATGGCCAAGAATAACTTCAGTCAAAGCTAAACACATTCCCTATGGGATACCATATTGGTAGATGTATTTATAACTTCAGAAAGTTTTTTTTTTTTTTAGTATGCTATTTTCTGGAACAGAAATGAATTCTTACCATCTGGATGCTTGAATCCGTTGTTCAAGGACGTAATAGTAAAAGATCTCTCACCTTTCTCCTTTATGAGGCTCTCGACCTCTAGTTTGGTGCTGTCGTTCCAGTGTGTGATGTCCACATGCAGAGAGTAGTCACAGCATGTTTTCTCATCTGCCCATTCACGCCAGCGCTCGAACGCTTCCACCAAACTAGCGCCAGGCTCCGGGATCACATGATCCACTGCAGGCCATACATACGACAGGGACATTTTGAATGAGTAATTACTTTTCAAACACTTAAAAAGTATGTTCTATACAGTATGAATGCGTGTTGTGTGAAAGTAATCCGAATGTACTATAATATTTGCCATGTTGTTACTGTCACATGATGACCTACCAGTTACGTCGCTTCACTGCCATTCATAAATCCCCGTGGCCTCATGGGATAGTAAAGTGTCCATCATATGCACACTTCAGAATCTCACTGGAAGTAGTACTGTAGTATCTGGGTCATTTTTGCCAACTCTTTTATGAGTACTGTGAATTCAGACATACTTCTTTTGGCACATAATGTTTTTCGCATACTATATAATAGGGAAGTATGTGATTCCAGATGCAGCCCTATATATTTAAAAGCACACACCTTTATTTTTGCTACATCGCTTACTGAAATGTGTGCAACTGTCAAAATCTACTCAGAAATTCTGATTATGCAGACCAACAAAAATCTTGTGGATTGTTCACAGGATAGTCAACAGTTTCCACGCTTCCTTTTTTACCTGGTCATGGCATGAGTAGAAAGAGTCCACAGTTTCATATTTTCAGACAATTAGGCCAGGAACATATTTTACGCAAACGCATCTGCGAGTGTGTGACCAACACATGTACTAGCATTTGGTTATTTTAGCCTCTTATTAGCATTGTTGCATTTCAAATTGTGTTAATGTGTTAATTTAGATGCAAGTATGCATAAACTGTTCCTGGCCTTAGTCATCAAATTCTCTGTAAAATGGCATTGGATTCGGTCAGCATTAGAGGAGGGCTTCTTGTGGTCTTCTAGAGCAGACCACAAAATATACTATTACTGTGCTCATAATTTCACTCATATTAAAGCAAACTTCTAAAGCGATTTAGCAAGGAGTCTCTTTGTGTTTTCACTACTTCATTGTCTCTATATTATCTACATGTATAATCTACTAAACATTTCCTCTGGGAACAAAGGGAGACGTGCAGCTGGTCTTCAACTCTCACTGCTAATGTTCCCTGGTAAACACGCCGTTTATTATACAATACGCCGTTCTTATATACCAGCTGTTGTCACTTTTCCTTCTTCGGTGGTCAGAAAGAGCTGCTGTCTCTCCGCAGAACTCGAGTTTCACTGTACAAGAGCTTTGTGTGGTCTGCCGGAAGGCTACTATTGTTGTCAATGTTTCTTATTAACACACACACACACACACACACACACACACACACACATACTTTCCCATGTACGTGAACCAGAGTTTCTACAGTTTTAATGCACTTTACTGGGTCCATTAAAAGGGGTCTTATTTTAATGTGCTTAAACGTTCAAACCACCTAATTTCTTAACAAAAGCCTCTTACTGCCACATGTAAGGTATACAGTATCCTGAATATTATATAGTTCTGGTTAACACTTTATCTTAAAGTGTCCGTGTTACAGTGTAATTATATATTTATGTACTGAGTAGTATTAAGCAACTACATGTACTTACTATAGGGTTAGGATTTGGTTGAGGGTTAGTTGCTTGTAATTATGCATAATTTACTGTTATTACTATAGTAAGTACATGTAACAAGGACACTGTAAAATAAAGTGTTTCTGTACTTAGCAGATAAATATGACAGATCTCACCGATCATGGTGGTTCCTCCTGCAAGGGCAGCCTTGGTGCCCTGGCTGAAATCATCCACGGTGGTCGTCCCCCTGAAGGGCATCTGTAAGTGTGTGTGGATGTCAATTCCTCCAGGAATCACCATCTTCCCATTGGCCTCGACGGTCTTCACCCCTCCGGGTACAATCAAGTTGTCACCAATTTGCCTTAAAGTTGACAGAACATTATAATGTAGCAAAACGTTTTCATTACACTATGAATTAAATGTTATTGGATCGATGAGGACCATTGCTGAGTATAATTAATGCTTAATGTTGAATAATCCATCTCAGATCAGAACAAAAAAAAGGCTGAATTCTTTTTTTAAAGAAAATACTTCAAAAAATGAACTAATTAATCACAAAATCAATATGAGGATATTATTTAAAACACTAAGAATAACTCAAAATCGTTGGTCTGCTAAATAACATTCATTGTGGTATAACAAAGCCATTTTGTTGTCATGTGAAGTGACCCCTGTATATTTTGGGTTAACGGAAATTATTAGAATACTAAAAATATCAATATTTTGACCAAGTTATTGAAAAACTATAATAATCTCTTCCTTCTGTTGAAAGCAAAGGAAGATATTTTTGAAGAATGTTGGTAACCAAACAGTTTCTGGTCCCCATTGACTTCCTTAGTATAGAAAACTATAGAAAACAAAAATACAAATGTTCATTTTTGGGTGAACTAATCCTTTAAGTGCCTCAAATAGGGAGTAGGAGTTGATAAAAAAGTCACTTTATAATGCTTTAACGCAACAATGTTTTTTTTTTTTACACCACCAGTTATTTCATTAAATACAAATGCTTGTTGAAAATGATAGAAAAGTTCAAAAAGCTACGAATTACATTGTACAAACATTGTATTTCTTGAAACTTGGAACATGCGTTTAAAATTATTTTGTATTATTTTGGATCTTTTCATCATCCTTATTTTTCAATGATCCAAATATTTTTTATTATTATTATACGCAGTGAGGTCATAAGTTATGCTGTATCTGGAAAGAAAACCCCGGGAAGAACCTGGACCAAATATGTGTGTGTGTGTGTGTGTGTGTGTGTGTGTGTGTGTGTGTGTGTGTGTGTGTGTGTGTGTGTGTGTGTGTGTGTGTGTGTGTGAGAGAGAATGAAGCTTACTTGATCACTCCATCCTCCATATAGATGTCTGCATAGAAGGACTGGTCATCGTTCACAATACGACCCCCTTTAATCAGAAGCCTCTCGCTCTGAGGAAACATAAAACACACAGAGAGAAAGAGAATGAGGATCAGTGTTGGCGAAAGTTACTTTGAAAAGTAATGTGCAACTATATTTCATTACTCCCTAAAAAAGTAACCAATTGTGTTACTTATGGAAAGTAACATTCCTTTTGCATTACTTTCTCTCATCTAGACTGGGCTGATGGATAAAGTACATTCTTTTGAGTGAGCAGACAAGCTTCGGGTCATAAAACGCTTTTTCGCTTAGTTTCATGCATCCTGTCACCATAAATTAGCCTGTCAATCATCTTGTCACAGTTAACAACCTCTACATTCAATTTAATTAAATTTCCTACCGTATCAGAGAGAAAAATAGTAGCGCGTTAATGTGCCAGTCGTGGTCTCATATATTTGCACAATGATGCATTTAAAAGTTAATGACCAAACGTCTTTATAAAAGTTCACATTGTTGCTGCAGATTAAATATAACACACATAACATTACAAATTTTTTATCAGGTTAAATGTTGATTAAGTCACTCAAACCCCTTTAACAGTTGGTTGCACACATCCACCATGTTTGTAGTTTTTAACACTTTTTATTCGTGTTTGTAGTTCTGAACCGTGTCCTCCTCCAAAGCGCAATGGTTTGTGGGCAATATAGTTCGTGGGACCATCCGGGGACTTTTGGCATACACTTTTCAACATACACTGCTTTGGGACGCATTTAGGATGGATGGTATGCACATACTACGTCTGAAATTGCATACTTCCCTACTATAAATGTAGTAAAAAGTAAAAAGAAGTATGACCGAATTCACAGGCGTGATTTTTTTTCCCAAAATCCAGTTCAGCCGAAACTCCTGCAGCCGATTCTAAAGATGTAACTGGTCATGTCAATCACAGTGCTGATTGCCTACACCAAACACTAATACCCTCCCCACCATAACCTTAACCAATGAAGAATTAGCTTCAGGACGGGATTTCCACTCAACTGGTTTAGGGGGATAAAAATCACGCAATTCACAGTACTCATAAAAGAGCAGGCAAACAACTCAGAAGACCTTCTACTTCCAGCGATTATCTGAAGTGTGAATATGATGGACACTTTACTATCCCAAATCGGACTCAGCCTCCAAACGTGATTAGTATCTAAAGATACTTTTAGTATCTGAAGTAATTTTTGCTTATTGGTATGGTTGAATTGGATCACCAAAGGTCAGCAGCAAAGACATTGGTTTAAAAGAGAGATTAAATACATAAAGTATAGGCCTAGTTGAATTATTTAACATTTTTAATTATTGCAGGTTTGCGTAATATTTTGCATTTTCAAAATGTAATACTTTTCCAGACTTCTCTGTAGATTTTCAGACCATATTTACATGTTGTGTTCATATAGTCAAACGGTCTCTAAACTTTTAGCCGATTGCTCCAAACGCCATGAAATTACTCCAATGAAACTCCACACTTTCCAAACTGTTTCCAAACCCTGAAAATTCCTCAGATATGTGAGCTGTGCCACGAAGAACCTCTGTCAGTAGCCGCGTTTCCATTACCCTTCAAATTGAAATTGAAAATTGAAAATACGCCCAATGGAAACGTCAATTTTCGCAAAAACTCCCATATATCGCAAAAAGGTTTTTCCGCTCGCATGAGGTGGTTTTCACGCCATTCGAAAGAGGAATATTTCGTAAAACTGAAATGGAAACAGTTGTTTTGCATTTACAGGTCACCTGGTGTCATTCTTCACATGTTAATTCTTTAAAAATGACACATTATGTTTGGACAGAAGACAAGACAGTTCTTTATTAAACTATTTATTAATTATCCTTTATTAACTATTCATCCAAAAATTCTGAATCCAACAGTTCCTCTGTGAAATCGCGGACTATAACCTCCCAGAAACACCTCATATGAGCCGCTCCCCATTTTTAGGGTCTTTCCTTACCATAATGCTTGGATAACACGCCTACGTCTCCTTCTACTTCAAATAATGGCCAGTGCGGTGGCTGAGATATACATAAACATACCAGCATCCGTCGCTATGATTTCAGGATTGACTTATCGTGAGAGAAAAACCTTACGTTTTAGTCGCATGACATCGGTTAATGGAAACGCCGTCATTTCACAATAGTTTTTTTTATCGACTTTTAGAAAACATCGCAAAAGTTTCCTGCAAATCTGTAATGGAAACGCGGCTAATTACATGCCTGTGTTTTTAACATTCTCACACAAATTGGGTATGCCAATGAGGTCCATGTAATGAAACATGTAATATAATAAAATGACCATGAAGAATCAAAGACAGACTTTTTTCATGCAATATATCTAGTAGGAACCCTGAGAGCAACTTTAAATCATAAATTATTGAGCTCGTATGGATCAGTGTATTGGTTTGATCATGAATCACAGCATCAGTGCTGTATCAGTCTCTGCTGGATGAAGGGCAATGGAAAGAAAAGTCCTTATAGTCCCCTGAAGTGAAAATCAAGCTTATAATGTTGTTTATATGTCTGTGTGGTGTTTTTAATATGCTTTAAGACAAAGCATGTGTAAGTTCATAAGTCGACAGCATTGCTGAGTATTTTCTGCTTAAAACTGCAGTGAACCAAAGACAGTCTCAAAAACACGGTGTGAAATCGCTGGTGTTTCTGACGTCACAAACGACCTTGTAACCAATCAGATCAACGTGTGCTCGTCAACCAGTGGATCTCTGAGTGAGTGAGTGAGTGGAGGCGGGGCTCATTTGCATATTCATAGAACCACGCATACTAAATGAGGCAAGGGTGTAGGGATACATTCAAGCTGTTTTAAGCCATGAATACTTTTTCAAGGAAAAAAACGTTTAAATATGTAATTTTTGTGATCAAAGATGAGTTTTAAGGGATACAATTATTGACTAAAGAGGGACTTGAAAACTTAAATTTGATTTCTTCCATAGCTTGCTTTGTTTAAGCTAATTTAAAGTCCTTAAATCCCTGCTATATATAATTTAGTCACATCTCGAGGTTTTCTTAGTGCTGTGTTGTTCATTGCTCCATCCATCACTTCAACTTAGGGTCAAAATCCCCAGAGTGACATTTTTCTGAGTAATCAGTTCATAAACAGGATGTCATTGGTGTTACTTCAGAACTCAAAAAACAACGTAAGCTTGAACAGGGAACAGTCTGATCATTATTTTGACAAAGACAACTTGACAGGAACTATTTTGTGTCCAGAAACCATGACAGAGAACCAACAAGAATTTTGAACGCACTATAAATCATGTTAAAGGGTGCCTTAACACTGCTCAGAGGTCCTGTTTACAGCTGGTTTTAAGAAGCGTTTTGGTCGATCGGATCACAAGTAGACAAGGGAGACACATTCCCGTTTACACCTGGTGTTTTAATACGTCTCTTCTGTCCACTTTCAACCACTTCTGTCCCAATTTCTTTAAAGGGGAGGGTCTATGGATGGGTAAATATATGGACTTCTTCAAATCTTTTGGAGAGTATGAATCTTTAGTGGGTGTTCGAACGCATTCGACCACATGAGCGTTTACAGTACGAAAGCAATCCGGTCGTACGAAAGCAATCCGGTCGAATCTGTTTTTTTTTAAAGTCGTCCACTTGTGATCCGATTGACCAAAACGCATCTTAACACTAGCTGTAAACAGGCCCAGAGATCTGTATAGTGATCAAATGAAGCAATAAGGTACTCAAGGCTAATGCTGTATCGTGAATAAGTCACGGCTGAAGGGCATTATTCTTATAGTGACTTATTCACGATACATCACTAGCCTCTCGTATCTTATTGCTTTTATTCAACGGTTACCACACAATACAAATATTGATGCCAAAAAATATGTATCAATGCAACTTTCATGAAGTAAAATCACTAAAATCCTTCCTTACGCTGGAAAAAATAGTCCCTGACTGTGAACAGCAATAGAAGTTACATTATTACACCATTAGATGTCAACAAAGACTGTCTTTATGAGTGAGTCAGTCAGTACCAAAGACTTTTATATCGAAAGGACTGAAACTTGTTGTGAACGGAGAAGCAAGACACAGCTGACAAATGACTGGCGTGTCAGGGCACAGGAAAACCCCTTGTTACCCCCTGTTAAAGGGGTCATAAACTGAGAATTTTTTTTTTTCCTTTTGACAGTTAAGAGGTCGTTATACTATAAAAAAATATCCTGTAAGTTTCAAAACTCAAAACTTCCTTGTTATTCCATAAACAGCTTTCATTGAAACCAAGCCTAGAAAGCGACAGGATCTAAAAAGTGGAGACTTATGGCTCACGAAACCGAAAGAAGATCGACACAGGATAAATAACATTACCTTCCAAAGGATCCTAATGCTAGGAAAGTGTTTTTTTGTTTTTTTTTTTCTCAACAATGTGAATGTCTCAGCAGTGCATTTTTTTTTTTTGTATTCTGTGTAGGGTTGGGCGATATGGCCAAAAAAAATTATCACGATAATTTTTTTATATCAGTCGATATCGATAATTATCACGATAAACGTCAAATCTTTATTTCTTTCAAGCAGATTTTTGCTCCTAAGTGAAAGTTGTAGAAACCAGAGTGTTAATTGTGGTTTTAAACTACTCCTTATTGTCAGAACATATCATGACAAACAAATCTGAGGTAGAACATTCAAACATTTGTAATTTTTCCTTAACAAAATAAATATCTTAATAGAAAAAAATATTTCTTAGTTCCTGCATGTTCTAATTTTTATTTGGTAAAATGTAATATTCTGACTTGAGTTTAATTAAAATTAGCCATTGGTCATCCAGCATCATGCATTTAGATCATGATAACCACAGATAAAAGCACCTCACTATGTTGGCTAAATGTTACTTTATGGTTTCTATGGTATTTGTATGAAAAACAGTAGCCTAAATACATTATTAAATACTGTAATTATATTCCATTAGTCCTTTAATACATTGTCTACAATAATAATATAATACAATTCAATATGTATATCCCACATTTCATAGTGCAGTTAATATTAGTAGGCTAACGTTACAGTAAATCCATGGTAAATGATGGGAGTTTGCAGCCGGAAAAGCTTCTGACTGGATCGTTGCGCGCAGTGTTCCTCCTGTTCGTCAGCGCTGTTTCATCTGCCTTTAAACTGGTTTAAATCACTGAGACATTTGTGTTCTTCGCTGAACTCAAGCGCTTCTCACTGGATCTCGTGACGAGGCGATCAGAGTAAACGCGTCTGCTAGTGAGCTCGCGCTGCGCTGCCGTTCGGACTTTGAGCCGAGCGGATAAACGGTCAGTGAGGCGCGCGGTTCAGATGAGTTTTGTTCCGCTTTTGGCGCACAAACATTATCGAACATTTATCGAACTCTTGATATCGTTTTATCGAGAAAAATGATATCGCGATAACTATCGTTATTGTTTTATCGCCCAGCCCTAATTCTGTGGTAAATCAGTTGCAATTTCAGCGCAGGCTTTGCAAACAGAATTATACGATATGGATCTGCCAGCAACGCCACAAACATGCAAGTAAAGTAACCATGTTTATTCTAATGCCTGATCTGTAATCAGTGTTTTCTGATGTGTAGCCTAATTATTCAAGTTCAGACAGATTTTCTTTCTCTCAAAATCGTTCAATACTGTTTATGCATCAGTAAATCAAGCCAGTGACTAAACGATCAACTTCACTTTGTTTCTCTTAGTAGGATGAAAATAATCTGTTATTTAAACTGTGATTAAATTATATACAGAGAGTGATCAAAGAACGCTCCCTTTCCAATCGCCCAAGCTGTCAATCACACAGCGCGAGTTTATCTGGACACTTGCCAAAACTCGTCAATGAAATCAATGATACTGTTAAACTGCACAACGAAGCTCTTCCTGTACATCGTGTTTGCATTGTTATTTGGTGAAAGAATTCGTGAGAGTGCAGAAATTGCGTTGCAATGATGAGATCTTTATTCACGCGATCAAATGTCATCAACTGTCTGTATTCTGCTCAATGCTCATTACTTCAACCTTTCATGTGATGGGAATATATCTAAATATAATGCTATAATCAACACTTTTCACTATACGTTAATCTCGATAGCTGTACTAGTAAAAATGTAGTAAAAGTTTTCGAGAGAGTTGCACATGTAATACTTTCTATTTCATATGCAAACATGTCAGCCAATCACAGCAGTGGGTGTTTACACTGAAGTCTCACAGCAGCCAATCACAGCAGTGGGTGTTTACACTGAAGTCTAACAGCAGCCAATCACAGAAGTGGGCGCTTACACTAAAGTCTCACAGCAGCCAATCATAGCAGTGGGTGTTTACACTGACTGAAGTCTCACAGCAACCAATCACAGCAGTGGGTGTTTACAATGAAGTCTCACAGCAGCCAATCACAGCAGTGGGTGTTTACACTGAAGTCTCACAGCAGCCAATCACAGCAGTGGGTGTTTACACTGACTGAAGTCTAACAGCAACCAATCACAGCAGTGGGTGTTTACACTGAAGTCTCACAGCAGCCAATCACAGCAGTGGGTGTTTACACTGACTGAAGTCTAACAGCAGCCAATCACAGAAGTGGGCGTTTACACTAAAGTCTCACAGCAACCAATCATAGCAGTGGGTGTTTACAGTGACTGAAGTCTAACAGCAGCCAATCACAGAAGTGGGCGTTTACACTAAAGTCTCACAGCAGCCAATCACAGCACTGGACGTTTACACTGAAGTCTCATACAGACACGCCCCTTCAAACAGAGCGTTCAAATCAGAGGCTAAAATCAGGCTAGGAAAAATGCCTTTTATTTCTAAATTATGAAAAAAATGTATGTAAAAATAAAACTAACATTATAAGGGCACCCCAGGAAACATTATAAAATAATAAGATAATCCAGTTCATGACCGCTTTGAAAGGACAAGATATTGCAGCGGACATTCAAACTGATTTTTTATTATGAACATAGGACCTGAAGGAAAATGCTATAAATGCAGGTAAAACACTCAAGCTCACTCGATCTCTCGCTTACAATACTCTACTCTCTTACAACACTCTACATAATACAGTGGGCTTCAATGAACAATATCAATGAGAGCATATGTTTATGTTGCTAAGAGTGGTTGCTAAGGGTGTTGTGTAGTGATACACAGAACCGTTGGGTGAAGCGGTCATAGTCTTGTTTTATTGTGAATAAAACACAGCTATTGACCAATCACTGGAACTAACCGTTATATAATGCCACATAAACTAGCACTGAACTATTAATTCATCAAAGCTTAACCATAAGTAAGCCAGTGACAGACGTCACTTTAAAGCAAGGAATATGCTATAAGTGAAAATGAACAACATAGAGAGAGATCTAACAAGAACCTTGAAAAAAAGCTGAAGAATTACGGCAGGATGCTGACAAAGCAAAGATCTGAATGTGTGGAAAGTGTATTCGCTGTAAGGGACAGACAGTTCAACGAATGCCAGAGTCTAATCTGAGCCGTGCACACAAACAGGGCTGTCGTTTGTTAGTGCGTTTGGGGAGCGGGGGAGAACGCCGAGCCAAAGGACATTAAGGCGTGGAGCATTAGACATGCTTGTGCGGGATAACGGGCTGGGATTGAAGAAAACCTCTATGAATGCATCCAGAGCTGAAGTTTTGTTGCCTGGTGACCTAAATATTTACCATACGCTCATGAGAGTTTCTTCTTTTCTGCCAAAATAGCAACTTACTCATCTAGATACATGACCAACCTTTATTACACTTCCACACGTCCACCCTGTCTTTTGACCAATCCTTTGTAATATGTACGAAGCCAGGCTCAAATCTATACTATAAATTACTATATATAGAAATGTATACTATACACTTTAATTTATACACACATACACTATACATATATATATAGTATAGTGGCGAATTTTGTGAAAGATTTTATAGTAGAATGCGTCATATTCACATAAGGCTGACATTTAAAAATCACATTTAATGCTAAAACACTTTGGTTGTTTTGTGCTGACAAATATGATTATTAATAATATTAATATTTTGTACAATTTTGGAAGAACTCCCCTAACTACCCGCACGTAAAAAGCTCATTGGTTTAATAAATAAGATTCTAGTTGGTGCACATAAAAGCGTTTCCATCAGGGCATCACATCTGGAATATTACTCTACTACTTTATTTAATATTTATTTATTTTGGCCATGTACCATAGTAATATGGTATTCTTTTAATATGGTGTAGCCTATATTAATATAGTAATCGCATAGCACCATAGTATATTAAAAATCAGCATGAATGGAGGTTGTGATAGTCTTTTCTTCACTATTGTGACTCATTTTTGAGTGAAAGGGCTTCTCAAACAAGAATAAATGTAGGGCGGGGCTTGATTTTTGTAGATTAGCAAATAATTGGATGGTTGTGGTTTGCTATTGGTTGATCTCATGTGAGTGACAGGTTGCCCCGCCCTCGGGCCAGTAAACTCTTCATTAAAGAAAAGAGATGTTGCTGCAAGAGAGAGGTAAAGTTATTTTGATTAAAGATTAGGAGGCACATGAATTAAAAAAAATGATGTGCACAGATAAATCATTTATAATAAATACTGCAATATTCCATTAAAAAAAATTAGAATAGTCCATTTTGACTTCAACAATTCTTATTTCGCAACTTCTATTTCCAGTTGCGATAGTCTTTTGAGATGTATATCCAAGTGAAATGGCTTCTCAAACGGGGCGGGACTATCAATCGGGAATTATGGTGCGTTCAAGTCCTCCTGGAAAGTTCGTATTTACGAGGTGGGAAGTCGTGATTATGACGGCACGTGCGTTCAAGTCACTTTGTCGGAGTAAGATGGCGGTGTACTTTCTATTTATTAATTACACAAAAATACAGCAAGGTTCTTAAACTCTAGTTCTAGAAAATAAAGAAAGAACAAAGAAATGTGCATCAGTTGTGCTTGGCCTTTTTATGTTTTTAATTAATTTGCAAACTTTATCGTTACATATTACATTATTATATTATAATGCCACCATATTTTGTGCAGGCAATTAGCCTACTTCGCTGTAAATAGAAAATCCTGACATTATCATTGCTAAATAAAAAATGTGTGTTATTCCGCCATGTTGTTCACAGACACGCCCCAAGCTCGTAAAGATCTGGGCTTAAAGAAAATCCCGAGCTTCCCACTCGTGTTCGACATTGTGGTGGCGTTCATGTGCGTTCAACTCGTACATTTACGATCTTAACGAGATGACTTGAACCCCCCAATTGATTGCATCATCGTGACAGAATTTTTTTTTTTTTTTTTTTTTTTTTTTTTACAAAAATACAAGGTGCACAATTATACCATTTGATACACAAGTTTGCCTCATAATTTCGTTTCTGTAAACGCGATTTAAGATTGTTCTACAAACTGTGGGTGAATGGCAATGATTGCCTGTGGTGACAGACAGAGAGCATTGTGTGTTCAGACAGTTGTGCAGGCCTGATGCTAATGTGCACAGATAGATCTCTCTTTCGGGTAGGTCACTGCTCAACTGTTATATTGATGTCTAGAGCATCTGACAGCAGAAAACCACACCTCAACTCAGCTCTCACAGACACGAGAAACCATGTTTAATTGCACTGCTCGTTTCCTAAGGTGCTTTTATTTTACATTCTCGGCACCTTAGAGGCATATTTTCAGAATAAAGCCCGAATAAAGTAGTAAATGTCGTGCAATGCTTGTGTGCTTCTGAACTGCGCAGTCGAACAGCATCAGCACCACGAGGCAGAAGATCTCAGAGACAAAGAACATCACTGCAAAAACCGCGACACTTCATTTCATGATTATAAAACATTACACGTTTCTCACCAACACCCATGTACACGAACTCAAACTTTAAAAACATCAGCTTTAAAACATGTTGTATATGGTTCTATAGTGTGTGTGTGTCTGTGTGTGTGTGTGTGTGTGTGTGTGTGTAGTCTCAGTCATGGACGTGATTTTCTTGCTGCAGTGCCTCAATCCAACAACATTATTCCTTATTTATACAATAGTCGGAAAGGATCAGAAAAAAACAATGTAATATTAGGCTACATACACAATCACACAATAATTTAATCCTGAATATTTACTTTAAAACGTCAGTCACTTTATTGCACTCTGAATATGATTCCTGGCAAAATACATTTATTAGACACATATGCCAATTCCTCAATATCACCTTAACCCAACCATTTTTGACTCGACTGGTGCTTGGCATTTAATCCTGCATCAGCTTTTGTTACAAACGTGAAAATAAAAACCACAATATGCTTTAAATATATGAATATGAATGTATCAACTTACAGTGATCTTTGGGATATTCTTTTTGCCTTGGTAAGACATGATTAGTTCTCGATTGATGCAGATGTCTTTATTCTGTTCTTTTCTGATGTTGGTGGTGGCGCACACTGGACTTGATTGTCTCTGCCGGGCTCCTCCCTCATGTCCTGCCGGGTGTTGTGTGTCATTTACACCAGCAGGAGGCGCCAACAACAGCGTTCCGAAGCCGAATCATTTACACGACTCGGTTCTCTCAAACAGCTCTGGTCACTGAACCGGTTCAAAAAGTGATTCATTTTTTCTTGTAATTGTCGAGAAGAAATAATAACGTCTCCAGGATAATGTTCATTATATTCCAGCTCTAATTATTTAAGGTAATTTTAATGTCTTTTGGCCTTAGTAAAACATTTAGACCACCTCTAATAAAAGATTACACTCTTTTTGGATGCTTAATGCCAGGAATAGTCACATTGCTATAGCAACTGAAAAGTTAAAAACACAAAGCGAGAACGAGATTAAGGTTGTAATAATTACACCCTTTTGATAATAATACTTAAATATTTCGTCACCCGGGAACCCCAATGCCACAGACAATACGCAGAGCCCCATACACTGCTTTGAGAACGATATACGAACCGAAAGAACCGACTCTAAAGAACCATTTGTTAATGATTCGGATGATCATTGTCTGCTTGTAAACGCTTAGTCAATTAGTTTAGTAGTTTTTGTTTTCTCTCAACCTTGGAAACAGAACTAGATTAGACAACTGATTCCTGACTATAAAGATAAATTAACAAAATAAATCTGATTTCCCAACCCTTGTGAAAAATAACACTTCAGTGTAGTAATAGCTACACTTTAAAAGAATACACTGAAGCATGGATTGAATGTTCTCAGACACTTAATTGAATGTTATCTGCAATTAAATGGAAATGTAGTTAAAATTTATATTGAATATAAATAAGTTGAGTTTTTGACTTATTTTAGTAGCCTAGGACTATACAGCTATATTTGTAATTTCATCATTTTTCTGTTGTTTTGAAATATGGTTAATAACATAAAGTGCACTGCCAGATGTATTTATGATAAACTAATATACGCTAATGTCATTTTTATTGAAATTTGTATGTCAAGTATTTCAATATATTTACTGCAGATGTAACACACTGCAAGTAAAAATTAAAATCAAGTACTCTATATGTGATGTAGTGTACATCCTTCAAAAGATTATTAAAGCAATGATTTAAAATGTAATTTAAAGTAAAACTTTTACCATTACAAAACAGTACAAAACTTTTGACATAATTACAAAGTGCAATTTTAAATTAAGTAGACTTAAGTGGCATTTTATTTCATTAATATTATATTATCTGCAAGTACAGTTTTTTATATAGATTTTTAGGATTTTATTTGTACAACAAGTGCACATTCAATACAATTAGACACTTATTTTGCAGAAAGGAAGTTATTAAAATAAATCTCAGACAATCATATAACTATAAACTCCTCCATGAACTGCTAAGGCTATAAGCTTGCTTTACTGTCTCTAAGATCTAAGAATTGTGTTTCAGTGCAGAGAGAGGGAATGCTGTATTTATCAGTTATTAAAGTGCATCTTCACCAATGAGCAAAGACTCATAATCAAGTCAAGGACTAGATGGGTCTTTCACAGTGATGGTGAACAAAAGAGAAGTGAAGTGAAGTGAAGTGAAAAGAGAAGAGAAGAGAAGAGAAGAGAACAGAAGAGAAGAGAAGAGAAGAGAAGAGAAGAGAAGAGAAGAGAAGAGAAGAGAGAAGAGAAGAGAACAGCTGCTGATCAATGAGCCCCACCCTGACATGAGGCTCTTTTGTCTGAGCAGAACCAACACACCCCCACCCCCTCTCACACACACACACACACACACACACACACACACATACGACACACTCTCACTCACCCACGCACTCACACACACACGCACTCACACAAAGACACACACTCACACATCCTCACACAGACACACACTCACACACACCCACACTCAAACAAACACCCACACTTAAACACACCCCTCTCACACACAGACACAGAAACGACACACACTCGCAAACACACACACACTCACGCACACACACCCTCACACTCACACACACACACACTCACACATCCTCACACACACATACTCACACACAAACAAACACCCACACTTACACACACTCACACACACACCCTCACCCCACCTCCACCCCTCACACGCACACACTCACACACACCCCACCCCCTCTCACACACACACACACACACAGACACACACACACCCACCCCCTCACACACAGACTCTCACACCCACCCATACACACACAAAAACAGTCACACATACACACAGACAAACACACACCCACATAGATACATGCACACACAATCACACACAAACAGACAAACATACACACACACACACACACAAACACACTTCTTCTTATGCAGTCCATCGCTTTCGAAGATGACGTCACTTCTAGGATGCGTTGTTGGAATGTAGAGGCAACCGCTGCTGTCGGCGGTGCCATTGAAGGTGGCTGTGAAGCCCAATCCGGGAGCCTCATGTCCTGCCACAGTCGGGACGTGTGAGTGCTGAGTCTGGGAATGGATGTAGTTGTGGCTGTGCACGTTGGTGTCTGCGCTGATGTAGCACAGATCTGTGTTGGGCGCACTGTGATTCGATCTGTTGGGCCCCCAGATCGCGTGCAGAACTCCATGCCTGATGGCTGGCAGCTGTTGTTTCCATGACTCCAGGGTTGATGCCACAGATTTTCAGGGTGCCCTTGAGGTGGTCCTTGTAGCGACACTTCTGACCCCCAGGTCTCCTGTTGGCTGCGTATATCTGCCCATAGAGGACCTGCCGGGGTAGGTGGTGTGTGGTTGTTTATGTTCAACCCATCGCAGTTGCCGCCTAGCAAGGATTGTCTCCATGCTGCTACGATCTTGTCTTTCCATGTGACACCTAGTATGCGCTGGAGGCATCTGATGTGAAAGCCCTCGAGACACAGAATATGCTTGGGTAGGGAGTCCAAGCTTCTGCACCAAACAGCAGTGAGGAAACGCAGACTGCCTTGTAGACGGCCGTCGGCTGCTTTGGTGAAGGTACGGAGATCTTTATTAACAAAAGACTCGAGATCGAAGTCTACCAAAGGCAGAGGAGGCGAGATTGTTGTTTGATGTTGTCTATGAGGTAGGTGGGTGTTAGGATGCTTCCAAGGTAGCAGAAATGCTGAACAACCTTTACTGGTGTGCCATAGATGTAGAATTCAGGGGGTGTGGGGACCGTAGTCTGTGCAATGATCTTTTGGATGTTGACTTGTAGGCCACAAGCTTGATAGACTGTGCATACAACATTCAGTGTGTGCTGAATTGCGGTAGGGCTGTGGGCTAGGAGGGCACAGTCATCAGGGTATTGCAGTTCATGAATTGTGATGGTGGTGGTCTTGGTGATGGCTTGCAGGCGGCGGAGAGGTTCCCGTCCAGACGAAACTGTAGGCAAACACCCTCGTCGGGGCTGAGGGAGTTGCGGGAGAGGAGGGTGACTGCTGCCAGGAAGAGGTGGAAGATCACTTTAGCCAGTGCCCACCCCTGTTTAACTACTACCTGCACGGGAAAGGAGGGGGATTGAGATGTACCCACAATCACACAAACCTGCATGCCAATGTGGAACTGTTGTAGGATGTCCAGAAATCTTGGTGGCACCCCAAACTTCTCCAGAATGACCCAAAGGACTTGGTGGTCAATGGTATCAAAAGCCTTTGCCAGGTTGATGAAGGCAATGAACAAGTCTTTGTTCTGTTCTCTGGCCATCTCCTGCAATCGGCGAAGGACAAAGATCATGTCGGAGGTGACCGATCCTTCCTGAAGCCGCACTGTGACTCAGGATGGATCCTTTATGTGATGTTCTTGGTAAGACGGAACAGCATGACCCTCGTTATTACTTTCCCTGCCACAGAGAGAAGGGATATGCCACGACTGTTTCCACAGCTGGACTTGTCACCCTTTTTCTTGTGGATGGTAACAATGTGTGAGTCTTTCCAGCCTTGTGTGCCCATATTATCTGGATGTGTTGGTCGGGGTTTTTGGTGAGCAGGTACCCGCCTTTCTTTAGAGCCTCTGCAGGGATTCCATCAGGACCAGCAGACTTATTGTCCTTGAGGCTTCGTACTGCTGCGAGGACTTATGAGAACCTGGGAGGGTCATTAAGCTCATGCACAGGTGGGAGCTTTGGGAGGCGCTGCAGGACAGTGGGGTCAGTCGGATTATTTTGATTGAGGGAGGTGATAAAATGTTCAGCCCAACGCTCAAGAATTCCTTGTTTGTCCTTGTGCTGTATTGTGCTGTCTGTAAATCTGATAGGGTTGATTCTGCGTTTTTGGAGTCCATATAGTGATTTTATTGCATCGTAGAAAGCTTGAGAGTTGTTGGTGTCCACATAGCCTTGTATTTCATGGCCTTTCCTAAGCCACCAGTCATTCTTCATTATGCAAAGCCACCGTTGCACCTCAGCACGGATTTTACTCCAGTGTGAGCGCAGAGAGGGAGATTGAGGATTGGAGGTGAGCAGTGAAAGCTTTACGCTTCTCCAGAAGGTTGAGTATTTCGGGAGAGCTGTCGTCAAACCAGTCCTGATGACGTTTGGACGTGAAACCAATTGTGTCAGTAGCGGCTTGTTGTATATAGCTGAGCTAAGGTTAGCCCATGCGCTTTCCGCTAAATTGTGTAGGGGATGAATGAGATGAGAGCGGAGGAAAAACTATCAGCCATTCAGCGACGGTATGATCCAGTGATGTCAGGGGATTTTAGTGCTCGGGAGTTGAGCCGTCTTGAGGTTTGGCGCCTAGTGTGTTGAGGTCAGACCTTTAAGTGTATCTTGGATCTGATCAGCCGATGATCTGTCCAGTACGCCGCACCACGCATTGCTCTGGTGATGGAGATTTCATGTAGATCTTGTTGCCGGGTTATAATGTAGTTCAGTAGGTGCCAGTGTTTGGATGTGGGGTGCATCCATGATGCTTTGTGTTTGCTTTTCATTTGGAAAGTTGTGTTGGTTGTGACCAGTTTGTGCTCAGAGCAGAGGGAGAGAAGTCGCAGGCCGTTCCTGTTCATGTAGCCCAATCCATGTTTCTCAATTACCCCAGACCAGAGCATGAAGCTGGTGCCTACTCTGGCATTGAAGTCTCCCAGAAGCACAAGTTTATTAGTGTGAGGAACTTTGAGGAGAGCTGTGTCAAGAGACTTGTAAAAAGCATTTTTGATGCTTTCTTCAGCATCCAGAGTTGGTGCATAAGAGCTTATCAAGGTTGCATGGCGACCCTTCGCAAGGGGAATGCGCCAGGTCATCAGGCGCTCACTGATTCCCACAGGAGACTCTGGACTGTTCTGGAGAATTCTGCAAAATCTACTCTATGTAGACAGCGGGTATATTCTGGAAGGCCCTTCCAGAAGAAGGTGTATCCTTGCCCGACTTCTATTAGCGAGTCCTCTCCTGCGAGCCGGGTCTCACTCAAAGCTGCGATGTCAAGGTTGTATTTGTTAAGCTCGCTCGCAACCAGGGCAATGCGCCTGAGGGGTCTGTCAGTTCCATTCTGCACATCAAGAAGTGTGCGTACGTTCCATGTAGCCAAAATTAATAGTTTAGACTTATATTTTCGACCGCATAATGGGATGCCTTGGCGACAGGGGTGGGCCGCCCAGGAGTGTAGGGAACAAGCAGTGTTTGGGTCACATTTCCTAGACCCTCCCCCCGGCAGGGGGTGAGCAGTGTGGACCCTGAAGAGGGCTGCTCAGTCGCACGAGAAGCTGCAGAAGGTGGACGCTGTTCCAACCCGTCCACACGACGACCATCGCGCTTTTGCCGCCTCTGTGCCGCCTCCCTCCATACCTGATAGACCTCCGCTGTTGGTCCACGACTACTTATTCGACTTGGGACCACCGCACTGAGCCTCCAGCTTATTTTGTAGCTTACCTTCATATCTGAAGGGTTGTCCATTATCCGCCACCTATGCACGTGCTTGGTAGCAGTTAGCTTTGCCCCAACACACACACACACACACACACACACACACACACACATGTTGTGTTTTCATGTTTTATGGGGACTTTCCATAGACATAATGATTTTTATACTGTACAGACTGTATACTCTATTCCCTTACACTAACCCTATCCCTAAACCTACCCATCACAGGAGACATTCTGCATTTTTACATTTTCAAACAACATCACTTAGTATGATTTATAAGCTGATTTCCTCATGGGGACCAAAAAATGTCCCCACACAAACAAGGATTTCGGATATTGCCATCCTTGTGGGCACATTTTGTCCCCATAACGTAGGGTTTACCAGGCCACACACACACACACACACACACACACACACAAACAAACATACACTCACCCTCACACACACACACACACACCCTAAAACATACACTCACCCTCACACACACACACACACACTCACCCTCACACATACACACACACACACACACACCCTCACACACTCTATATCAAGTATAAGTACTCCCTTCTGATAGAACAATTCATAATATTAGAATCACAATATAAAGAACTTGGAAAGCCTTTATAACTCCAGATCTGTGTCATTCAGTGAGATTCATAAAGATGAAGAACATTTCTTTACAGTAAGAAAAACAAAAGTACAATGGTTTGATAGCAGTAATCTAAATATTGCACATCAAATGGGTAAAACGTGAAATGACACAGTACACAGTACAGTATCTGCACATTATATAGCCAAATCAGCCAAACCCTTACTGTAAACGTGTCAATAAAAGATACTAGTAAGCATTTCTATATCATCCAGCTTCCTGTTGAGTCAGCAATGATGCCTGTCCACTAGATGGCGATGTGTGATGCATTCTGACTGTGCCATCAACATCAGAACAAATATTGTGTATATATATATATATATATATATATATATATATATATATATATATATATATATATATACATATATATATACATATATATATATATATAGCCTTTTGAGGCATATTCTCTAAACTGTCAAATTATAAACCTATGTAAAAAAAAAAAAAAAAAAAAAACGTACTAACAATAAATTAGTCCAGTTATTCTGCACTGGAAGATTCAATTAACTACAAATACATAGGCCTAATGATGCTTTAAATGCTTCAAAGACAGAAGGAAAACAGTGTTCTGAAACCTGATTTTACCTGTTTCCCCATAACACACGTCAGCGTGATGTTTAATGTAATAATACTAGATGACTTACATTATATTCCATAAATACTGTAGGATGTGCTTTGAGGATCACACACTATGGATACATTTAGAAACAATCAAGGGTTGATTAAGCCCACTTTCAATGAAAAGTAAAAAATAACATAAAAAAAACTTATTAGACCATAACCCTCCCAATAAATACATAAACATTAAAAAAAATCAATGACTGAGCGCAGACACTGTGTAATCATACAAAATGAGCATGTGCAGTCAGCAGAAATTTAATTATGTGAGCGAATTATTTTTAATGTATTTAAATTCCTGCTTCCTGTTGCTTCAGGACAAAAAATGATGAAAGAGCATTTCTTCTGCTGGTGAGCTGGATTCAGCCAAATCTCTATTAAATCAGAGCCATATCTAATAAAGGGCTACAGCATAAACCACCTGACATCAATAAGTGATTCAATATCTTCACAAAAAACTCTCTCAAAAAACGTCCAACAGTTCAGTGAAAATAACCTTCAGAAAGTTTTTTTGTCATTTCTCAGGTCAAAGTAAACGTTTTATGAACTTTTTATATTATATTAGGAAACATATTATATTATTTTATTATGATATATTTTTTTGCAAATCTGTTATCAATATAGGTCTATATATATTGTGTATGTAATGTTCTGTTTTGGTTTGGGACTATTCAACAGTGATCCATTATAATACATTTGTGTAATACATGTATGTATTGTAATACATACAGAAATGTGTGTGTGTGTGTGTGTGTGTGTGTGTGTGTGTGTGTGTGTGTGTGTGTGTGTGTGTGTGTGTGTGTGTGTGTGTGTGTGTGTGTGTGTGTGTGTGTGTGTGTGTGTGTGTGTGTGTGTGTGTGTGTGTGTTTGTATAATTAAACTAAGTAGGCCTAAGTTTAAAAAATAAATGTATCAAATCAAAATACTATGCCAAGTCATAACATAGATGGTTTCTATTTTTGGACACAGGATGTGATAACCATTTGGTTTATTCCTTAAAGAATATATAGGCTTATAGAAGTCAATTTTGTGAAGAACCTCGCAGATAGAGTTTCAGTGCTATTGTCTATGTCACCTAATCTAACCTACACCTTTCATCTAATCTACAAAACCATTGAACATGATACAGCGCATTACAGAAGAAGATGATAGATAGATAGATAGATAGATAGATAGATAGATAGATAGATAGATAGATAGATAGATAGATAGATAGATAGATAGATAGATAGATAGATAGATAGATAGATAGATAGATAGATAGATAGATAGATAGATAGATAGATACCTTCTCGATGTCTTGAACAGCTTCCTCCTCGAACGCAGTCTTTATCTGTGCCGTGTCTTTAGGCTCTAGTGAAGGTGAAGGTATAAAGTTGGTTTCGTGTTTTGAAGTCACCAGCTCTTCTCTGTGTGTGGATCTTCCGCTTCTGGAGCGCTGGCCGACAGTAAGAGCGTCAAAATCGATGGTTTTACTCTCATAAGCTCCTTCTACGTTACAAAACATCCCTCCGTGCTTGTGTCGCGGCACCGGGTCCGCCGAGCCCGGGCGAGCCAGATACACCGGCAGATCCTCGTCCCGGTCCACGCGTTTGCGCTCGCGCTCTGCCATGCTGTGAGTGTGTGAGTGTGTGAGACACCCTGCGAACGACAGGAGAAACTTCACTCGAGCTCGAGCTCCACACCTCACCGTCACATTTCTGCAGATCCTCCACGCCTGTTTAGGTAACAGCTCCTCAACTTTCGCTAGCAACATTTAGCCTGTTATTAGAGCCTGTTTTTACTGTTATTTAGCCTGTTACTACTACCTGTTATCATCATCATCATCATCATCATCAACCCTTTATTTCCAGACTCATGGTCCATTCAGAAGGCACAGACATAACATGCAACATACATAAATCGAAGAGATAAATAAAAAAAAAATCATATCATAAAAATCATTTAAAAAATATCATTATTAGGGCTAAGGCTATATATTTGCCTAAATGCACAGATGAATTTATACATTTTCAAATTAATATTAGAATCAAGCGAGCGCTGGTTTCATAAGCATTATTTAATTCATTGTATTATGAAGTATGACATTTTAGCATTTTTTTCGGTATGTAAATAAATGATAAGTTACCTAGTCAGTTGACATATTCTACATATTTATAGTGAAACAGGAAAAGTAGCCTATGGAAATGTATTGCATGCAAGCTTCAATACATGTAGGCTAATATCACAGATTCATGATTGACTTCTATATAGAGATTGGGTTTTAATATTTTTGTTTGATTGATTCTTTGCTTAATTAACTTTAATCATTGAATTCAATATAGGCTATATAAATATCACAAAATGCTGACGTTTAAATATCACATTAAATGCTAAAACACTTTGGTTTTATATAGTTGACAAATAAGATTATTAATAAAATTATCTTGTACAATTTTGGAAGAACTCCCCTAACCACCCGCATGCAAAATCTCCTTAAACAAATTGGATTCTAGTTGGTGCACATAAAAGCATTTCCATTGATTGTCGCATATTGAGTATTACTTTTGTTCTTGTTTATTATTGATTTATTTTGAAATTATTACATTTCATATAGCTAAATACCATTGTATATTAGAATAGTATATGAAAATTTGTCATGAAACGGAGGTTGTGATAGTCTTCCCTATTGTGCCGTATATCCAAGTGAAACACTTCTCAAACAAGAATAAATGTAGGGCGGGGCTTGATTTTGTCTGTGGGGAATTGATTGGATGGTTGTGGTTTGCTATCGGTGGATCTCGTGAGTGCCCCGCCCTCGAAGAGATGCTGCATGATGTGCACTGATACAAAAAAATAATATGAATAAAAAAATAAGCATTGTCAATATTCCCTTCAACTGATCTTCACTTGTTAATGGTCTAAAAATACTTACATTTAAATAATTTTATTTCAGTAATAAAGTCAAGGAGATACCTACTGTAATAACTATTGGTTTTAAGAAAGCTATGTTCAAGCATTTCCATTTGACATCAGTTGTTTGGCTGGCGCAGGACTCCCTCTTTGTTCAGTTCTGCTGTTGTACCTTTAAAAACACTCGCTGTGCAGAGAGAGAGAGAGAGAGAGAGAGCGAGAAGAGAGAGAGAGAGAGAGAGAGAGAGAGAGAGAGAGAGAGAGAGAGAGAGAGAGAGAGAGAGAGAGAGAGAGAGAGAGAGAGAGAGAGAGAGAGAGAGAGAGAGAGAGAGAGAGAGAGAGAGAGAGAGAGAGAGAGAGAGAGAGAGCCTGTGTCACTGATGATGCAGTTATTTCTCCAGTCAGCACAATGACCAGATTCTGCTCGCTGATGGACTGAATGCTGATGACAACATCACAACCAGCACAAGGACTCGCTTAGTTACGGTAGTATATGAACTAACCAGGCCCACCGACGGGGGGGACAAACGGGTCTGTTGTCCCGGGCCCAGGCTAGGGGGGGGGGCCCAGAACTGGGCCCTCATTAAATTATGGAATAATTGTTAAAAAATAAATAAAATAGGCATATTTGTGGAAAAAATATATAATATTTGAGTTACATAAAAGCTTTTTATTTGTTTTCTTCCTAATTGTCCTTGAAATAGTGGTAAAGAACCCCCCCCCCACCCCCCCACCCCCAAAACAAAAATGGTTTGGCCACTGATCAAAATTTGATGTTGTCATTTGATTTGAAGTTCAGTAGGCTAACGTTACGCTCAAAAAATGTCCGTTCAGCACAAGTCCGGTGCTCAGAAAAGAAAAGAAAAGAGAAGAAGAAGAAGAAGCAAATAGAGGCCTTAGAGATGTCCTAAACAAATATTTTTAAAAAGGTGGTGACGGTGAAGCTGGAACTAACGTTAGTATTTTTCAACATAGAGCAAGGTAAGAAACAGCGCAGCCAACGTTTATGAGTGTTGTCAAAGACCCGGTACTTCGGTACCAAGTCGGTAAAAAATTTTTTCCAAGCGCCCTAAGCTCATTGTTGCATAGCAACGACAGGACAGATGCCACGGGAGAGCACGCGCTCGTGGAAAAGAGAAAGCGGTGCGAACTGCGCTCTCCATGATGACGAGGAAGTATCTAAGTATTAATCAAAGAATTAATTGATAATCTCATCTAAGATTATCTTGTCCCGGGCCCAGGCAAGACTGTCAGCTGGCCTGGAACTAACAATGACCAATACTTCTAAAGCATAATCTTAATTTTCAACATTATTGAAATCATATATAATGGACCTGAGCTAACAAACTAACAATGAACAGTTGTATTTGTATTAACTGATGTTGTTAATAAAACTCATTTCTGTCAGGACCACTATCGTCAAATACAATTGGCAGTTAGCATACAGTTAGAATTGGCGGTAAGGTTAGGGTAAACAGAACAGAACCAACATGAATGTATTGCAGATATCATTAATTCAAGATTTTAAAGTACAGCGTAATTCGAGAATTTATTCTGATTCAAGGGGAATCAGAAGGCCAGATCCTGACTGAGACAGGAGGAGCTGGGGAGGGAGGAGGGTAACAGCTCCTGAGAAACGCGATCGCTGCTGATAATACTGAAGGAGCTTATTTATGTATACAGTGATAGGCGTCGTATTCCTATTGGTAGACGTGGATCAGCTGAGAGTCACTGATGCGAGCTGGACTAACGTGACCTGCCAGAACTGACGCTACGCTTGATTGTTAGTTAATGTTTTTTAATTAACAACATGTTCAACTAATTGGACCTTATTGTAAAGTGTCACCAGTCACTTTTTACTCAGCATTAAAAATGACCAAGAACAATCAGAATCAAATTTGTATCAAAGTCAAAAAATGGTATCATCATAGTTTCAGTTCACTCACAGCTCAACATACACAGCTGGAAACAGGTTATGAGTATACTGTTATAGCTTGTGTCCTGGTGGAGGGGTCATGTTAGATTGTGTCCTGGTGGAGTGGTGATGTAGGAGACTATATTGAGTATGACGTACCGCTCTAGCCAGAGGCACAGACAGTGGGAGAGCAATTCACTGTCAACAGTGGATCATCCAATCATAAGCAGCACATTTCCCTGGATAAAAAGGTTTTTCCTCTTAAAGGCCCACTGAAGTGCCTTGGAACATGCAGCTTTGTATGATGCGTTGATGTAATTTTCACTGAAACAGGAAGCTGAGGCGGGACATATCGAATGGCTCCTCCCCCTTTTCCAATATCCAATAGCGTTTAGTTTACCTCAGAGACTGCGAGTCGTACTTGACAGCAGCATGGAAGCGAATCCGAGCGCTGATGATACGTTCGATTCAATAGTAGAGGTGTCAATGAATTCTAGCCATTTCATTCTTAACCAACGTATAAAGCTGAGTAAAACTCGAGCGTTTGAGCAACCGAACACACGTCACCAAACCATATTGCTCTGTTATGTGCCAAGGTGGCTTTGGCCAGGTGGTATTTATAGCATGGGGGCGGAGCTTTAGATTCTAGAGAGTATTTGATTGGACAGAAGATGTGATGAGAAGCGGAAGTCCGCGGTGATGTCATAAAAATCTGTGGTCCATTTTAGTGGAAATGAGGACTAAGTTTTTGAATGCTTATATCTCATTAATGCACATTTTTTCATTGTTTTGGAGCACACCAGCTTATAACCTTCAGGCTAACATATTCATACTTAAACTTAAAAAAAAACTTACATTTTGATTTCAGGGGGCCATTAACCATTTTATTCACTGTAACAAGTATGAACCAAAGATTTTATTTTGATAGGTATAAAATTGCTTTGATTCATATTATTAAAGGAAACCTTTTTTTTTTATGAGAAGGCAATTTGAAATCCAGAAATGCAATTTCTAAATCTATTTAGTCATACAGTATGAGTGTTATAATTACAAAGCATTGCAGAAAAACTGCTATTTGCTTATCTTCTGTCCATAGCACCACATTTCTATGGAAGCTTGTTTCTGACACATAATAAAAATATAAAAGGGAATTGCGAATTTTTTATCTTGCAATTCTGACTTTATAACTCACAATTCTGAGAAATAAAGTCAGAATCACGAGATGTAAACTCACAATTGTGAGATAAAAAGTCGCAATCTTTTAAAATGTTTTATTCTGTGGTGGAAACAAGCCTCCATACATTTCATTATATCTACTGTAGGACTTTTAACTTTCTAGTTGTAGTAACTTTTTTATGCCAAAATATATATTATTTTTAGGAAACAGAATATGTGTTATATTATTGGCCATCTCTATAAGTGTCTTTTTGCTTAGTTGAGTTGTAGCTTGTTCTTTGTGTTCTTGCTTCTCCCTGCGGTTTGTTCTCACCTGTCTTGTATTGGTGTATTGTTCCTTGTCCTGCCAATACAGTTGGTGTGCATGTTTCTCGTTTCATTGGATGTTTATTGTAGTATTGCTCTAGTAATGAACCGTATTTGGGTAAATGGTCTCGTATTCTGAGACTTCCTCTGTTAAGATAAGGCTTTCAACCAGGGTCGGTTTTTTCCTTCACAATACAACAGAGAGACTGTTGGCCATTTTAGAATTAAAAATGCATGAGAGATCTTCTCACAAGGCTATACTAGACAAGCATTATCAGCTTAATAAATCATTTATCAATATGATGCATTGTAGTTCTGTTCAACTATACATTAATCTCTCCATTTATCCTACTGAAGTTGAGATGTGTTGCTGTAGTAATGACTATCTCAAATAGGACATGGGGAGGATGAGACCAAAAGGATGGGCAGCCAGACCCTCATCTTTTACAGATAATTATTGGTGTTATTAATTATCACCATCAGACAGCATTACACTCTTCTCCACCTGGCACATAACAAACCTTCTTCTGGTTTGTAATCATTGTTGACTGATAAGTAGGCAACCAATGATTTGCGAGCACTACATCCGTCTGGCTTGCATGTTTAAATTCACTTATGAAACTTAACGAAATGATTGGCTTATCACAGTGGAGCTCTGGTTTTGTATTTCTGTCACTGTGTCATAAGACATTTGAACATGTTTGCAGTTCTCAACCCTATCTCATAATACTCCAGCCAATGCATATTCCAGAGATAGGTTACACTCACCGGTATCTCAGGCGGCTGAAGTTACACGTGTTAGAGGAAGCAGAGAACTTGTTAATATTGCATTAGTGTCAGGGACGCACAACAGGTATAGGTTGCACTAACTTTCTCTGGTTACAGAGAGTTACAACTAATACTTCTTGTGGATGTACTCTGTTTAACCATCCTCAACTGCCGTTCATACATCACGCTCAAATTTCTCTACAATCAATTTACTGTTCTTTGCAAAGGCACAAATTGCATTTCCATTGCAGTAAGTTACCAAATGCTGCCAAAAAATATCAGATGCATGGTATAAAACAGTGTTTTTGGCTAATAACATTTTCTGCCATTCCTATTCATGGTAATACATAGCATCTTATAAATACTGTAAACCTTACAAATTGTGTGCATTTTTAGTTGACTAATTGATAATAATGTTATAGCTGTAATATAATTGTAAAGACTAAAAGAAATAGCAGGTACAATACGCTGAAAGTCATATTGGAAATTAAAATGTAATTTTATTAAAATGTATATCCCCAAATGTGTTAATTTTGCAATTTTAATATAGGATTGATATTATAATAATAGTAAAATGCAGTATATAGTGCCATCCAGTGGTGTAATAGTGACTCCAAAGGTGGACTTATTTTGAATTCACAAAGGCCTCAATTGTGTACATGCACACACATCATAACACACACCCAGGCCCACCGACAGGGGGGGACAAACGGGTCTGTTGTCCCGGGCCCAGGGTGGATGGTGGATGGTGGAGGGTGGGGGGGGCAGAACTGGGCCCTCATTAAATTATGGAATAATTGTTAAGAAATAAATAAAATAGGCATATTTGTGGAAAAATGTCTAATATTTGAGTTACATAAAAGCTTTTTATTTGTTTTCTTCCTAATTGTCCTTGAAATAGTGGTCAAGTGGTCATATATATATACATTTGTACTATATATTAGTAAATATATGTATATTTGCCAGAGTTACGTCCTGTATTTACAACTAAAGATGATGTTTGGATGAACACTAAAACGTCTAACTTGTTTTTATCAAGTCCAGTGACTTCAAATAAAGAATGTGTTTGGTTTTGTCAACTCGAACCTAACCCCATACCCTGAGTTTGTTCAGCTACCAGCACACTTTATGTGGTGATCAGAGATTCAATAAATAACTCCACAGGTACTGCAGCTTTAATATTGACATATCATATTCTGCATATTAATATTCTGTCTGTGTCTGAGAGCAGCGTGTTCTCAGTGTGTCCAAAGGTGAAAAAGGAGAGATTATCATATTTCCGAGGAGATATTAGACTTTAATGAAATGAAGCCAAACCTGGTATACAGAATGCCCCAAAAACATATTTACAAGCCAGAGACAGACAATTAAAGGGAGTTAGAAAGATCATTCGGTACAAACCAGTTAGTGAAAGTCCTGCTGGTACGCTACAGCTGTTCGTTTGAAAGAGTAGAAAAGAACTAGGGAAGAGATGATTAAATACAGGGACAATCGAGGAAGGCGGGAACACATCTGCAGCCGTCACCACAATATACATCGCAAGAATAAACTGCAAAGTGACTCTACTGCTCAAGCCGCAGAAGGAGAGATGTATTCACATCAGGAGGATATAGAGACACATGTACATATCAACAGACATATATATTACACTGCAGTCAGAAAGAGGAACTGCTGATCTTCATAGACGTGGAATATTATTGGTCTATAGGCCTCATTCATGAACCACAAGCAGATTGAGTTTCTGTGCAAATCATTCGTAAAAACAGTCAGCATGTGACCATTTCATTTGCGAACATTTGTTTAATGATGTGACTATTAAATACAGAATGGTTTTACTTGTGTAAAAAGTAAAAGCAGTTTAAAGTCGGCATGAAATGAAAAATCTGTTTTCTCAATGCATGTTAAACTTTTTTTTTTTACTTTTTAACTATATCTTTGGATCTCTGGTGATGTATGCAGGACTTCTCGTAATACACACATCCTACAATCCTAAAACCAAGTCCCTGCACTACATGTTTTATTTTTCTATCATTCTGGCCACAATATGGAAGAAAAAATCTGTCGCTACTTCCATTTCATCGCAACTGATGAAACCATTTCATAAACTGTTGCATGTTACTATATAATTTATAAATGCCTACTTGTGTAAACTTGCACGGTGCAACAATTTACATTAAAAAATAGTTTTGTTCACTGTAGAAAGTGTTCAGATCCCTAACCTAAAAATTTGAGTAAACCCGTTGCCTTAGAATTATTATAAATAAATGTAATGCTTAATTGAAAAAATTAAGTTATGTGAACTTGACAATTCCACATTACTTAATTCTTTTGATTACGTTTATTAATATTTTGATTAAGTTTATTTACTTATTACTTAATTTTTAAAGTTAAGTCAACTGATCACTTTTTACAGTGTTCACTAAACCTTTACGCATTAATGTTTTTAAGAATAATTTACATCAAAAATGTTGCTTGTGATGGAGGAATGAGGCCCGATACAATACAAAAGAAACATTAAAAACCAGGCCGCTCAGCATTAGTTTTCCCACTGAACAGCAGGTTGGTTGCAGTAGTCTACTCAACTTTCTAGGGGGAAACAAAAACTGCTAGTGTGGATGGTTGGTAGTGGACGGTCTGGCTTTCTCTCTCAATCTGTCTCTTTGTCCGTTCAGTTTTCAGGCAGTGAGGAGGACACCTCTCCTAAGGGATCCCGACAGTCACCTCACAGGTCACAGACTGACAGGTCCTGAGTCAGCACACATTACTCCTGCAAAGCCGTCCATTTCGCTTTTCATTTCCTGAAGTGTGTGTGGGAGGAGAGACAGATAGACAGAGTGAGAAAGAAAGAAAGGGGGTTGTGGTAGCAGTCGCAGTAGATCATGGCGGGTCCCTGCATGGCAGAGATAATCCACGATCCTCTAGTTGGGTTGATGATTGTGTTTTCCTCACGCTTGTATTGATCTGTACGTGTGATTTCAGGCATTCTGTCCTGGTTCTCCACAGAGGTTTAATCCAATCCAGTGCAGATAATCCCAATAAAATCCATCATCCCATTTCTACCCAAGCAAAAACAAAACAGCCAGTAATACACCTTGAGTCGTAACACCCGGACGACTTGCATGCGGCAGCTCCAGGTTGCTTCAAATCCTGTGTGTGCGCAAGGACAGAAACTCACGTCAGTTCAACACACACCCACGGTGGCAAATCGTACACGATAATGAACTATTAATCTGTGCAAGTTGTCAATTCCAAAAATGTTCCAAACTATTGTGAAAAAATAAATGCAACATGTTTGTTTCAGTAATTTTATAAATGTAAATATATAAATTCTTTATAAAATGTTTTTTTTTACATATATATAAATCAAGTAGTGAAACAAGATGTTGAAATAATGGATTGTTTGCTTTGGCTTCAAAGTTGCAGAAACTCATCTATTGCTACAGTTATTACTCATGTTATGTTTAATTGTGCTTTTCAAATGAATCCAAATAGGATCCGACAGGATAATAGGAATATCATTTAACCCTCGGTGCTGTTCGCTCGTTACTGTTTTACTTCATTGGAACAAAATTTGGTACATGTTTTGGCACTTGCTGTGTGAACACACACACATACACACAAAATCATGGACATGATTTGAAAGAGTTAAATGGTCCTGAAAAAAATAGTCACACTTGTATTGTTCACGGTCAAAAGTGATATGAATGGAAATGAATGGGATGCTAATTTCATCTAGTGGAAGCCTTTGGTACTGCAGCCAAACTAAAATTTGTAACTTTTTTCAAGTTCACTTTTTTAAACTTTTTTCACTTCAGCAATAATCTGCCAAGTGTCGTCTTTAAAAAGAGACCAAACTTCATTTCTGTTTAAGTTGGAAATAAAATGTTCAGGTCCATGCTAAATATGGTTTTAATAAGTAAACTGCAATACACAATAAATAAATGTCATGATTCATGTAATGTTCTTAATGTGCTCAGCAGTGTCAGCTAGTGACTCACGAACCCCTAATACCATAGTTTAGTCTCAGTCAGGGTCTAAAACTTTCTGAATCAATTATATTCTCCTCTAAAAAACGTGAATACAAGGGAGACGAAAAGATTCTACACTCACCTGTGCAGGAGATGTCACAGACATCAAGGCCAAAGAATAAAGGCAAGAGAGAAGAATAAAAAGAGAAATAGAAACTGAAAGAAAGAAAGAAAGCAAGAAAGCAAGAAAGAAAGATTAATTAAGGTTACAGCGAGGATAGGAATATGAGCAACATTAATATTAGAACAAACAGGAGACGTGATGATTCTGGCAGATCTTCTGTAAATCATTGGTCCAACAGCTCGTACTGTTTAAATCTGCCGTACCTTCTCCTCCAGATCTTTAATCTGCCTCCTCTGAATGTCCGTCTTGTCCTCCAGGTCTCTGATCCTCTGCATTGAGAGAAACACTCATGTCAGTGTGGTTCTCTTCAACATGTCATCGCTCAGTGCTCAATAATATAACTACAGCGCGTCCAGAAGTCTACGGGACCACTAGTTGAATGCACAACTGTGTGTGTTTTACTATATGCTTTAGTATTATATTTGGTATTTCCTGATAATTTGCTGCCCTCTTCTGTATATAACAGCTATTGCATCAGGTCACATACATTACACAAAACAACACTTTTAAACAAGTATGAGAGGTTTTTATTACAGTTACCAGATTATTACTGCATTTCACTCACGTTCATGACTGACTGTGAAATACTGCAGCAATATTTACATTTCTTTATTGTTTGATGGCATAAAGCCTTCTAATGTTTCCAAAAGCAGTTTATAAATTGGATGCTGAAATTGGCATCTTTGAATCAAAATGAACCAGAAACCTCTGCGAGAGACCGTTTTCATGTTTTCAACCGTTTTCATGTTTTCAACCGTTTTCATGTTTTCAACCGTTTTCATGTTTTCAACCGTTTTCATGATGTTTTCAACCGTTTTCATGTTTTCAACCGTTTTCATGATGTTTTCAACCGTTTTCATGTTTTCAACCGTTTTCATGTTTTCAACCGTTTTCATGATGTTTTCAACCGTTTTCATGGTTTTCATGATGTTTTCAAACGTTTTCATGTTTTCAACCGTTTTCATGATGTTTTCAACCGTTTTCATGATGTTTTCAACCGTTTTCATGGTTTTCATGATGTTTTCAAACGTTTTCATGTTTTCAACCGTTTTCATGGTTTTCGTGATGTTTTCAACAGTTTTCATGATGTTTTCAACCGTTTTCATGATGTTTTCAACCGTTTTCATGTTTTCAACCGTTTTCATGATGTTTTCAACCGTTTTCATGATGTTTTCAACCGTTTTCATGTTTTCAACCGTTTTCATGATGTTTTCAACCGTTTTCATGATGTTTTCAACCGTTTTCATGTTTTCAACCGTTTTCATGTTTTCAACCGTTTTCATGTTTTCAACCGTTTTCAACCGTTTTCATGTTTTCATGATGTTTTCAACCGTTTTCATGTTTTCAACCGTTTTCATGATGTTTTTAACCGTTTTCAACCGTTTTCATGTTTTCAACCGTTTTCATGTTTTCAACCGTTTTCAACCGTTTTCATGTTTTCAACCGTTTTCATGATGTTTTCAACCGTTTTCATGATGTTTTCAACCGTTTTCATGATGTTTTCAACCGTTTTCAACCGTTTTCATGTTTTCAACCGTTTTCATGTTTTCAACCGTTTTCATGTTTTCAACCGTTTTCAACCGTTTTCATGATGTTTTCAACCGTTTTCATGATGTTTTCAACCGTTTTCATGTTTTCAACCGTTTTCATGTTTTCATGATGTTTTCAACCGTTTTCATGTTTTCAACCGTTTTCATGGTTTTCATGTTTTCAACCGTTTTCATGTTTTCAACCGTTTTCATGGTTTTCATGATGTTTTCAACCGTTTTCATGTTTTCAACCGTTTTCATGGTTTTCATGATGTTTTTAACCGTTTTCATGATGTTTTCAACCGTTTTAATGGTTTTCGTGAAGTTTTCAACCGTTTTCATGATGTTTTCAACCGTTTTCATGGTTTTCATGTTTTCAACCGTTTTCATGATGTTTTCAACCGTTTTCATGGTTTTCAACCGTTTTCATGATGTTTTCAACCGTTTTAATGATGTTTTCAACCGTTTTCATGGTTTTCATGTTTTCAACCGTTTTCATGATGTTTTTAACCGTTTTCAACCGTTTTCATGTTTTCAACCGTTTTCATGTTTTCAACCGTTTTCAACCGTTTTCATGTTTTCAACCGTTTTCATGATGTTTTCAACCGTTTTCATGATGTTTTCAACCGTTTTCATGTTTTCAACCGTTTTCATGATGTTTTCAACCGTTTTCAACCGTTTTCATGTTTTCAACCGTTTTCATGTTTTCAACCGTTTTCATGTTTTCAACCGTTTTCAACCGTTTTCATGATGTTTTCAACCGTTTTCATGATGTTTTCAACCGTTTTCATGATGTTTTCAACCGTTTTCATGTTTTCAACCGTTTTCATGTTTTCATGATGTTTTCAACCGTTTTCATGTTTTCAACCGTTTTCATGGTTTTCATGTTTTCAACCGTTTTCATGTTTTCAACCGTTTTCATGGTTTTCATGATGTTTTCAACCGTTTTCATGTTTTCAACCGTTTTCATGGTTTTCATGATGTTTTTAACCGTTTTCATGATGTTTTCAACCGTTTTAATGGTTTTCGTGAAGTTTTCAACCGTTTTCATGATGTTTTCAACCGTTTTCATGGTTTTCATGTTTTCAACCGTTTTCATGATGTTTTCAACCGTTTTCATGGTTTTCATGTTTTCAACCGTTTTCATGATGTTTTCAACCGTTTTAATGGTTTTCGTGAAGTTTTCAACAGTTTTCATGATGTTTTCAACCGTTTTCATGGTTTTCATGTTTTCAACCGTTTTCATGATGTTTTCAACCGTTTTCATGTTTTCAACCGTTTTCATGATGTTTTCAACCGTTTTCATGTTTTCAACCGTTTTCATGGTTTTCATGATGTTTTTGACCGTTTTCATGATGTTTTCAACCGTTTTAATGGTTTTCGTGAAGTTTTCAACCGTTTTCATGATGTTTTCAACCGTTTTAATGGTTTTCGTGAAGTTTTCAACCGTTTTCATGTTTTCAACCGTTTTCATGATGTTTTCAACCGTTTTCATGATGTTTTCAACCGTTTTCATGGTTTTCATGATGTTTTCAAACGTTTTCATGTTTTCAACCGTTTTCATGGTTTTCGTGATGTTTTCAACAGTTTTCATGATGTTTTCAACCGTTTTCATGATGTTTTCAACCGTTTTCATGATGTTTTCAACCGTTTTCATGTTTTCAACCGTTTTCATGATGTTTTCAACCGTTTTCATGATGTTTTCAACCGTTTTCATGTTTTCAACCGTTGTTTTCAACCGTTTTCATGTTTTCAACCGTTTTCAACCGTTTTCATGATGTTTTCAACCGTTTTCATGTTTTCAACCGTTTTCATGATGTTTTCAACCGTTTTCAACCGTTTTCATGTTTTCAACCGTTTTCATGTTTTCAACCGTTTTCAACCGTTTTCTTGTTTTCAACCGTTTTCATGATGTTTTCAACCGTTTTCATGATGTTTTCAACCGTTTTCATGTTTTCAACCGTTTTCATGATGTTTTCAACCGTTTTCAACCGTTTTCATGTTTTCAACCGTTTTCATGTTTTCAACCGTTTTCATGTTTTCAACCGTTTTCAACCGTTTTCATGATGTTTTCAACCGTTTTCATGATGTTTTCAACCGTTTTCATGTTTTCAACCGTTTTCATGTTTTCATGATGTTTTCAACCGTTTTCATGTTTTCAACCGTTTTCATGGTTTTCATGTTTTCAACCGTTTTCATGTTTTCAACCGTTTTCATGGTTTTCATGATGTTTTCAACCGTTTTCATGTTTTCAACCGTTTTCATGGTTTTCATGATGTTTTTAACCGTTTTCATGATGTTTTCAACCGTTTTAATGGTTTTCGTGAAGTTTTCAACCGTTTTCATGATGTTTTCAACCGTTTTCATGGTTTTCATGTTTTCAACCGTTTTCATGATGTTTTCAACCGTTTTAATGGTTTTCGTGAAGTTTTCAACCGTTTTCATGATGTTTTCAACCGTTTTCATGGTTTTCATGTTTTCAACAGTTTTCATGATGTTTTCAACCGTTTTCATGGTTTTCATGTTTTCAACCGTTTTCATGATGTTTTCAACCGTTTTCATGTTTTCAACCGTTTTCATGATGTTTTCAACCGTTTTCATGTTTTCAACCGTTTTCATGTTTTTCATGATGTTTTTAACCGTTTTCATGATGTTTTCAACCGTTTTAATGGTTTTCGTGAAGTTTTCAACCGTTTTCATGATGTTTTCAACCGTTTTAATGGTTTTCGTGAAGTTTTCAACCGTTTTCATGATGTTTTCAACCGTTTTCATGGTTTTCATGTTTTCAACCGTTTTCATGATGTTTTCAACCGTTTTCATGGTTTTCATGTTTTCAACCGTTTTCATGATGTTTTCATGATGTTTTCAACCGTTTTCATGATGTTTTCAACCGTTTTCATGGTTTTCATGATGTTTTCAACCGTTTTCATGGTTTTCATGATGTTTTCAACCGTTTTCATGATGTTTTCAACCGTTTTCATGGTTTTCATGTTTTCAACCGTTTTCATGATGTTTTCAACCGTTTTCATGATGTTTTCAACTGTTTTCATGTTTTCAACCGTTTTCATGATGTTTTCAACCGTTTTCATGGTTTTCATGTTTTCAACCGTTTTCATGATGTTTTCAACCGTTTTCATGGTTTTCATGATGTTTTCAACCGTTTTCATGATGTTTTCAACCGTTTTCATGGTTTTCATGTTTTCAACCGTTTTCATGATGTTTTCAACCGTTTTCATGGTTTTCATGTTTTCAACCGTTTTCATGATGTTTTCAACCGTTTTCATGGTTTTCATGATGTTTTCAACCGTTTTCATGATGTTTTCAACCGTTTTCATGGTTTTCATGTTTTCAACCATTTCCATGATGTTTTCAACCGTTTTCATGATGTTTTCAACCGTTTTCATGGTTTTCATGATGTTTTTAACCGTTTTCAACCGTTTTCATGATGTTTTCAACCGTTTTCATGGTTTTCATGATGTTTTTAACCGTTTTCATGATGTTTTCATGATGTTTTCAACCGTTTTCATGATGTTTTCAACCGTTTTCATGATGTTTTCATGATGTTTTCAACCGTTTTCATGATGTTTTCAACCGTTTTCATGATGTTTTCAACCGTTTTCATGGTTTTCATGTTTTCAACCGTTTTCATGATGTTTTCAACCGTTTTCATGGTTTTCATGTTTTCAACCGTTTTCATGATGTTTTCAACCGTTTTAATGATGTTTTCAACCGTTTTAATGATGTTTTCAACCGTTTTCATGATGTTTTTAACCGTTTTCAACCGTTTTCATGTTTTCAACCGTTTTCATGTTTTCAACCGTTTTCAACCGTTTTCATGTTTTCAACCGTTTTCATGATGTTTTCAACCGTTTTCATGATGTTTTCAACCGTTTTCATGTTTTCAACCGTTTTCATGATGTTTTCAACCGTTTTCAACCGTTTTCATGTTTTCAACCGTTTTCATGTTTTCAACCGTTTTCATGTTTTCAACCGTTTTCAACCGTTTTCATGATGTTTTCAACCGTTTTCATGATGTTTTCAACCGTTTTCATGATGTTTTCAACCGTTTTCATGTTTTCAACCGTTTTCATGTTTTCATGATGTTTTCAACCGTTTTCATGTTTTCAACCGTTTTCATGGTTTTCATGTTTTCAACCGTTTTCATGGTTTTCATGATGTTTTCAACCGTTTTCATGTTTTCAACCGTTTTCATGGTTTTCATGATGTTTTTAACCGTTTTCATGATGTTTTCAACCGTTTTAATGGTTTTCGTGAAGTTTTCAACCGTTTTCATGATGTTTTCAACCGTTTTCATGGTTTTCATGTTTTCAACCGTTTTCATGATGTTTTCAACCGTTTTCATGGTTTTCATGTTTTCAACCGTTTTCATGATGTTTTCAACCGTTTTAATGGTTTTCGTGAAGTTTTCAACAGTTTTCATGATGTTTTCAACCGTTTTCATGGTTTTCATGTTTTCAACCGTTTTCATGATGTTTTCAACCGTTTTCATGTTTTCAACCGTTTTCATGATGTTTTCAACCGTTTTCATGTTTTCAACCGTTTTCATGGTTTTCATGATGTTTTTAACCGTTTTCATGATGTTTTCAACCGTTTTAATGGTTTTCGTGAAGTTTTCAACCGTTTTCATGATGTTTTCAACCGTTTTAATGGTTTTCGTGAAGTTTTCAACCGTTTTCATGTTTTCAACCGTTTTCATGATGTTTTCAACCGTTTTCATGATGTTTTCAACCGTTTTCATGGTTTTCATGATGTTTTCAAACGTTTTCATGTTTTCAACCGTTTTCATGGTTTTCGTGATGTTTTCAACAGTTTTCATGATGTTTTCAACCGTTTTCATGATGTTTTCAACCGTTTTCATGATGTTTTCAACCGTTTTCATGATGTTTTCAACCGTTTTCATGTTTTCAACCGTTTTCATGATGTTTTCAACCGTTTTCATGATGTTTTCAACCGTTTTCATGTTTTCAACCGTTGTTTTCAACCGTTTTCATGTTTTCAACCGTTTTCAACCGTTTTCATGTTTTCATGATGTTTTCAACCGTTTTCATGTTTTCAACCGTTTTCATGATGTTTTCAACCGTTTTCAACCGTTTTCATGTTTTCAACCGTTTTCATGTTTTCAACCGTTTTCAACCGTTTTCTTGTTTTCAACCGTTTTCATGATGTTTTCAACCGTTTTCATGATGTTTTCAACCGTTTTCATGTTTTCAACCGTTTTCATGATGTTTTCAACCGTTTTCAACCGTTTTCATGTTTTCAACCGTTTTCATGTTTTCAACCGTTTTCAACCGTTTTCATGATGTTTTCAACCGTTTTCATGATGTTTTCAACCGTTTTCATGTTTTCAACCGTTTTCATGTTTTCATGATGTTTTCAACCGTTTTCATGTTTTCAACCGTTTTCATGGTTTTCATGTTTTCAACCGTTTTCATGTTTTCAACCGTTTTCATGGTTTTCATGATGTTTTCAACCGTTTTCATGTTTTCAACCGTTTTCATGGTTTTCATGATGTTTTTAACCGTTTTCATGATGTTTTCAACCGTTTTAATGGTTTTCGTGAAGTTTTCAACCGTTTTCATGATGTTTTCAACCGTTTTCATGGTTTTCATGTTTTCAACCGTTTTCATGATGTTTTCAACCGTTTTAATGGTTTTCGTGAAGTTTTCAACCGTTTTCATGATGTTTTCAACCGTTTTCATGGTTTTCATGTTTTCAACAGTTTTCATGATGTTTTCAACCGTTTTCATGGTTTTCATGTTTTCAACCGTTTTCATGATGTTTTCAACCGTTTTCATGTTTTCAACCGTTTTCATGATGTTTTCAACCGTTTTCATGTTTTCAACCGTTTTCATGGTTTTCATGATGTTTTTAACCGTTTTCATGATGTTTTCAACCGTTTTAATGGTTTTCGTGAAGTTTTCAACCGTTTTCATGATGTTTTCAACCGTTTTAATGGTTTTCGTGAAGTTTTCAACCGTTTTCATGATGTTTTCAACCGTTTTCATGGTTTTCATGTTTTCAACCGTTTTCATGATGTTTTCAACCGTTTTCATGGTTTTCATGTTTTCAACCGTTTTCATGATGTTTTCATGATGTTTTCAACCGTTTTCATGATGTTTTCAACCGTTTTCATGGTTTTCATGATGTTTTCAACCGTTTTCATGGTTTTCATGATGTTTTCAACCGTTTTCATGATGTTTTCAACCGTTTTCATGGTTTTCATGTTTTCAACCGTTTTCATGATGTTTTCAACCGTTTTCATGATGTTTTCAACTGTTTTCATGTTTTCAACCGTTTTCATGATGTTTTCAACCGTTTTCATGGTTTTCATGTTTTCAACCGTTTTCATGATGTTTTCAACCGTTTTCATGGTTTTCATGATGTTTTCAACCGTTTTCATGATGTTTTCAACCGTTTTCATGGTTTTCATGATGTTTTCAACCGTTTTCATGATGTTTTCAACCGTTTTCATGGTTTTCATGTTTTCAACCGTTTTCATGATGTTTTCAACCGTTTTCATGGTTTTCATGATGTTTTCAACCGTTTTCATGATGTTTTCAACCGTTTTCATGGTTTTCATGTTTTCAACCATTTCCATGATGTTTTCAACCGTTTTCATGATGTTTTCAACCGTTTTCATGGTTTTCATGATGTTTTTAACCGTTTTCAACCGTTTTCATGATGTTTTCAACCGTTTTCATGGTTTTCATGATGTTTTTAACCGTTTTCATGATGTTTTCATGATGTTTTCAACCGTTTTCATGATGTTTTCAACCGTTTTCATGATGTTTTCATGATGTTTTCAACCGTTTTCATGATGTTTTCAACCGTTTTCATGATGTTTTCATGATGTTTTCAACCGTTTTCATGATGTTTTCAACCGTTTTCATGGTTTTCATGTTTTCAACCGTTTTCATGATGTTTTCAACCGTTTTCATGGTTTTCATGATGTTTTCAACCGTTTTCATGATGTTTTCAACCGTTTTCATGGTTTTCATGATGGTTTCAACCGTTTTCATGATGTTTTCAACCGTTTTCATGGTTTTCATGTTTTCAACCATTTCCATGATGTTTTCAACCGTTTTCATGATGTTTTCAACCGTTTTCATGGTTTTCATGATGTTTTCAACCGTTTTCAACCGTTTTCATGTTTTCATGGTTTTCATGATGTTTTTAACCGTTTTCATGATGTTTTCATGATGTTTTCAACCGTTTTCATGATGTTTTCAACCGTTTTCATGATGTTTTCATGATGTTTTCAACCGTTTTCATGATGTTTTCAACCGTTTTCATGATGTTTTCAACCGTTTTCATGGTTTTCATGATGTTTTCAAACGTTTTCATGTTTTCAACCGTTTTCATGGTTTTCATGATGTTTTCAAACGTTTTCATGTTTTCAACCGTTTTCATGATGTTTTCAACCGTTTTCATGGTTTTCATGATGTTTTCAACCGTTTTCATGATGTTTTCAACCGTTTTCATGGTTTTCATGATGTTTTCAAACGTTTTCATGTTTTCAACCGTTTTCATGGTTTTCGTGATGTTTTCAACAGTTTTCATGATGTTTTCAACCGTTTTTATGATGTTTTCAACCAATTTCATGGTTTTCATGATGTTTTCAACCGTTTTCATGATGTTTTCAACTGATGTTTTCATGATGATCACTCGCTAAGGTTTTGTTGTAGTAAAGTTGTAAACTTGTTCCTTGAAAAGTCAATGGAATCATTTTAAACGATACTGAACTTCAAATTTTATATCAGTAACTAAGCAACAACACACATCTGACTAGGTGAATTGTTTCCGACAATTATTGAATATCATATTTAGCATAGACTGTCTAATGTTTTAGGTTTAGGTTCCTGTAGGTGTTCAGTGGATTACTTCATGACTTGTACTCTTCTTCTTGCATTTGGTTATTTCTTCAACAATGTATCGTTTATTAATTAGTGGGTCATGTGTCCCACACACAAACATCACTTTAAAAATGAATAGCAGATGATGAATACAATGATGATTGAGGGATGTGCAAATAAACATTCCTCAAAAGCCTGATGTATCATATTTGATACATACATTTAGCCATGCCAGCAAAATGCCCTCAACCACATCACAGAGCAACCGCCTCTCCTAGATTTCCCTCCAGTCCTTACACATTTTAAGAAAAGAAAAAAAGAAAAACGTAATATGATGAACTTAAAATTGTTATTTTTTCATCATGAGGATTCTGTGGCCTGTCTCTTTTAAAAGTATGGCGCGTGCATCTAAATGTATGAAATGCAAGAGCGTGTGTGTGTACCTGATGGGCCTGATGGAGCAGCTCCATGCGCTCCTGCAGAACCTGACAGTCGTACTCTCGACTCTTGCGCAGCATCTGTCTGCGTAGTCTCTCCACGGCCGAGCGCAACTCGTCCTTCTGCAGCTCGTCCAGGGGTTCTCCGTACTTGATCACTTTATCCTGCTGCAATGCGTTGTACAGAGTGGCCTCCAACTCCTGGATTTGCTGTTGCACACACACACGCACACACACACGTACAGTTACAGATTGCGACGGTAAGGTTGTCTTGCATTGCATTTTAAAAAATTACAATAAAGTATATAATGTATATATACTATATACTATATACAGGTGAAACTCGAAAAATTAGAATATCGTGCAAAAGTTATAATTTTGATGATTATGGCTTACAGTTTATGAAAACCCCAAATTAGAATATTACATGAAATCAATAAAAAAAGGATTTTGAATACAGAAATGTCGGCCCTCTGAAAAGTATAATCATGCATGTGTATATAGTTACAGTATATTTACTAAATATATTAGTTTCACCATTTCATTTGAATGACTGAAATACACAAACTTTTGCATGATATTATAATTTTTCGAGTTTCACCTGTATACATACACACACACACACACACACACATATATACATATATTATTATTATTATCATAGAGATTATATACATGTCTTTAACTACTAATACATCAACAACAAACAAAACAAATGTCTGGTACAATGTACTTATTGTGTTCATATTGTACTGCAAAACACTTTAGCTGTTATTGAAGTGGGATACGGTTAGCTTAGAAACAGGTTTGGGGGTATGGTTAGGTTTAAAAGAGTTAGTTCACCCAAAAATGAGTTTAAAAAAAACTGTCATCATTTACTCACCCTCATGTCGTTCCAAAGCCATAAGACTTTCATTCATCTTCGAAACACAAATGAAGATATTTTAAATTAAATCTGAGAGATCTCTGTCCATGCACTGACACTACGTGACGACCAAAAAGTTCATAAAGAGATCGTAAAACTCATCCATATGAATTGAGCGGTTTAGTCCAGATTTTCTGACGAGACTAAATACCTTTATATAATGAACAGATTTAATTTAGGCTTTTAATCACATCTAAACATTGATCAGTGAACATCAACAGAAGCTCAAACGTACGTGCTTGATGTGCAACAAACCTCTTTGGTTCTCACATGGATATGGTCTTTCATTATAGTGAATAAAAGCCTAAATTAAATCTGGTCATCATATAAAGCGATCGAGTCTCTTCAGAAAATTTGATTCATAAGGATTAGTTTTACGATCTCTTTATTAAGTGGTACTGTAGTTGTGTTGTCTGTCAAAGGAGATATACTGTATCTCTTCATTTGTGTTTCGAAGATGAACTAAAGTCTTAGAGGATTTGAACGTCATGAGGGTGTGTAAATTATGACAATATTTTCATTTTTGTTCACCCAATTAACTCTTAACTAACACTTTAAGGGTGTAAGGGAAGGTTAACAATGTAAATATAGATGTAATTACAGAAATTATTTATTATTTTTCTGAGTAGTGTACAATGTAAAAAAAAAAACATGCATGTACACATTAAGTCCAGTCTATCAAATGATTAATTTGTATTTAAAGACACAATATAAAGTGTGACCATATTTTAACTTTTTTGTTCAAACTCAAATAATGGGTGGTTTGATTCATGGTGTAAATGCAGAAAATATACGCTTGGAAACATTGTGGCACTATAATGAAAATCTATTTGACTACCAAATTAAAGTTTATATAAAAACACTAACAATGGTACATCTTTAGCATATGAAGATTTTACTGCTTTATCTTTCTAACAGAGTCGAAAACACAAAATATCAAAATGAACACAATATACACCACTTTCTAAAACAGGACATCATAGTAATTGTTTCGCTGAAGTTCATAAAAGGAAGAAATGTCTGAAAATGGATCAATATTTTACCATATAAGCCTGGTCCAGCGCCTGCTTCCTGTAGTCCAGTTCCTCCTCCAGATATCCCTTCTGTTTGCAGAACATCTCCTGCAAGGCAGCCAGCCGCGCTTTTATAAGCATCATCTCATGCATGTTGCAGGCGCCATTAAAACATCAGTCCGAGTGTGCCCGATTTAATGACATCATTCAACAACTTAATTAAACTGATAGAGCCGTTACATATAATGCAAGCCCTGTGTATTATCCTAAAAGGTGAGTTCACCAAAAAACTACTGAGCGAAAGAATAACAATGATAGATTTTCCATTTATCTTTTACACAAGTTGAGTCTTGAACTCCCAGACCCAAGTAACACTGTGCAGATGACTATATAATAATTATATATAAATTTGCTTAGTTCGTAAATGTAAAACCTTTTTTTTATTTTATTTTTATGTATTTTTAAAAACTCTGAATTACATATTCAAATATATTCGTTCATCAGATGAATGTTATGTACTGTACTCTTCTAACTGACCGAATTTACATTACTCAGTATCTTAAACTTTTAATCTGAAGGCTTATGCCTAAATGTTTGAAACGGGTTTTGTATTTAAAAACTGTGTGTCGAACAGGGCGGGCCAGTGGCGCGACTGTTAATGAGCTACTTTTTCTAAAATTGTATTATAATTAGCTACTTTTTCAAAAATGTTATTAGATATTTATTTATAAATTGATGATTTTAAGTTGATAGTAAAGGGGCATACATGGGTAAGAAAATGACATTGTCATTAAATAACAACAAAATGGTTATTTTTCTATTATTCTAAAATGTGTCCAAACTTTTAACTGGTACTGTACGTAAAACAAGTCATGTGTAAAGATAAGACTTGTTGTTTGTACCATCTCGAGCTCCAGGTCCATCATCTTCTGATGCAGAGCTGCTTCTGTTCCTTCAATCTGCTGAATCCACTAAACCACAACAGACAGAAATACACACGTTCTGGGATCCCTTCATTGCAAATCATTACACTGGTCTACAATTTTTAAGAAGTCGTCTGCTTCAGAAATGAGATTGTGCTATTTATTATGAATTGTAATGTGCTGAATTATAATATAATGATTGATTAAAACAACTGATTGGCTACGTTTTTACATTTTTTAAACCTTTCCACTCTGCATTAGTTCAGCAGAGTGATGTAAGCTTCGTTATGATTGCATCATCCATGAATTATAGGAATAACACAATGCAATTCATACCAGTTTCAGATTGCATCATTCGTTGTTTTGTTTAGCCTCAAAACTGTCCAAACCCAGTCATAGATTTATTCATAGGTCTAGTCAAAGATGTATTTTAGTCATTTCTGATTTCAGTTGAGATCCCTTCCCTTTATTACTCACTTATCCTCCAGCATTCCCAAGGGCCGTATACTGACCCAAGAGCATATCTTGAAAACTAGAGCCAAGCAACAATTATAAGCATCATTTTTATTTTGAATTAGTAAAGATTGACATTTATTTCAGAAGCATTTTGCCTGTAGACCAGTGTTATTATTGTCCTTTACTAACAGATTGAGAAAAGTAAATGTATATGTACAGGTGAAACTCGAAAAATTAGAATATCGTGCAAAAGTTATAACTTTGGTGATTATGGCTTACAGCTTATGAAAACCTCAAATTCAAAATCTCAGAAAATTAGAATATTACAGGAAAGCAATAAAAAAAAGGATTTTAAATACAGAAATGTCGGCGCTCTGAAACGTATAATCATGCATATGTACAGGTCCTTCTTAAAAAATTAGCATATTGTGATAAAGCTCATTATTTTCCATAATGTAATGATAAAAATGTAACTTTCATATATTTAAGATTCATTGCACACCAACTGAAATATTTCAGGTGTTTTATTGTTTTAATACTGATGATTTTGGCATACAACTCATGAAAACCCAAAATTCTTGTCTCAAAAAATTAGCATATTTCATCCGACCAATAAAAGAAGTGTTTTTAATAATAAAAAAAAAGCCAACCTTCAAATAATTATGTTCAGTTATGCACTCAATACTTGGTCGGGAATCCTTTTGCAGAAATGACTGCTTCAATGCGGCGTGGCATGGAGGCAATCAGCCTGTGGCACTGCTGAGGTGTTATGGAGGCCCAGGATGCTTCGAGAGCGGCCTTAAGCTCATCCAGAGCGTTGGGTCTTGCGTCTCTCAACTTTCTCTTCAAAATATCCCACATATTCTCTATGGGGTTCAGGTCAGGAGAGTTGGCAGGCCAATTGAGCACAGTAATACCATGGTCAGTAAACCATTTACCAGTGGTTTTGGCACTGTGAGCAGGTGCCAGGTCGTGCTGAAAAATGAAATCTTCATCTCCAAAAAGCTTTTCAGCAGGTGGAAGCATGAAGTGCTCCAAAATCTCCTGATAGCTAGCTGCATTGACCCTGCCCTTGATAAAACACAGTGGACCAACACCAGCAGCTGACATGGCACCCCAGACCATCACTGACTGTGGGTACTTGACACTGGACTTCAGGCATTTTGGCATTTCCTTCTCCCCAGTCTTCCTCCAGACTCTGGCACCTTGATTTCCGAATGACATGCAACCACTGAGCAACAGTCCAGTGCTGCTTCTCTGTAGCCCAGGTCAGGCGCTTCTGCCGCTGTTTCTGGTTCAAAAGTGTCTTGACCTGGGGAATGCGGCACCTGTAGCCCATTTCCTGCACACGCCTGTGCACGGTGGCTCTGGATGTTTCTACTCCAGACTCAGTCCACTGCTTCCGCAGGTCCCCCAAGGTCTGGAATCGGTCCTTCTCCACAATCTTCCTCAGGGTCCGGCCACCTCTTCACGTTGTGCAGCGTTTTTTGCCACACTTTTTCCTTCCCACAGACTTCCCACTGAGGTGCCTTGATACAGCACTCTGGGAACAGCCTATTTGTTCAGAAATTTCTTTCTGTGTCTTACCCTCTTGCTTGAGGGTGTCAATGATGGCCTTCTGGACAGCAGTCAGGTCGGCAGTCTTACCCATGATTGCGGTTTTGAGTAATGAAACAGGCTGGGAGTTTTTAAAAGCCTCAGGAATCTTTTGCAGGTCTTTAGAGTTAATTAGTTGATTCAGATGATTAGGTTAATAGCTCGTTTAGAGAACCTTTTCATGATATGCTAATTTTTTGAGACAGGAATTTTGGGTTTTCATGAGTTGTATGCCAAAATCATCAGTATTAAAACAATAAAACACCTGAAATACTTCAGTTGGTGTGCAATGAATCTAAAATATATGAAAGTTTAATTTTTATCATTACATTATGGAAAATAATGAACTTTATCACAATATGCTAATTTTTTGAGAAGGACCTGTATATAGTTATATATACTAAATATATTAGTTTCACCTTTTAATTTGAATTACTGAAATATACAAACTTTTGCACGATATTCTAATTTTTCAAGTTTCACCTGTATATGTAAAAAAAATATGCAATGACAGTCAGACATTCAGTGACCGTTGTTGGTCCTCTCTAGTGTACGTAAATAACCTGAAACAGGAAGCCACGTACCTTCTCAGCGAGAGACAGCACAGTACTCGCTTGAATAATGGCCACCTGCTCCTCATTCCTCAAGTTCTGTGTAAAGCCAGAAACACATACTGTGCATGTACACTACAACTGGTAGTAATCTAGCCTCTGACTGAAAGAAAAATGTGGCATGGATTGTGTTGTGTGACGTACCCCGTTATCCCCGAGTATATCCAACAGCTTGATGAGGTCTGGTATACACACGTCCTGTTGAGAGAAGATGACAGCAGAATTGGCTCATGAGTTCTTACTGTTATTAAAAGCAAAGTGGCAGTCAATGAATCCATACTTACCTTCACTCCCTCCTTTATACAGTAGATCTGTAGTGCACTCACTCCCTCAGAGAAAGGATGGATTTGAAGGTTAAACGGAGGCGATCTCCTCTCACGCTCCTGACAGATTACATCAAACACATGTTACACACTTACGCCAACAGCATTATAATGTGCACTCCAGTCTAATGTCTCCACTATACCGTCCACATAGACAATAGATCAGTTCAGAAGGCTGTTGCATTTCTGTATTCCACCACTAGGTGGATGCATCCATTTGGGAATGTAAAACGAGATGAGAGACAAAGAGTGTTTTTGTTTGTCTAGAGAAATAGATCTGTCATGACAGCAACAGTTACTCACAATCTTTAGTGATTTTGCCTTCAAAAATAAAAGTATGAGAGCGTTTTTGCAGCAATGTTTTATTTTGAGAGGAATTGAGAACTTTTATTTTTGATTAAATCGCTTCGATATGGCTTTGCATTCACAAAACTGGGTAAGATGAACACAAAGTCGTCTTTACATTCTTCTTCGTATGCCCTATTTTCGCTGTCAACTTTCCTCTTTAGACCCTTTGATAGTGCCATTTTCTCTCACCAGCTAGCTTAAATGTTAAAGCTACACTGTGTAAGATTTTCTCCCATCTAGAGGTGAAATTGTATATGACTACCAACTGAATATTACTTTCTAGCCCCTGCCATTCCGAGTGCGTTTTTACTCATACAGTGGCGTATTATTCCCAGTTTAACATGGCTTCCAGTTCGACTTCGTCCATGAGTGTTCCTTCAAGTGAGGAGGTTACTTTAGAAAACTATTACAAATTGCATTTAGTTATTTAGTCAGTTAACATGTAGGTTATGACCTCTATGTAAAACGAATAATAGTTTTTGGTACCATTTCATTGCTAACATCAGCTATCAGGTTTCCAAACGAATGCAAGCTAATGCTAGTAAAGTATCAGTGCTATCGCTATTCTGTGTATTGTACGAGATTAATAGTGTAAGGCAATGTTTACAGCGTAGAATAGGCGTGATCCTCCATCTTCAACAGTAATCTCCCGCTCGCATTCGTCACGGTGCCACTGACTGTAGAAGCGCGAGGCGAAGCTTAAATTTCCAGGTTTGTCCTTTTTTGGCACATGTACTTTCAAGATGGATGCGCAACATGGCTGCCGCTATTCGAGCGGCTCGCTCATATGTATTCTGAACGGCAGATTCTACGCTTACGAGAATACTTGATTAGTTGGTGGAAGTAATTACGCATTAATGAGCACATATAATGTCGATAGAACAAACTTTTTGCTAAGAATCAACGCCATTTACGGAAAAAAATGCCATTTAGTACGTGAAGATGCCTAGGAATAATTCTGAGTGTAAAAGTAGGCTACGTCAAATAATTATCACAATAAGTTAGCTCCATTGTGTAACAAGCATTAAAATTATTAAAATAATACACATTTATTATTCACAATATGGAAAGAGGAAAAAAAAAACATAGTTCATTAAGAGCATGACTCAAACATGCCATTAATGACTCATTCAAGTCCTCTTTTATTTTTAAGTTATTTTTATCCATTACGCATCTCCCACAAGTGTGTTTTAGCAAGGCGGTCTGAGTTGCAAGTTGGTGAATGAAGATACTTGCCAGGTTACGTGTCACTACTGCTTTCTTCATTTATCCAGTGTAAAACCCGGACACCGCCACACACATGTGGCTTTTTGTTAATGACTGTCCTACTACAGGATTTAACACAGAATAACAGCTCACTACCAGTTACAAAGGACACTGTAACAGTCTGTCACGGGCATTTCTAGTTGCATTTTTAATCAATTCATTTCTTAAATTATCCTTTAACTATCTTCTGGCCCAACATCTAGTGGCGAAGTATTTTTTTGGGGCCCGATGCCAAACTTACTTGCCGACCCCTGGTCTAGAGGGAGCGTTTTTGGCACAGCAACTATCCATGGAAGTATGTTTGTGTTTAACTTACAGATAAATAATGAACTGTGCCAATTTCAGGCTGTATGAAATATAATACTTGCTCCAGGAAGTACATTTGTAAGATACCACAGCAGTTCTGTACAGTATATTTCATTGGACCCCCATGGTCAAAATCCCTGTGCGAGGATGGAAAAGTCAGATTTGAACACCATTATGCTGCTCTCCCAGTACGCTAGAATAGCCATCTAAAGGAAACTGTAACACTGCTAAATGGCAGTAATTTTACACAAGCCTCCAATAACCAGGATGGAATAATGATTAGAACAAAACTACGACCTCCTTGATAAAAATTCCTTAAGAACAAATGAAGCAAAACAATTAAATTCTGAGTTACTAAGCCCTATTCGCTTAGCTCCGCCCCTCAGTGAGTGGCACACAGTCCGCCATGTTTATCTCCTCGCCAGAGCATTCAAGTAAGAAATATATTCTTATTAAAGCTACTAAAGTTATTCAGTCAAGAGCAGTGAGTGATTTTCTGTTTTTCTTTTGTTGTTTGGGTCATATTAACAGCATATATAGCAGAAGGAACTGTATATTACGCTGATTTCACTTTAATACACAGATCTAATATACACATGTGATTTCTCTCCCAGTTGCGCACGTTCACAGACATAACTGACTACGTTTATGTGAACTCTGTGTGTTGTTGACAGTGTGCTTCGGATGTGTGTGCTCAGAAAACAATATATCAGAAGTTTAGACTGATATGGCTTTAAAACGCATGTAGATAATAAGCTTTCATAATGATGAAGAACTGCAATGTCATGTGAGTGTGACCTTGTCTCCGAGGCACAAGCTGTACAGGCTCCGCCCTCTTCTGGAAAGGGGGCGGGGCATCAGCTCATTTGCATTTAAAGACACATGCACGAAAACAGATGTGAAATTACAACATGTTATAATAAATGATCTGTAGGGTATTCTGAGCTGAAACTTCACAGACACACTCTGGGGTCACCTGAGGCTTATATTACATCTTGTTAAAAGGTGAATAATTGGTCCCCTTTAAGTAAGGCCACATGAACGGCTAGTCAACTGATTTGTGGACAGAGATAGAGCTCAAACCTCCAGCTCAAGTATGCGAAACTCCAGCAGTTCATTCTGATCTCTTGAATCCTGTAGTTCCTGCTGCAGCTTTCCGTTTTCATTCTCCAACTTTTCAACCTGTCAAAGAAACATTACAAAATGTGACTAATGGACCTTATCAAAGACTTTCATTGATTGTGCTTTTTACAAATGGATTTTTTGAGTCCTCGAACCTCTCAGTATCTATATACTTTATACAGTATATAACTGATGAATAGAAAATTCAAAAGAAAAGCAGAATTTGCTTGAAATAGAAATCTTTTGTTTAATCTTTTTTGGTCACCTTTGAACAATGTAATGCATTTTTGCTGATTAAAAGTAATGTTTTAAAAATTAAAAGAAAAAAATCTACTTACTCCAGTCTTTTGAATAGCAGTGTATCATGGTTTCCACAAAACTATTAAGCCGCAACTGTTCCCTTTCGTGGTCACTCCGAGTTACGTCGGATGACGACGAATGGGGTTTCGCTTAGAACACCTATCGACTTCGAGTATACAAAAACGAGCCAATGGCAAAGAAATGCCATGGGTCTGCGGAATTTGCATGACGTAAATCCGCCCCACCTCGTGGGTATAAAAGGAGGACGCCGGCAACATGCAGTTATGTTTTCGCTTCGGAGCCAAGAGTATCTTTTCACTCCACAGCCATTGCTGACTTCGCTCTACGAGACGAGCCATTCTTTCCGGTGTTGGTGTGACGGCGATCTGCAGCGAGTTCACATTGCCTGCTGATCTGTGCAGTGATCTGCCAGTGAGTGTGTTTCTCCCTGCTCGCTTCAACATCGCAGAGTTTTTTTCTCCTCTAACAAAAGAGCTCGCACACGGCACGTCTTTTTAAAGACGGCTCGCCCGTGCATTTGTGGTTGCGGCAGATTGGTATCGGACTCTGATGGGCACGAGCGCTGTCTAGTGTGTTTGGGCTTTGATCATGCTTGAATAGCGCTCGTGGGTGATTCATGTTCTCTCTGTGGGAACATGATCATCGCGTCATTTAGGTCGAGACTCGGTGAACTCGCAAGAGTGAGAGTCCCCTCATCCACCCCCTGATTTTCGGCTGGTGGCCAGGGTGACCTGAGGGTGATGGTCTGGAACAAGGCGCCGACTCTGTGTCCGTGACCCCAGCCCCCCTCTTCAATGACGATGCCCGCTAGAGATCAGTTGATTCCACGAGTCTACCTTCGGGTGGCCCGTGTGTTTTCATTTGAAAGCTACAGAGGATGGTGCTATGTCTGTAGCAGCATCACTATGTGGGCTTTATTCTTCTGGAAGTGACGACTCGTCACAGCTGCCACCTTCTGGTGTGCTATGGCTGTGCCTGAGTCTGATCCGGAGATGAAGGCCATGCTTTCCTGGGACGATTGTTTTTTGGGTAAGGCCGCCGACCCGCGTCCACGGCAAACCCCAATATCTTTCTTCCCGGACGTGCATAATGAGATCTCGACGTCCTGAAAGACCCCCGTGTCTTCTCAGGACCGCTCGTTGGTCTCATCCGCCTTTCCCTCCCCTCAACGGGGCCGCTGCCCATGGGTACACTGGGGTCCCCCCGGTTGAATGCTCTGTTGCGATGCTACTGTGTCCTCAGAGTGCTTCCCGGCGCAATCCTAAGCACCCGTCCGAAGCCTGTAGTTCTTTTCGTCTACACTAATCTGTGGCGAAATCCTATAGTGCCAGAGGACAGGCAGCCGCCTCACTGCATCCCATGACCGTTCTGTGGTCTACCTGACCCAGATGCTCATGGTTATGCATGAGGGCGGGACTGACTCGAGGCTCTTTAATGAGCTACCAAAAAGCGCGCCGCCACTGACCTTGCTCTCCGAGCGACGAAGGTGGCCGTGCGCTCTCCGAGTCAGGTGATGTTTACCACTCTGGGGCTGACCGGTCTGATGTGCAGGATGTCGGTGGACTCGTCTGCTCGACACCCCCATATCACCCCCGGCCTCTTCGGCGGTGCGGTTGAGTACTTCTGCCCAACAGTTCTCAACCGCCCGGGAGCAGATTGAGGTTATTCTGCCGACGGCCCCGCCGTCCGCTCAGGTCCCTCAGTCTGCCAACCGCCGAAGGCGCCCTCCCACGGTTCCAACCCCGCCCGTTCACCCAGGCTGGCTTTGGAAGACCGTGGGGGGATGCCTCAGCCCTCTCCAGCCCCGCCCCCCGCTAAACGCCGGGTTAAGCGGCACTTTTGAGATGGGCTGCTCAGAGATGGGACTCAGTTCTTTCCAGGAGTTGGTAGCAGGGCCACTCCTTTCCCCGGTGGAGGGCTGGGGAAGAATCCTTATTCAGAAATAACTGACTCTCTCATCTCTGAGCATACAGAGTTTCGGACGCGCGGTGCGCCGCCTCCGAACCGTGCACCCCTCGTCCCCCTCTGTCTCAGAGCCGGATGACACTGTGTGCCGTCCCTGGACCGTACCGCTCTCATCCCCCTCTGTCGCCAGACCCCTGGCAGAGCAGGCCCCCGCGGAACGCTGGTCCTTCCCTGGCCTCCTCTGTCAGGGTGCGGTTATGACCTTGCCCCCACTCTGGGCCGCTATGCCGTCCACCTCTGGGCCAGTCATTCCGCTTCGCTGCACCACCGAGGGGACGTCGGTGGTTCGTTGATTCCACTGGCACAGTTCTTGGGAGCCTGCCTAGAGCTTCCCTGTCTGTTTCGCTGGGTCGCGCGAACCATCGGCTCGGCTATGCGATTCAGTTCGCACGGTCTCCTCCCCGCTACAGGGGAGTCCGCTCCACTCTGGTCAGTGGCAATGCCCCTATCATGAGAGCAGAGATTGCCACCCTGCTGGCGAAGGATGCAATCGAGACTGTCCCTCCTGCCAAGAAGAGGTCCGGCTTCCACAGCTCTTCCTTCATTGTCCCCAAGAAAACCGGTGGGTTACGACCGATCCTGGACTTGCGCGTGCTGAACCGCTCCCTTCACAGGATGCCGTTCAAGATGCTCACCGCCAAACGCATTTTTGAATGTGTTCGGCCCCAGGATTGGTTTGCAGCGATCGACCTGAAGGACGTCTACTTTCATGTCCCCATTCTTCCTCGACACAGACCGTTCCTCCGGTTTGCTTTTGAGGGGCAGGCATACCAGTACGCGGTTCTCCCTTTCGGGCTAGCCCTGTTTCCTCGCGCCTTCTCAAAGGTTGTCGAGGCAGCCCTTGTTCCTCCATGGGAACACGGGGTTCGCATCCTGAACTATCTCGGTGACTGACGGTCCTAGCTCACTCTCGAGACCAGGTTTGTGAACACAGGGACCTTGTGCTCCGGCACCTAGCTCGTCTGGGCCTTCGGGTCAACTGGGAGAAGAGCAAACTTTGCCCCGTGCAGAGGATCTCTTTTCTCGGTATGGAGATCGACTCGGTCGCCATGTCCGCGCAGCTTACGAGCGAGCGCGCACAGTCACTGCTGACTTGTCTGAGACAATTTCAGGGCAAGAGTGCGGTTCCACTGCAATTTTTTCAGAGGCTCCTGGGGCATATGGCATCTGCAGCCGCGGTAACGCCGCTCGGATTGCTTCATATGAGGCCGCTTCAGCTTTGGCTACGCGACCGAGTCCCGAGGTGGGCATAGCAACAAGGCACGCTCCGAGTATCAGTTACTCCGACCTGCTGTCAGACCTTCACCCCGTGGTCGAACCTCAGTTTTCTCAGGGCAGGTGTCCCCCTGGAACGAGTTTCCCGGCATGTTGTTGTCTCAACAGATGCCTCCACCACGAGCTGGGGCGCCATGTGCAATGGACATACTGCCGCGGGCTCCTGGACAGGACCCCAGCGCCTATGGCATGTAAATTGCCTCAGTTGCTGGCAGTACGCCTTGCCCTGCACCGCTTTCGGGCGTTGCTCAAGGGTCAACACGTACTAGTCCAATCAGACAATACCGCCACTGTAGCGTACATCAACCATCAAGGTGGTCTATGCTCCCGCCGTATGTCGCAACTCGCTCGCCACCTCCTCTTATGGAGTCAGAAGCATCTGAGGTCGCTTCGAGCCATTTACATTGCCGGAGCTCTGAACTGTGCAGTCTACGAGCTCTCACGGCTTCAGCCCCTCCCTGGAGAATGGCGATTCCATCCCCAGTCGGTTCAGCTGATTTGGGACCAGTTCGGGGACGCACAGATAGATCTGTTTGCCTCTCACGACTCGACCCATTGCGACCTGTATTTTTTCCCTACCGAGGGCATGCTCGGCACGGATGCACTGGCGCACAGCTGGCCGCGGGGCCGCAAATATGCGTTTCCCCCAGTGAGCCTTCTTGCACAGGTCTTGCGCAAGGTCAAGGAGGACGAGGAGCAGGTCCTTCTGGTTGCGCCGTACTGGCCCACCCAGACTTGTGCTCCTCGCGACAGCACCTCCTTGGCTAATTCCTCTGAGGAAGGACCTCCTTTCTCAGGGACGGGGCACCCTGTGGCACCCTCGTCCCGTTCTTGGAACCTCCACGTGTGGCTCCTGGACGGGACGAGGCAGGTTTGAGTACCCTACCACCAGCGGTGGTGGCTACCATCACTTCCACTAGAGCGTCGTCCACGAGACACGCCAATGCGTTGAAGTGGAACCTCTTCGTCAACTGGTGCTCTTCTCGCCGAGGTGTTCGGTCGGTGTCGTGCTTTCCTTCCTTCAAGATGGGTTGGAGCGAAGGCTGTCTCCCTCCACCCTCAAAGTTTGTTGCTGCTATTGTCGCACACCATGATAAATGATGGTAAATCCTTAGGGAAGCACGACCTGATCGTCAGGTTCTTGAGAGGAGCGAGGAGACTGAATCCTCCTCGTTCTCCTCTCGTTCCCTCTTGGGACCTCGCGGTGGTTCTAAATGCCCTGCGAGTGCTCCCTTTGAGCCTCTGCAATCAGTGGAGCTTAAGTTCCTGTCAATGAAGACAGCGCTTCTGGTTGCATTGGCCTCTGTCAAGAGGGTAGGGGACCTGTAAGCATTCTCCGTTGACGAAGCATGCCTGGAATTCGGGCCGGCTTACTCTCACGTGATCCTGAGACCCCGGCCTGGATATGTGCCCAAGGTTCCTACCACTCCCTTCCGGGACCAGATGGTGAACCTGCAAGCGCTGCCCTTGGAGGAGGCAGACCCAGCCTTGGCACTGCTCTGTCCAGTACGCGCTCTCCGCGCCTATGTAGACAGGACGCAGTGTTTCAGGACCTTAGACCAGCTCTTTGTTATGGTGGGAAGCTGAAGGGAAAGGCTCTCTCCAAGCAGAGGTTGTCTCACTGGATAGTGGACACCATTGCTTTGGCATACCAGCAGCAAGGTCGACCGTGCCCCCTTTGTGTGACTGCCCACTCCACCCGGAGTGTGGTATCCTCTTGGGCTCTAGCGCATGGCGCCTCGCTAACAGAAATCTGCAGAGCTGCAGGCTGGGAGACACCTATCACATTCGCCAGATTCTACAATCTCCGAGTGGAGCCAGTGTCCTCTCATGTACTCACTTCAACCAGCTAGTACTGGACCCGCTCAGGTGTCTTCGCTTGCTCGCCATTCCACTCCACGGACTGGATACGTGCGATATTTTCCTCAGGTGAGCTTCTCCGCAAGCCCTGAGTTCCTCCAGCACCCCTGATGCTAGCGCCAGTGTCTATTGCCTGTGCGTCGGCTAGGTGCCTCCCGTGTGCATGGTCCCTCCCCGGAGCTACCCCCACACGTGTATTTCCACTGTAAGCCTCTCTGAGCATGGTTCTTTCCCTTGGCAAGCCACCTTGCCACCCCTGGGGTTGAAATATTCCACCTGCGGCTGGACACCCCAGTATTTTCCATATGTTTCCTTCGGGTCATATGTGTATTTCCAAATGCCCCCCCCCCCCTGGGTTGGTGTTAATTGCATATTTCCTCTATCTAGGGGATATGCTTCCCAGTGTACCTTGGTATTCCTGTGTTAAATAGGAGTCCTTCGTCCGTGCAAGTCTCACACAAGGGCTCAGATTTGAAAGACAGCTGTGAAGGTGGCGTGATTAGACTGATAACCCCATTCGTCGTCATCCGACGTAACTCGGAGTGACCACGAAAGGGAACGTCTCGGTTACGTATGTAACCCTCGTTCCCTGAGTAGGGACAGAGACGTTACGTCTTCCTGCCACTTCCGCTGTACCGCGGGGATCGCCTGAGCTCAGTCTTGGCTCCTCAGCGAAGAAACATAACTGCATGTTGCCGGCGTCCTCCTTTTATACCCATGAGGTGGGGCGGAGTTACATCATGCAAATTCCGCAGACCCATGCCATATCTTTGCCATTGGCTCGTTTTTGTATACTCGAAGTCGATAGGTGTTCTAAGCGAAACCCCATTCGTCGTCATCCGACGTAACGTCTCCGTTCCCTACTCAGGGAACGAGGGTTACATACGTAACCGAGACGTTTTCAATACTGATAATAATAAGAAATGTTTCTTGAGCACTAAATCAGCAATATTAGAATGATTTCTGATTACTGCTTACTGCTAATGATGCTGAAAATTCAGCTTCACAGGAATAAATCACATTTTGTAATGTACCCTGATGCAATTACACTGTAACAAATAAAAGCAGCCTTGGCGAGCATAAAATGACTTCTTTCAAAATCATTAAAGTCCCCCTGAGGTGAAAATCCAGCTTTTAATGTTGTTTATATGTCTATGTGGTGTTTTTAATATGCTTTAAGACAAAGCATGTGTAAATTCATAAGTCGACAGCATTGCTGAGTATTTTCTGCTTAAAACTGCAGTGAACCAAAGACAGTCTCAAAAACACGCTTTGAAATCGCTTGTGTTTCAGACGTCACAAACGACCTTGTAAATAATCAGATCAACGTGTGCTCGTCAACCAGTGGATCTCTGAGTGAGTGAGTGAGTGGAGGCGGGGCTCATTTGCATATTCATAGAACCACGAATACTAAATGAGGCAAGGGTGTCGAGTTACATTCAAGATATTTTAAGGCATGAAGACATTTTTTTTCAAGGAAAAATCATTTAAATGTGTAATTTTGGTGATCAAAGATGAGTTTTAAGGGATACAATTATTGACTACAAGGGGACTTTAAAAGAATCTTAAATATTCCAAACCTTTAAACATCTTAAATATTCCCAAACTTTTGCATTTGATACAAACATTTTAACATGTTATTACAGTATACTTACATTTACCTGAATGTAACTACATGTATAATAACACTCTTGATCCTAAACTTGCCCCTGAACCTACCCTACAATTTAAAAGACACCTAATATAAAGTGAGACCAAGACATTTGCTGAATATGACATTTGGTGACTTGTTTGTAATTGGTACTGTCACACCGGAGGAACCTTTTCATAGTTTCTACAGCTATTGGCGGAAGTTCCCGGATTTAGGCGTGTTCGCACCGCAGGAACTGGGAACGATTTTAGTTCTAGGAACTCCTTTTGGAGGAACTAATTTAGCTCCTACTTCAGAGTCAGGTCTAGACCGGCACTATAGGAACTACCAGTGATTGGCCGTACGCACGCGAAACACCAGCGCACGACATTTTTAAAAAGGCAGTGTAAACACACAGATTATAGCCTATATATTTACTCCAGAAACTAACTCTATGAACATGGAAAACAGTGATAGATGAGAAAATTTAACTGTGAGGAGACCAAGAGAAACATGATTATGTATTTCTTCTCAGCAACACTGGACATTAACCACACGCCATACGCTAATTACTTTTCATTACTGTCGACTTTCTATGTATGACTGTTATATCTAATAACTTATTAAGCCCTATTCGCACAGGACTAATATTATCACAGGACCTCGTGTTCGGCAAAATATGGTAGGTCATTTGCAGGGGAATTTTTACTTTACAAATTACAGACATGGCTGATTCGCACGGGATTAAGATCACAGACAACCTCCGCAATTATTACAAATGACCAGAGGTCACCAGGTAACACTTATCCAGTGGGAATGGGCCTTTAGACAGGACTGTTAGACAGATCATAAACTAATGAACACGGAGGATGTGAGTGCTGTTTGCTCAGGCTCTCAGCGGCGTCAAAATAAAGGTCACGACAACGAGCGTGTCTTACGTCACTTCAGAGTTCATACTGGCGGTGCGAACGCAACCAGGAAAACGTTCCTAGGGGAACCATTAGTTCTGCCAGGACCACTATCGTCAAATACGATTGACAGTTAGCATACAGTTTGGATTGGCGGTATGGTTCTGTTCTGGGCAAGAACTCCCGGCGCATACATGCAGCCTAGCATTGATAAGAGCAGCAATAACCCCCCTCAAGGTAAACAGAACAGAACCAACATGAATGTATTCCAGATTTCATTAATTCAAGATTTTAAAGTACAGCGTAATTTGAGAATTTATTCAGATTCAGGGGGAATCATAAGGCCAGATCCTGACTGGGACAGGAGGAGCTGGGGAGGGAGGAGGGTAACAGCTCCTGAGAAACATGAACGCTGCTGATAATACTGAAGGAGCTTATATATGTATACAGTGATAGGCGTCGTATTCCTATTGGTAGATGTGGATCAGCTGAGAGTCACTGATGCGAGCTGGACTAACATGACCTGCCAGAACTGACGGTACGCTTGATTTCCCGGGGAACCATCCTGGTGGCTCGTTCCTAGAACTATCCCGTGCGAAAGGCCCTATGAAAGGAGGAGTGCTTTGTCTCTGCTTCATGTCATAGTTCCAATAATCCTGTCAAGGTTTATTTTACAATAATGACTGTACATTATCCCTTCCGTATACATTACATATACATTTTACATAACCTCCAGTTATTGTTACCCTTTTCCTGCAGAGGCTCATGAATGAGATCAGCAAAAAAAAGAAAATAAAACAGCCGTTACAGCGACGTACAAGTGCGTGAATAGCGGTCAGCGCTCTGCCTTAATAAAGCGTCATCGAACTGCAATTACACTGAATGGAACAAGCCCAGCGTAGAAGTCTCTCGCCGTAGAGAAGCACCTCTTCAGCGGACCGAAACTCAAGCTGCTATTGTGAACGCGCCGCTCCGCTGAGAAGACGAACAAGAAGCTGTCGTGAGGCGCTGTCAAAAGCAGTCTTAGATTTGCGCTTTTATATATTGTTCATCCAAAGCAGCACAGAAATATTTAAATGTTTTTGTTTAAGTTCTGTATTATTATTCTCTCTTACTGTTATATGAAATAATGACATTACAAAGTGAAACTATTGCAGGTGTTTTTCATTGCACTTTTAAAAAAAATTCATTTTATTTATTTATTTATTATTTAACAGATTTTTTTAAAGGTTTTAAGGTGATGAAAAAAGTTTGAGAACCACAGGTTTAGTCTATCATTAGTTTGTTGGTCCTCTGAGTGTGGCAGTGTTGAGAAGACATGTACACACACCTTGTCCAGCAGCTCTTGGTTACGCCTGAGGAACCGCTGCTTCTCCTCCACCCATCTGGAGTCCTGTGGGTAAAAGAGGAAATGATGTGGGAATTAGTCATACCTGTACCATAATTTGCTCTGTAACCAGATACCCAGTACAAATCAGGGTGTAAGTATGGAGAATCGCTCAGCAAGATAAATACCACACTAGATATTGATTTCTTAATTGCAAGTCACTGTGTATGAATGTTGCATCACTGATACCAATAGTAGTAAAAGACTTTTACCTGTCCTTTTACAGCAAGCTCTTTTTCCAGGTCTTCGATTTTAGCCTTATACCTCTGAGAGTCTGCCTGGAGCTGCTCATGAGCCTACAAAGATAGAGTAACTATGATATACAACAGTAATTTACCTGAATATGCACTATATAGGCCTGTGGGTTTATGTAACAGCAAAGTGTTCTTTTGAGCACATAACCTTTTCAGAAGCTGTATTTTAAGGGTGTTTATTAAAATTTCAAGCAAAAACAAAAGGGGGTTTTCCAATGAGGTTTTCAAACAATCTGTCCGAACACTATTACATTTTTTAACACAATGCAGAACAGTTACTTTAGGGGGAAATATCTAGATATTAGGTTGTTTTGTTTTTATATAGCATGGAAAAACATTACCGTCTTCAAAAAAAATTAAATGTATAATTTGTTTCTAAGTTTAAAAATAAAAATAAAAAGTCTCTAATTATTTTTATTTAAAAGTATCATGTTAATTTATAAATATCAAAAGGTCAAATGATCTGATTCAACGAGATGTAATGACCTTGAAACATAATCATAAGGGTCTTCAGGAGTCCTCTGTATGACACAGAGGACAATAATATATATGAGCAATATCACACAAATGTGATTCGGCTGTAAGTAATCACAGCTATGCTGATATACAGCCATATCGCACGGCTACGAGAGTGATATTGTGTTTTTAAAACCCTCTTTTATGCAGAACTACTTCACATCTCTAATGGACAGTTTAACAGTTGAGCCCAAGCCTCCGTTACTAATAAAACATCACTTTAGCACTCGTAACGAAGTATTATGAGAGAGATTGACTAAATAAATGTATTACCTGCATCTAGCTGATATTATTTAGGTCAATCTTATATTCATTATCACAAAAAAATGTGAATGTCTGCTGAGAAAAGCGATATCTAAGATATCAGAAATATATAAGTTTCTGCATGGTGGTTGCACATGACTTTGATTTGACTGGTAAAATGTTTTTTAAAAATATACATATATATTTTAACAAAACCACTTCACTGCTTATTTGTTCTAAGAAATAACGACTTAATAAGGTTTTCTTTTCAAAATATATTACTGTTTCACTCAGATATTTTAGACATTGCGATCATAGAAGAGGTGTATTTTTACTGTTTTACTGTATGATTGCATTTTTATCTTGCCAAAGAAAACAGTGTCATGTCTTTTACCCAAGTTGTGTAAGCTGTTAATGTTAATTACAGCACAGACAATAGCTCAGGAATACCTTAGCCTCCATTTCAGCATCCAGCACTCCTCCTTTCTGCTCCTGTAACAGGGCGTATGCTCTTTGCAGAGCCTGATATTCCCGCGTCAACTGCTTGAACCGCAACTCTGACTCTTCAGCCGCCAGACCCTAATGAAGAGAGCAGGAGAAATAATGCACAATAATGAATATGCGAAATAACCCAGACAGCAACATAGTGTCTGCCCAGATCCGGCCCACATCTGGTAGGTGTGGATTCAACATGTGCCAGATGTGGGCCGGATCTAGGCCGACACTGTTGCTGTTTTGGAAATGCACAATAATGATACAAAACACACCATAGAGAAGAAGTCGAGATTAACGCAGGAACCGTGAGAAATGAGTCAGTTAAAGGTGCAGTGTGTGATGTATAGCACCATCTAGTGGTGAGGTTACAAATTGTACCCAACAAAAGTTATGGTGGCCGACAGGAAGTGATGTCGTCGTCTGAGACCGCAGAGAGGAGCCAGTTAAGCAATGAGGTTTCTTTACAAAGATAAAGAAATTAGGTTTACTTAATTATTCAGTAAAACGATGTTATTGTGAATATTATGGTTTCTTGTTCATCATTGTGTCAGTGTTTTATTCGCTGACTTTAGGAGCTTCTTTGCAAGAACACCATAGTGACGAAACACGTTTGTCCGTTCAGGGCCACCGTAGAAACATGTCGATGTAAGGGGACCAGCGGTGTGTGTAGATAGAAATGCCTCATTCTAAGGTAATAAAAACATAACGGTTCATTATGTAAGGTCTTTATACGCCACTGAAAACATAGTTATGTATATGATATTGCATTTCTGTCAACAGATCCTCCTAAATATTACACAATACACCTTTAATGTTCCTAAATGCTCACCTCATCTAAATCTTCATCTGGTGTAGCCGGGGTTCGATCCATGCGCAGAGAAGCCACAGAGGAAGTTTCCGAATCCATTGACTCTTCATCATACCCGTAGAATGTATCTACAACAATATGCCTCTGCGTGGGAAACGACAAGATAAATCCTGCGTAAATAAGCACTCCATCAAGGAATCTCGGGTAGTCCCAATCCCAGTGTCACTGGTTGCGGCAAAAGTTAAAAGACAGACTGCAATGTTTTGAAAGCGGACAGGAGAAAATATTACCACACTGAGAGAGTAACACACTTCACCTTTATAGGTCTGCTTCGTTTATGCCTCTTCTTTCGCAAGAGTTTTTCTCTATCCTGAAACATGGAGCATCAGAAAGGTGTGATACGTGTGTGTTCAGTGCTCACCTCTATAAACTCTCACAGAAAGTACTCACTCGTGTCAGCTCGTCGATCATACTCTGTTGCTCCAGAACCTGCAGCTTGAGGAACTCAATCTCTTGATCATCATTGGCCTGATCCAGATCATTCAGAGACTTGAGTTTCTTCAGCGGAGGATGGGATGTAATCTTTTCCTTCTGAAAACAACAACAATACAACAGGATAAATGCATTCTGCACTCAAAATGAACAAAATTGTCTACAGTTGAGCTGTTTTCGCTTGCAGAAAGCAGAAACCACTTTATTTATAGTTTACAAGAGATTTTGTAGTGATCATCCAATGATTATCAAATTATGGAGCATTATATCAGGCAAAAGCTAATTATTTGTGAATTCCTTAGTACAGTCTTTCATGTCCATCTGAGAGATTGAGAGTTCACATTTAAAAAATATTTAGGTTAACAATTTTTTTTTTTTTTTTTTTTACCAAATAAATGTATACACTACCAGTCAAAAGTATGAAATAATTAAGTCTATTCTGCTCACCAAGGCTGCATTTATTTGATGAATAATACAATAAACAGTAAAATATTCTAAAATACATTAAAATAAGCTGATGACCTAGTGCTCAGCAATCACTTCTTATTATTATCAATGTTGAAAAGTTTTTATTATTTTCTATGGTTTATTTATTTAATATTTAATGTGCTTAATATGTTTGTGAAACTGTGATACACTATCATTCAAAAGTTTGGGGTAAAAATTATAAGAAAAAGTTTAAGAATACAATTTTAAAAAGTTAATTTTATTCCAAAAGGATGCAATAAAATGATCTTAAGTAAAGAAATGTATAATGATACAAAAGATTTCTATTTTAAATAAACGCTGTTCTTTTGAATTTTCTATTTCAACAAGGTTTCCACAAAAATATAAGCAGCAAAAAACGGTTTTCAACAATGATAATAATAAGAACCATTATAATCAATTGAGCACCTATAATAACCAATAATAATTAAGCATAAAATCATCATAGAATGATTTCTGGAGGATCATGTGACACTGAGGACTGTAGTTATGATACTGAACATTCAGCTTTGATCACAGGAATTCATTGCATTTTATTACAATAAAATAAAGTAATTTTAAATTGTAATAATATTTCACAATATTACTGTTTTTAATAAATAGCCTAAATGCAACCTTGATGAACATTAGAGACTAAGAAAAACAGGAAAATGATATACTTTTGAATGGTAGTAGTAGTAGTTATATAAACATTTATCTCAGGTAACCTGAACACAAGTGATTATAGTGTTGAACACACTGTAAAAAGACTTTCAAACATTACGTGATTATGTGATCTTAAAATCCAAAAATCTTCAGCATGACAGCAACATGCAGAATGCACATGTGAAGAACAAGCATTTATAGTTCAGTAATACAGATGATTAACTAAAATAACATAGAGCTGTCTAACTCAAAATGTCAATGTTTGATTAAGATGGAAGTTTAAGAAGAACATTGTGCTTTGTTCGCATTGGGTAATACACTGACATAGTGAGTCAAATGCAGGACATTTAATCACACACTTTAAAATGCAGATTATATCGCTTTGACACGTGTTAGAAAGAAGAAGAGGAACCCACCATCTCCATGTTCTCCTTGGTTGTGGATTTAAGTTTATCCTCCATCCTCTGGAGGGACTGGCTGAGGTCATCATTTTTCTTACTTAATAATTTGTTCCTCTCCAGTAATGGTTTACACTGTTTCTCTGTTTCCCGAACACGCTTCAACTGAGAGGAGAAAATCAGGGTAAAAAAGAAATGTTTCCAATACCAGACATAAACGAAGACGCGTACTGTTTTTATAATCCTGTACAACCAAACAATAATTCCACAGTTGGCACAGCTTTAAAATTATTACCAATAATAATGATGATGATGATCCTTCACTGCAACACTAAGTATGCAGGAAGTATTGCTGGAAAATGTAACTTTTATGTGTAAAGTACAGTAATCTATATCTGGTTTCTGGGTACCTTGCGATATCTGTTTTGCATTTAGATTGATTCTCGTCTGATACTTTAGTGTATTTCTGTATGGGAAAAGAGAGTGTGATGTGTTCTCTTGTTGGGGTGGGAAATTACTGTGACGAACTGAAAAGTGTTTCTCTGTTAACTGTCTTGTATAATCAAAAACAATAAACACATTGTTCAAAAAAAAAGTATGCACGAAAACTGAAAAGAACATCAATGGCAGATCGAGAGAAACACACCAGCTCATTTCTTTCATCCACTAAGATTGAATTGCGGTCCTCCAGCTTACGAATGGTGGATTTAAGTTCACTCATGCGTTTCTGGTTTCTTCTCATGTCCTAAAAACACATTTAACATTTTCAAGCATGACACACACACATACACCGTAAAATTTTTACAATATTAAGCAATATACTGGGAACAAAGCACTCAAAAGCATTAGTGTTTGTGTGTGTGGCTGTTATTGAGAAAGAGCACTCGCTTTTAACAGTCATTTAACTGGCTAATAACAGTAACACTTCAGTAATCTTAACTTAAAATGATACTTTACAAGAATTGACATTACCATTTAGATTAGCAGTCGGTTAATCTATTTTGATGGTCCACTTTATACATTCTACTAACTATAAGTAACTTTGCAACTATATGTCAACTAACTCTCATTAGCGTATCAATAGACTGTTTAATATCTACTATCTCTTTATTTTGATTCTCTCCAATAAAGATTCAACTGACTATAGCCGCTTTCAAACATATAATCTTTACTAATAAATTACCGGTAAATTACCGTTAAGAGATCATGTATGAACAGGACTTTTTCAAAAATACCAGTAAATCGGTTCTGGTAACTTACTGAGAAGTTGTAACATTACCAGTAAATGGCCAAACGCACTGATGTAAGAAGTCTGCTTTGAGCCAATCATAAAGTTCTTATGGAGATGACATGATTACGCCGCACTGTTTACAGTAAGCTTGGCTGCTTTTTATTAGTTTAATGTAAATATGCGCTAGATGGACATCTGACAGCGGGGCCACATCTCTCAGCTTTTTCAGTGTGTCACGCTCAAACCCAGCCTTCTTTTCCGTGCTTTTAAGAGCAAAAACACGCTCTGTTTGATCATCATTATGCCAGTCACGGTGCAGCATTTAAAGATCGTCATCAGAGAATTTAGCGGTATTTTAGTGCTGATGGGAATGGTCTCTTAACGGTAAAGTCATTCTGATAATTTGACAGTAATTTACTGGGATTACTGCGTGAAAGCGGCTTATAAGTAATTTTGCAAGTTATCTTATTCTACTAAACCTAACCTAACAGTTAGGTAAGTTGACTTGTAGTTGAATGTCTAAAGTGGCCTATCGAAATAAAATGTAACCTTTCATTCCTTTACTCTTACTCAGAAATAGTTTGGTTTACCGTTTTAATTTTTTGAGTTGTAGATTGTATGTTTAAGACTGCAATGACTTACACTACAAGAACGTGTATCTGCGTATTCGAACGTACATTTGTGTATGCGCATGTGCATTTGTAAATCTGACAAATGTACAAATCTAGTTTCTTTACCGGACTCCCACAATGCTCTGCTCCATCGCCCGCGCGGCCGGGGATCTCTCTCTTTGGGCTTCCCAGGTTGCATTCTGCCTCTTTCACCAGAAACAGCTGCTCATCGAGTGCATCCTTCTGTAGCTGCAACTTCTGCACGAAACCTGTCGCCGTTTCCAGCTCTTTCTCCAGCGAGAAGATTGTTCTGTCTTTTGCCTTGATCTCATCCACCTGGACAGTTTAACAGAGGTCACACTGGGCTAGCACAAGGGGTCAGGGTTTGGCCTGTCAGATTCGGTAGTTAACACCTAACACTACAACATCACGCAGGTCCAGACCTATAATACCGGAAGCACCCGGGAGCACATAATATGAATCATTGACCCTGTGTACAGCTGGTGTTAAGATGCGTTTGGTCGATCGGATCACAGGTAGACGAGGGAGACACATTCCCGTTTACACCTGGTGTTTTAATACGTCCCTTCTGTCCACTTTCAAACACTTCTGTCCTGATTTCTTCGAAGGGAGGGTCTATGGGCCGGTAAATGTATGTTTTTTTTTTTTTTTTTCTAATGGACCAATTTACATATGAACATGACTGGAGACGACGGAAAAACACACGGAGAGCATCAGCTTTAGTTTCTGCTCTGACAGACTCAAGACCAGCCGAACGCTGAGAGTGTGTGTTAGAAATCAGGAACGCTGAGAGAACATTGTGCTTGGTACATTTTCTCTTCCAACCAAACTTGTGTCTTCAGCCGATAAAGTTTAAACCCCGTCTGGCTAGATCTCCTCTCATAATGTTCACTCATTATTCAGGAGACGGAGAGAAGACGGTCTTTTAGTGGCTGTTTGAACACATTCGATCACATGAGGGTTTACAATACGACAGCAATCCAGTCGAATGTGTTTTCAACTCCCTCTGGAAGTGGAGGAAAGTGGACGAGCTCAAAACATTTTAGACCCGTTTACACCTGTGTTCAGAGTCGTCCACTTGTGATCCGATCAACCAAAACACATCTTAACACCAGGTGTGAACAGGGCCTCATGGACCACAGAAGTAAATAGACATTTCTACCTTAAGAATAAGAATGACAGCTCACCAATCGACGAATATCTCGCTCAGAGTCCCACTTGATCTTGGTAATTTGTTCCTGGTGCGCTTGATGTTCAGTGCGCAGGTCCCCTGCCTTCATCTTGTCAGCTATAATCATAGTACTAAGCGCTTCATCGGTCTGCCGTTTGTTAGACTTGAGCTCTGATATTTCTTGCAGTAGCTTCACACGCTCCTGGTCGAAGAATCGCCGGGCTTCTTCTCTGGCCTCTAGCGTCAGCGCAGTACGTACTTTCTCTCCACTGCCATCGCGCAGTGCACTGAGTGCAGTCCGTAAGCGCTGGATCTCGCCTTCTTTAATCTTAGCTGTGCGAGATATTTCCTGTTCATGTTGGCGAGTTAGCGATTCCCTCAGCGCAGCGAGTTCCTTTAGCTTTTCCTCGTGCCAGCGGGCCCGTTGCTCTGTCAACGCCACAGTGTGCCGATGCTGCTCCTGCTCGCGAATGCGCTTGCCTTCCTGCACCTTTTCTCGCTCCAGTTTGGTCACCTGCAGAAATGAGTTCATGAATAGCTATGCCACTAGTGCTAGTGCTTTTGGTAATATTGCATGTAGCCAATATATGTTCCAGCTGGACAAATATGGTAAAGTTTGTTACTCCAAAAATGCCCCAGTTATTAAAAGTTCACAGATGATGCACACAAAGTGCAACCATATCGTTATGGCATAGTTTGGGAAATGGTTTGTACTTATCATTTACTGTTAATCAGTGGTGTAAAGTATTTGAGTAAATGTAATTAGTTACTGTACTTACCTATCTTTTTGGTTACTTTGTAGTTTTACTGAGTATCAAAGATATTAGCAACTTTTTACTCTCTACTTGAGTAAAAGTGTATGTACCCTTTACTCCAGTACATTTGTGAAGAGTAATGCAATTACTCTTACATTTTGCATGACACCTAACTTTTTCTGCAGCAGTTTATTGCTGCTATAAAGGAGCGATATCGCCATCTACAGGGCATTAAAGGGACTGTATCGTGTGCGTTTTGCTCTTACTCACCCAAACTTGTCAACACGACAACCAACATGTCCAGTGCAAGTAAGCTTTGACTTTATCATTTTACTTAACGTTTTTTTATTTATCCGTTATTTTGAAGAGACTTTTTTTGAAGGTTATTAGTTTACCTTTTGTACCCTTTTTGAGCACTAGAGCTTAACTGAGACTTGAGTGTTTGCAGATGTTTAAACCTTTGTTTTAAAGCTGTTGTGTCAACCTTGATTTATTGCAATATTGATGTGTTCAGTTGTATTTTGATTTTAGAAAATAAACGTGATTGCTCTCCTCACAAATCAATTATTTCTTGTTTTTCACTGGCATGTCTCTTTGGTGTTGAGGACTAGCTCCTCTTTGAGCCTACGTTCAGTGTGAGTAAAATACTTACGTACTGTTAAAATCAGATACTCTAAGACTTTTACTCAAGTCGTATTGAAATTGGTGACTTGTAACTTGTCATTTTCGCTGTAAGGTATCTGTACTTTTACTCAAATATGGGTTTCAAGTACTCTTTACACCTCTGCTGTTACTGACAGGGATCCAAGACATGCACTGGTTAAAAATAGCATTTTGGCAAGGGTTCATTGTGAGTGCTACACTTTCAGATTCACTAGTACTCTATGTAAATTTGCCTACCTTGCATTTTTCTTGATGCAGTTCAATTTGAATATCGGTTAATTTGGACCTGAGATCTTCATTGGCCGCCTGTAGGGCTGAGATGAGGGCTTCAGGCTTCTCGCCCTTGGTGCGGCCTTTCTTTGCCATTGAGTCAGGTGTAGGGGTTCCTCAAACACTCTTATTATCCATCACGTCAAGTTACACTGTCATTTCCAGTTCCGTCTTTTCCTCATTATCCTTGGAGTCAGAAAATCTGTGGGTGTAAATGGGAGCACAAATTTCAATTAGGATTTACAGTAATGGTAATAACAGAGGCACAACTAAGCATGCACACAATAGACTAGAGATGCACGATTAAATTACAGATTTCAGATCAGTGTTTGCGCTGCCGCTGACCCAAAGAGAGCAGTCATCATCTTCTTCGTCTTTTAAACCACACATTATTTATTTCGTACAGTAATTCCGATGATCACAGAAGTACTGCGATAAAAGTTTATAGTTCGGATATTGCAGCAATCAAACTGGAGCAAGTCACCTTTTGAAAGTAACTTGCCGCTTCAAATAACGATTGTATCGATTACATCGTTACACCAGTAGGTGGCGACAAGAGACTTAAAAATGTATTTGTCATTGAATGATTCACTCAAGAGATTTGTTCAAAAATGCTGATTCATCCTGTAATGAAACAAGTGAAGTTTTTATGAGTGAGCAATTGAATCGTTCATTCAAACCAATTTTCTGATAAATTAAACATCTTTAAATAGACTCCAGCAATTAATACTTTGTCAGCACCTCTAAATTGCATTATTTTATTTAGTTGTCTGTTCAGAATCTGTGAGAATCATGCAGCTCAATTTATCCAGAATAGTGCAGCTCTACTGTAGACTATTTCAATTGAAATGTAACTATCTGTTGTAATAATAATAATAATAATAATAATAATAATAAAAAAAGATATCCCTTGAGATTCTGACACATATATGTTCCTGTGGTTCAATCTGTTTTTTGTTAAAAACTGATTTCAACTTCAAATTTATAAACTTTGAATTCTTAGTAACTTGGACCATGTCTTATTTCTTTTTTCATAATACATTTTTGCTACTTTTTTTTCAAATGCTTTAAGTACGGATTTCATTTCACCAGACCAGGGGTGTCCAGTCCTGCTCCTGGAGGGCCACCATGCAGCAAAATTGAGCTCTAGCCCAAATTAAACACACCTAAAGCAGCGAATCAAAGTGTTCAGGATCACTACAGACTTCCAGGCAGGTGTGATGCAGGAACATGGGCCAATAGGAGGGGTTCGCACTTTCAATCTTAAACAAAACGAAAATCCATAAAAAAAAAGATACTATTACATCTAAACAAAGAGTGAAATAAACATAAACCATTTTTATTGAACTTTACATTTAAATATGATTACACTTTATTTTAAGGTGTCATTGTTACAGTGTAAATATATATTTAATTTCTGAGTAATATTAAGCAACTACATGTAGTTTCTATAGGGTTAGGGTAGGATTAGGATTTGGTTGAGGGTTAGTAGGGTTAGGACACTGCCAAATAAAGTGTTACCTTCAAAAACTTTGCAATAAAATAGTCAACTTCATGGTTTTGCAAATTCATTTGAGATGTGGTGGAAAAAATACAAAAATAAACAGAATTTCCTGGTGATATATTTAAGAAAACTATTAAAGCCAGCACACTCTAACAAGGAAGAAAAAACTTCAATAGCAAGATAAAACCACAGCTTTAATGGAAAAGTGCCAAAAGTTTCGGAAGCTTCAAACAGCTCTATATCCCACAATTCAGCTTGATTATGACATCATAGCAGATCGCGCTTAACTGTAGTGTATGATATATTCTTTTGAGAATTAATTGCATAATAGTGTATAATATATTAATTATGTTTAGATTTAATTGGATAATACTTGTAGCTACTTTATGTTCACAGTCAAAGTGTATACTACTGATATTCTTTTCATTTTTTTTTTCAGCTCATATCCCTATAAGATTTTTTATATTTTCACCAACAATTTAAATGCATATAGAATGGTGCATAAAACAAATTCATAAGTAAATGGGTTACAATAATAAATCAGCTCCATTGTGGATTTCAAAGTGATCAAGGGCTTGTGTCTCATTTAAACATTATGAGCACTGATGAAGTCCAGGAGACGGAGGGAAGTTAGCGAGTGAAGGGCATAACAATTTGAGTGGATAATAATAGATAATATTAGGATTTAATATTTATAATAATATTTATAATTAATATAGTGAATAATAATGTGTAGTGCATAATCTGTATTGAAAGACTGAAGGAACTTAATCTGGACTGAAGGACTCCGTAGTATTGTTGTATTATGTTATGACAATGACAACAATTGTTGTTAATGGGGTTTTTTTTTTTGGGGGGGGGGGGGGGGGGGTTCTACTAGCATTAAATAATAATAATAAAAAATAAAAAATAATAATGTGTAGTGCTGGAGCCATCTTAATATAAAATAAGTCACATGATTACATTGATGAACATACTACATGAAATGAACTCGCTGCATAATCCAATAAAAATTCAATAGTGATACATTTTAAACAAGAAAAAAAACATAATAAACAAACAGAAAATTCAGAAACAAATATAATTAAAAACAAAAACTTAAAGCAGAAAACGAGAAAATAAAGAAAATTAGCAAAATTCACCGACATGCCTGATCACAATATTTAAATGTGTCCGGACAGCCTGCAGATATGAATCTATACAAACAAATACATATAATACGATAGTTTCTGGGCGATTTTTCAGTTAAATTTAAGAACAGTGCTAGAAATTGTTAGTAGACAAATTAAAACAAATAGATAAAATGCTACAAAGTTTCATAGCAAAAAATACTTGACTAGGAAACTATCTAGCACTGTTAATAATAAACAGCTTTTCTTTGTCCTATTTCATTTTTGAGGAGACAACTGTAAACTGCAGAAGCTACTGACAGCATAGCCAAGAGTTGCCTTGACAACACGTGCAGTAAACCAGTCTCCCACACACACATGCTGTGTCATACACACACACACACACACACACACACACGCAGTAGATACTAAATCTAGGCTGCTGATAAACAACAGGGGATGTTGCTAGTGTCAAACACACGTCACAGTCAAGACAGTCTACTTCTAAACTCAAGAGGACCTTCATTACATAAACAGACTATGTAAAGGAGTTATGATGATTAAGAGATTGTGAATGAGTATGATGATGATGAGGCATGATGGTGATTAAGAGATTGTGAATGAAGACTGTGACACTGTTTCTGGAGCTAATCTAACAGTGCAACACACCAGAAACAAATAAAAATCAGATGTGCTGGTGGAGCAAGACAGCATGAAGCATTTGACAAAACACTGAAAATTTGAGCATCTAACAACCATCTAAACGGTTTTTAAAAAAAATGAAAGGGTAGTTTCAAATTATTTTGATCTTTATGGTGGTGTTAGGTGGTTGCTTTCTGGCCAAAAGGGACAAAAAGCACTAGCCTACCTAAACACCTTTCCACAACGCATCTCCATTCAGAGCCAGCCTCACGTGACTGAAACCAGCTGAAGCGGATTCAAATTGAAATTGCGAATTGAAAATACGGCCAATGGAAACACGACAATTTCGCAAAAACTCCCATTTATCGCAAAAAAGTTTTTATGCTCGTATGAGGAGGTTTTTCAGGCAATTCGAAAAAGAAATATTTCGCAAAACTGGAATGGAAACAGTTTTTGCGCATTTACAGTCGCCTGACGTGGATGACTCGGTGTGTTTGGACAGAATACGAATATAAAAATCTTTATTAAATTCATAAAAGACAAAAGAATTACAGGAATACTGGATTCTAAACCTCAGAGAAACGCCACAATCAAGAGCTGGAAGCAGAAACGAGGAGAAACACCAGAAACTCCTCATATGAGCCGCTCTCAGTATATGAGTCTTTCCTGGCCATTAATGCTTGGATAACACACACACACACACACACACACACACACACACACACACACACACACACACACGTCTCCTAATAATAATGGCCAGTGCAGTGGCTGGGATATACATAAAACTACCAACATCCATCGCCATGATTTTTGGAGTGATTATCGTGAGAGGAAAAATGACGTTTTAGTCTCATTACTAACGTTTTTCTATATTTTTAATGGAAACGCCGTCATCTCGCAACAGTTTTTTGTCAACATTGAGAAAAAAAAATCTCAAAAGTTTTGCACAAATCTGTAATGGAAACGCACCTAGTGAGAGGCGCTTGTCACTGCCCCGGCAAATTTGAAAGCCTGCACTGCACTTCATAATGCAGGATCATAGTTATGCCGAGCCACAGGAGAAGGAATCCTCGTCGCCAAAAAAGCAAAAAAAATAGTTTAAAAGGAAACGTGACCGGCAAATTAAAAAAACGAGGGTAAACATTGGGATAGCTTTTCCCAGGTGGAAAGAGCTAATGAAGAAAAAAGACTTTGAAAGGGATGCTGAAGTTGCCTGCTTTCTTCTCGACAGGTACGTCGATGTTACGGTCTAAATTACAAGCTTTTTTTCATTGCTTGGTTGTGTAATTCATTATATAGGCAGCATAACAGTAGAACATGTATAGTTAAACTCGATGAAGTGCTATTGGAAGACATGTTGTCATAGCTTCTTGGTACATAACGGCTACCGTAGTTGCAACACGCATTTGGAAAGCGAGGCGCTAGAGCGCACTATTCGTTTGAATGCAAAATACAATTTCATCGCTAGATGGGAGAAATTCCTACACAGTGTACCTTTAAGACATTATGAATTATAATTTAAGTTAGTAAACTCAGTGCTTTATTGTCAGCCCCACAGTTCTATCAAATACGTTCTGCCTTCAAATGATAGTCTGGAGCCCTTTGGATTTAAAATAAAACTGCACATTGTAATTTCTGTACATTAATATTCATTCAAAAGCAACACGAGAAAAAAAAAATAGATCCCGAGAGTTGTCATGACAGAAATTGTAATACTGTAGTTTTCTCTGTGAAGGTCTGGCAGTCTTCTTAACAGACCAGAAAGATCACAATCTGACTTTGACAGGAGTTAGTTAAATATAAAAAGACTATTATATACTACATAGCTGTGATGAGGTTTGGCTGGATCGCCCTTTAGTGTCACGATAGGGCGCTCCACTTCTGCACTGGCTTCCCTTGGACTGTTTTCGCACACACCCTGAACTGATTGCGCACACCTGTTTCCACTGATTACTCTCCCACCTGCATCTAGTTCCACACGCAGCTCCACACATATTTATACCTCACTGTCACTATCACCCTTTGCTAAGTCTTGTTTCACTGTTGTGTACATTTCCGAGCATTCCACTGTCTAGTCTGTTCCAGTCTATGTATGTGACCCATTGCCTGTTTCTTGGATTTCGTCTTGTCTGCTGCCTGCCTCTGTCTTATCGCCTGGTTTTTGATCCTGAGTATTGCCTTGTCTCCTATGCTGTGTTTGCTGTCTGTGACCCTTGCCTGTTTGACTACCCTGTGAATAAACTCACGCTGCGTTTGGATCTAACCTTGTCTGGTTGTTCATGACAATAGCAGGTAATTCACATATACGGTATTTGTGAATAAAATAATTTTATTTTTCTAGCATCCGAAATGAATTGGCTGCAGTGCACCCAAAAATAGAAATGTTGCCACAATGGCTTTAGTAGACAATGCCATCGTACCGCTCTATTGATTCTAACGCATCTATAATGGTTCTGTAGCCATTTCCCATCGCACTGAAGTACTTACTCAAACCATCAAGCACAGTGAGACGGGCACAGATTGTGTTAGAGATGTTCACTGTCTTGTGATCATGTGAAAATATATATTTCATAGGTCATCCATGCAGGGTTTATGTTCCACTACTGAGCTCAAAGCAAGGGAGTAGTGTGAATATTTGACATGAAGAGTGAAGAGAATCTGTCATGTTTTAGCACACTCATCGCTTTAATACACAATGTATCAGCACTTTTCAACTGAAGGGACAACTGACCAATAAACACAACTGGACTAATATCTGAGATTAATTTTTACAGGGACAATGCACACTTAATTGCACCAGAGTTAGCTAATAGCTCATTTACATCTGCTGTCCCTGGGCAGGTAAACAGATAAAATAACATACAATATTACATTTACACCACATAAAACATCACACTACACATGTCCAGGAATATCAAATTTACAAAATCAGAATATAAAACAGATCATTTACAACACCGTCATTAGTGGTTGCAAATTTGTTCTGATAGTAGTCAGTACTTAAGCTTGTTTTTAAAAATTGAGAAGCTATCAATGCTTCGGATGTTTATGGGTAAGGAATTCCATATCCCCACTACTCTAACCGAAAAAGCTTTTTGACTCAAGGCAGTTTTTCTATTCTGCGGGACCAAACCGACCCTGGCAGATGCTCTAGTACCGACACTTCCATTATGGGCCAGGCATCCTTTAAGATGTCATGTAAAACTGCACTGCACTGAACACCACTCACATGGCTGTGCACTTGACAAATCAAGGATGTTAAGAGGCTAAAAGCAGGTTTAGAACTTGCCCCATTGAAGTCAACAGGGTGCGAATTTTAAAAAGAGGATAACACGGTGTAGGCAACACCGATTTTTGTCGTTTTTGTCTTTACTGACAGCACTCCAAATGTACAAAAAAATGAGCTCAATGTTAAAATTGACCGGAGTTCTCCTTTAACTAACATGAACTAACAATGAGCAATGCATTTGTTACAGTATTTATTCATCTTTGTTAATGTTAGTTAATAAAAATCCAGCTGTTCATTGTTTGTTCATGTTAGTTCACAGTGCATTAACTAATGTTATGTCATTTGTACCAGCTGATAGTTTGGTTAATCTTTCTACCCACCAGAATCTAAGATTTACCAGCTTTAGATGTTTTGATAATACTGTGCATATCTGACAGCAAAATCCATATTCGGTCCCTCCAAAGAAGCTCAGTTCATGCCAAACTCATGTCCCAATACTGTAACTTCATATCCTGTTTCATAACATGTAGTTAATATGGAGTAATAATGTCGGTCTCAGTATTGCCTCTCTGGACATCTGGTTCAAATGAGTTAGGTTTATTTGTACACCAAATTCTACTTTTAGCCAATTATGCTAACATTAATCATAATAGAGTTTATAATTATAACTAATTACTCTACACATGCATGAAAGACAATCATTTACTATTTAGAAAATCAGAATGCATCTTGACGCCACACTGACTGTACAGTCCATAAAACCACTATCACTAATACCATATTAACCCAGAAACCACTGAATCACAAAAGCGCACACTGTAGATGCTGGATGCTACATTTAAAAAAATATATTTGTGTGGGGCAATAATCAGATTTCTCCTCTCGCATCTGTCTACAGTCCTTCCAGATTAGCCGTGCATCCGGTCGGATTTAGCCGTCTGTCTATCATAGGGTTCAGCATCCATAAAGCCCTGTGAATGTGTCTGTTTTTAGTGTTTATGCATGCTAAGTATAAATGGAAAACGTCTTTTTTAAAGGAGCTTTGCATTCTAGTAAGTGCAACATTTACTGTAAATCTGCCATCACATGCACAAAAAGCACAAATGCAAAAAATTACATTAACTGCTGTATATATTAGCCCACTCTTATTTTCATGTTACTTATACAGCAAAAGTACAGTTATATGGCCTATTATTTAAAAAAATATATATATTTATCAAGTCAGCTCATATAATAGTGTAAGTGCAGTCAGATCAGTAATCTTGTTGAATATTGTCTCCCCAACTAAGCAACCAGAGGCGAGTGGCAATGAACCCCAAACTCCATCAGGTCACAGAATGGAGAAAAACTCAAGTCACCTTCATTTATAGCGCTTTTTACAATACAGATTTACCTAAATAAGCTTTAAAAATAAAACGAATACATAAAAGTAAATAAAAACAGAGATTTGGTGTGTTTTACTTCCACTTTTCAAATCATTCTTACGCCCCGTACTACTAAAGTTAGTCAAATCTACAAGTATGCACTAACAGTGAGGCTTGCCTTTACAAACACCACTAATAAATCTGCATGTGACGAATCAGTAGACTGAAATTTAGCAATTTAAGGTCAAATTTATTATGAATAAAGACAATTTCACTGAGCAGGAGCAGTGAACAGCTGCACCGGCCCATTTCCTGCCAGCATGGGGCAACGGTACAAACACACTGGCATCATGACCCAGTTTTGCATCCACTGACACCACACACACAACGACAGAGGGTTACAGAACACTCCACGATCCTTGGGTCAGGTTCACCCACGCGATGGAAAAAATATATATCCTAAAATCCCTGTTTTCTGCATGGTAAGAAAAGGCCTGTGCAATAACACACAATAAAATTCTGTTTCAAAAGGTTTCTCTGAAAACAGTCTCTAACAATAATTCAGTTCAATGTGAGTCGAACCATGCTCAGCTGTCTACAATATCTATTCAAATTCTTTAGTTTTTTTAAGAAAATATCACAGATTCAAAAATCACCCAAAATCATACTGACAACACTTTGAATGGTTGTTCTTTCAGAGTTTTAATTAAACAGATATATTCAGATTCATAATATGTACCATTAATATCTATTATAATTATATTAATATGTTTTAAATGGTTAAATATGTTGAATTGGTACCATATAATAATAATGTGCTAAAAAAAACAATAACTGTAAAATGTAAAGCACACTAACCATTAAGCTTATCGACATTTGTTTTCTTGGTAGAAAACAGTTAATCTATAAAATGCAAATATAATGTTGTTTTTAATAACAATAAGCATTTTAATATAAAAACGAATCACATAATCAGCCACTGAACTACTGAACTGCTTTTTCACTTTTGACTGAATCCAATGGAAGCTCGTATTTGGGTCCCTATTAAATATGCTAAGGATTCCTATTATTATTTCTATCATAATTTTGAACCAATTCTAAAAAAAAATAATCCTTAATGGAAATTACTTTTTTGGATTCCAACTAAACCAACTAAAACTAGGTTTTAACAGGACTTCCCAAAAGGATAAAATTCCACTGTAAGACATCAACATTAATTTAAAGAAAATCTTGTGGGATTTTAAAACTCATACATCATCCCAAGAGATTTTCTGGAACTTAAAGCAAGATATTTTAACAACACAAGTAGAGTTATGATGGAGATTACACAATATTCAACAGGATTCTACGATTCTAAGTTTAAGTGATTCTTATTTGACCCCATTAGTATGGGTCACAAAGTACAAATAATGAAAATTCCAATAGGAAACCTCCCTTATGAAAATTAACCATGCTTTTATTATGGTAAAAGTGAAGTGGGCTAACCATGTTTTTTGGATTGATTAACATTTGTATAACCACAGTTTTAGTACAAATACCATGGTTAAAGTATGGTTAGTGCAGCAAACCTATGGGTAATTTGTGGTTACCATGCATGGTTTAACTAAAACAACCATGTTTTTTTTTTTTATTATTATTATTTAATATCTTATTTAAACCATGGTTAATTTTCTGTACACAATCCTAAAACATTTTTAAGCAGGGATGAACAGCAACAGCCGTATTATTAAGCCATATTATTATAGCCATATTATTATGTAGTAATGCTCAGTATGCACGATAAATTTAAATATGTTATATATCGACATGCATTTTCCCCAGTCTTTTCAGTAGAATAAGAGTCATCGTTTCGTTTTGACACAGCCGTGGATGTCATGTGACAGACTGCCTTAAGCCTGTCAAATGATCGTTCTTTGATGAGAGCTGGATGCTATTGAATATGAGTAGCATCAGTGAAGACATGTATGTGCTGCATAATAACCGGTAATGTACCGCATCAGTGTCTCCTCACCACGGCCTGCAGGGCTGAATCACACGCGTCCTGATGCAGGCCGAGCTCGCCCATTCACACTCGCATATCCATACAAAAATAACATATCACACGACAACCAAATCATACACACCAAGCTTGCTTTCTTGCATGCCTTCATTTCAGCCGTTTTCCACACATTTGCATCAGCATTTGCATTCTATAAGCCTTGCGGTAATGCATTAATTCTGTCCGGTGGTTCTCTGAAGTACATCTCAGCGACGGCGAACACATACAGTTAAACAGCAGAGACTCAAATGCGCCCGGGATAAAGCTGTGCTTACCTAGAAAACAATCCGCCACGATGTGCCACAGTCCACACACCTAAAATCCACAATCATGGTCCTACATATTTGTCATCGCGACCTCTCAGCATCAGCAGCCGTACAATAAAACGACAAGCTCCGATGATGCTGCGTAACACCGCCCTCCTTCTCCTTCTGCTGTCGGGATGATGCTGCGAAACCACGCCCACTCAGGCTGTCAGAATGATGCTGCGTAACCACGCCCCCTTATGTCAGAATGATGCTGCGTAACCACGCCCCCTTGTACTGTCAAAATGACCTCATCACATTCAGTTTACTCACTGCAGTCCTCAGATAGATAGATAGATAGATAGATAGATAGATAGATAGATAGATAGATAGATAGATAGATAGATAGATAGATAGATAGATAGATAGATAGATAGATAGATAGATAGATAGATAGATAGATAGATAGATAGATAGATAGATAGATAGATAGATAGATAGATAGATAGATAGATAGATAGATAGATAGATAGATAGATAGATAGATAGATAGATAGATAGATAGATAGATAGATAGATAGATAGATAGAAGTTTCCCGTCACCTTAAGTATGATGTAAATAAATCAGAGGTCAGGGCTTCTGTATACACACACACACAAACATTATGTTTTTATTTGAGTTATTAGCATATGTTTTATGTATTTGTTCAAAATGTTTTCACCTTGTTTGCTGTTTTAAAATATTTTACATTTTAAATATTTAAATATAATTTTTTTTTTTTAAATCAATTTTTTTCTTAGATTTTCAATCTAAAAATAAATTAGATTTAAATATTTCAAATCTAATTGAATTGAAATAGAGGTGTGGTTGGGCGGAAGGGACTGATGCTATAAATGGTATGGTATACAAATAATTTTGAACAAGTAAAGTTCAATAACAAAATAAATTATTGCAAAAACCTTGATGTCTTCTTGCCTATTCTCGCAATGTTACAATCCACCACATCATTTAATTTGAAGCAGATAAATGTAGAAACATTATATCACAAAAAACAAACTCTCCAGTTACAGATGTTAAAGCAAAAAGTGTTTCTCTAAATAAATTCTTTGAATCCATTTTTGCCTTGACATAACATTGTCTCCTTACTGTATCTCATTACTTATATCATGGATGTTTCTGTGCAGTCTGCTTTGGGTCTTTTAATCAGATTTGATTGTAGAGCACTTTCTTCTGAACTCTTGCCCATAGGTACGAATCCACTTGTTGGCAACTAGAATGAAGAATTCAGAGGGAAGAAGTTTTACATTGTGTAAGAATGTGTAGTGCACATATATTGTTTCTTTGATTTGGGGATGAAATGTGACCTTGTTGTGTTTTCTTGATTTTCAAAAAGAAACTATTTTTCACTAGTACAATACAAACCTCACACTTACCCCATTTATTGCCTACAAACACAGGACATGCTGCATGTAAAGTTCTGGCATCTTCATTTCCATTTCTAAGTAGGTTATACCACAGCACTGCTGTACCCTTATGGAATAGAATCATGAACATGTGAGCACAGCTTAATGAAGTCATTTCATCTATTTCAATTTAATATGAAATCATTGTCACTGTGTGGTAAATAAATGTGCTTCAACTAACTCTCTTTGGCTGAAGTGCTGCACCAATGATGGGGAACACTGTTGCCCCACCAATGTCCACATCACTCATCTAAAATAAAGTAGTTAACTGTCAATAATCTGGAAAGTGGGAATTATTTAAAATATATACATGGATTGGTTAGATTATACTCCATAGATTACACCCTCACATAAATTAGGACAGTAGAAATCCGGCCTCCTCTGAGTTGAAAGTCTGAGTCATTTGTCAACTGTGGAGAGATTTTGAAACAAAGTTAGGTACATATCTTCAAACAGGACCAGAGGAATAACAAACACATTTAAAAAGCAAAAAAAAATGTTAACACCTTCATTCAATATTCTACCTTTGAGTCATAATGTGGCTCATAGTGGCCTCCAATTCCATAATTTGCAATCTGTAAAAAAAAAAAAGTGAATTTGTAGTTACAGATCAACTCAATTCTCACATGAACAGTCAATTCTGGCCTCACTTTTTGAATGTTTCAGGACCCAAACAGGGTGCACTGTACGTTCTCTTTCATAGGTTCACTCATTGCTAGCGATGATGCAATGGGAAACGCCTCGTACGGTGCTGATTGTCTGAACCCGTATAATGATTGCCTGATGGCGCAGGAGCAGCCTCAGCAGCGCTACGTCACTCACTCTTGATTTAGTGAATGCGCCATCTGCTTCTCAGACTTTCTTCTTCAGAAGTGGTTTATCTGGTCCGTGCTAGTAAAGCTATTTTCATTGGATGTACTCAATTTGTGCTTCAGCGACTGCGTTCTGTGGAACTTGCTTCGTCCTCCTCTCGGTGAAGCACATGGATCTTCGTCATTGCCAGCCGCAGTGCTCTCACTTCATTGCAAGCGACGACCCGCACAGTATAGGCGATGATACACAGGGCAACTTTTTGAGCAATGTTGCTGGGCAATGTTGCCGTCAAGGGGAAACCAGATGAGACACAGGGCCCACGACCGAGCTAAATTATCCAGATAGAAATGTATTACCAATTTTCAATGGGAAAGTGCCCAAGCAACAATCGCTCGGCAAGATTGCCCAGCAACATTGCTCAAAAAGTTGCCCTGTGTATCATCACCTTAAGTGTGTGAAATGCCTCTGCCTGTCGCATGCACGCGAGGCTATTTATGGCACTTCTGGCTGCAAGTTTTGTGAGAATTTTAAACTCTCCGGCCGAGGCATGCTTGCTTTAATAAGGATTCATCCACCTTCTCCTTTCGCTCTGTGGCAAATTACATGGCTGAGGCCCTTCATGAATGGGCCTGGGGATCGGATGTTGAGCTACGAGCAGGCTAGTTTCTCCCTCTCTCTCTCTCTCTCTCTCTCTCTCACCCAAGAGCTCGCACCCTGCTGATTCGCCTGTAAAATTTCTCCACGATTCTTTATACCCAAGTCCAGAGGCACGCAATGCCGTTTCCTTTGAAATGGAGGCTGTTTTTTTCACCAGGCATCTGATTCTGAGGATTTTGGACCCACGGCCCAAGCTCTCCCGGTTAGTGACCAGAAAGCCTGGCCTTCTGCGGCCTACACTGAGCTCGTGGACAAGCCTCGCGACTCTCTATCCCCTAAGCATGACAAGCATTTTCTGAGTGGCCCATCTAATTCGCACCCCTTTTGGAGAAAGCTGGCATTTTTCAGCGATTTTCATTATGAGATCTCAAGACCCTGAAAGCAGCCTTTTTCCACTCGTCTAACGAATGCAGCGGCCTCTGACTTCCCCAACTTGGTTGGTTCTGTGGAGCAGGGCTATACTAGCATTCTGGCCACTTATCTTTTGCCTTCTTATGCTCCATCTTGGAAGTCCTTGGAAGAGCCGAGACATCCCCCACCTTGCATGGTTTGGGGAGCTCGTGCCCGTCCTATGCCTTGTCAGCACCATCGTGAGCACGTTGACCTGAAACAGCCAGATACATCCGCTGCTTCAGCGTTGCAGGGTCACTCCTGATCTTCAGGTCAGTAAACGGAGAGCTCCATCCATTCTAATGTAACCCCTGTCTTACCACCTGGCAGCGTGGAGGCTTCTGCCAGGTGTGTCGTGTTGGGTTCTCCACAAAATCCAATTTGGATACACTCTCCAGTTGGGTCTAAACCCTCCTTGCTTCGAGTGGATTCATCCCAAGGTAACAAACAGCGCCCTGGAGGCCTCTGTTCTACAGCAGAAAGTGACATCTCTCCTATTGCCCTAAGGGGCAATAGAGGAGGTTCCTCCTTCGGACATGAACCGTTGATTTTTCAGGCACTACTTCATCGTTCCAAAGAAGGGCTGGGGTCTGCGTAACATATTGGAACTGGTTCGTCAGAATTTTTCCCTCTACGAAGGGAAATTCAAGATTCTGCCGTTAAAAACGATCCTGGCATAGATCAGAGCAGGGGACTGGTTTGTTACCATGGACCTGAAGGATACCTATTTCCACATTCAGGTAATACCATGGCACAGGAGGCTCCTCAGGTTCACCTTTGGGGGAAGGGCATACCAATATCGGGTTCTTCCATTTGGTCTGGCTTTGACTCCGTGGATGTTTTCCAAGTGCGTGGACGTAGCTCTGGCCGTTTTGAGGCTCCAGGGCATCCGTGTTCTTAATTACATAGACGACTGGTTCATTCTGGCTCAATCCAGGGAGTTGGTGTGTCGTCACAGGGATGTCCTTCTCCACCACCTCCAGTCTCTTGGTCTCAGGCTGAAAGCTCAAAAGACACCTTGACACCTTCTCAGCTGACCATTTTCTTTGGTGTCCAGCTTGATTCACTATTGATGCAGGCCCGCTTGGCCCCTGCTCGAGTTTCCAGTCTCTGCGCATGCTTGGCTAAGACGCAATCTGCTGTCCTTATGCAGTTCATGCCTAGGAGGGCCAGCTAACCTCCCACTCCTTGGCCCCTGCCTTTCGTTTCAGTCTCGGCCACCATGTCGCAGTGGCCACATGCCGCAAACTTCTGGGTCTCATGGCAGCAGACTCTCCTGTGCTGCCTTTGGCAAAGCAAGGCAAGGCAAGTTTATTTATATAGCACATTTCATACACAATGGTAATTCAAAGTGCTTTATAAAGAAGAAATTAATATAATCAAAAGAAATAAGAATAATTAAAACAGTTTAGAAAAAAAATACAGTAAAAACAGTCGGACGAACAGTGGCACAGTGATCATTCATGTGTTTTGAGTCTATGATTTGAACTACTGTAGGAGCACATCTGATCTCTTCTGGAAGCTGGTTCCAGCTGCGGCTGGCATAGTAACTAAAAGCGGACTCTCCTTGCTTAAAGTGAACCCTTGGTATTTCTAGCTGATGTGACCCTAATGATCTGAGTGATCTGTTTGTATTCAGTGAGCATATCTGCAATATATTGAGGTCCTAGGCCATTTAATGATTTATATACCAGTAATAATACTTTAAAATCAATCCCAAATGTAACTGGGAGCCAGTGTAAAGACCTAAGGACTGGTGTGATATGTTCATATTTTATATGGGCTAATCTATAGGGCTATCTATAGGGCTAAGTAGAGCTGTGTGTCTTCTGCATAGCTGTGGTAAGCAATTTGGTTCTTTCTCACTATTTGGCTCATTGGGAGCATGTACAGGTTGAATAGGAGTGGTGCAAGAATTGAGCCTTGAGGGACTCCACATGTCATGGATGTCCACTCAGACTTATGGTCTCCTAAACTCACATAATAACCTCTCCCTTCTAAGTATGACCTGAACCATTTTAGGACTATCCCAGAAAGCCCCACCCAGCTTTCCAGCCTGTCAAGAAGTATGTTGTGATCGACAGTGTCAAATACAGCACTGAGGTCGAGTAGTACCAGCACTGATAGTTTGCCTGTTTCAGTATTTAAGTGAATATCGTTTATTATCTTTATGAGCGCTGTCTCTGTGCTGTGATACGATCGGAAAACAGATTGAAACTTGTCAAAGTATCCATTCGAGCTTAAGAATTTGTTCAGCTGATTGAAGACAACTTTTCAATGACATTGCCTATGAAAGGAAGATTTGAGATCGGTCTATAGTTGCTTAATATGGTCTTATACAGATTGCTCTTTTTCAGGAGGGGCTTGACAACTGCGGTTTTCAGGGAGTTTGGAAAACTCCCAGAGAGAAGTGAGGCATTTACCACTTCTAGAAGATCTGCTTCTAAACAGTTTAACACACTTTTGAAAAAAGATGTGGGAAGTGCGTCAAGGACGCAGTTTGATGTTTTAAGGATCTGCTTCGCATGAGGCTGTTCTTATGGTGGATGAAACTCAGGGGCATCCGTCCTTCTTAGCCAGTTTTCCGTTTGCTGAGAGTATCAAGCACCGTTGCCTTTGTGCTCTTTGGAGGTGAAAAGACCCTCTCTTTTTGTTACAAGAGGTCAAGATGGGTGTGGTCTGCTACCGTTAAGTTAACAGGATGGACGCCTCCCTGACTGGTTGGGGTGCGGTCTTCAAGGGCAGACTGGCTTGCAGTGTTTGGACGGGCAAGCTTCTTTCGTGGCACTTAAACTGCGTAGAGTTGCGCGCTGTCTTTCTGGCTCTGGATCACTTCCATCCGGCCCTGACGGGCTCTCATGTTATTATCAGGGCGGACAACATAGCAGTGGTGTCCCACATAAATCGTGTGCCGCCTCCTCCCTCCGAACCTTTGGAATCAGCTCCCGACTGGATTCTGACCCTTAAGGTGGTGTTTTTGGTAGTGTTGGCTCTCAAGCATGTGGGGGATCTGCAGACTCTCTCTGTGAGTGGGCCTTGCATGGTGTTTAGCCCGGGTCTTGTGCTTCATTTTTTCTGTCCTTCTCCCTTTGCCTCCATAGAGGAGGAGAGGCTTCATTTGCTTTGTCCTGTTCAGGCTGTATGTGGACTTTTCTGGACAGTGGCGCAAGTCGTCTCAGTTATTTGTGTGCTTTGGGGTCGGCCACAGAAGGCCTCTAAGCACAGGATCTCTCATTGATATCTCATTGGGTGAGGCGCAATTTCTTCAACTTATGAGGTGTGGAATCTCCCTGCACCCCTGGGCGTTATAACTCACTCTACTAGGAGTGTCGTGTCTTCCTAGGCTCTTTTTAGAGGAGTCCCTTTGGAGGACATTTGTGTTGTGACAGGTTGGTCCTACCCGCACGCTTTTATCAAGTTTAACAAACTGGATTTGGATGCGGGCCCTGGTTCCCGGGCTTTTTCCGCATGAACCAGTCATTTTGGTCCTGGTTGAATTTGGTCTGGTTCCAAAAAAAAAGTTATTTGGGCCAGATCTGGCAGCCCTTAGCTTGGCGTATGTGGTATATAATTCCCATTGCTTCATCGCAACGCAGCATTGAGTGAACCTATGAAAAAGAACTTCTTGGGCTATGTAACCCATGTTCTCTAAATAGGGAACGAGACACTGCATTTGCTGCCAAGCTCTTCTCGCTGCAGAGGGGGCTTCTTCGGTAGAAAATCTGAGGAGAAAGATAGCGCGTTCATTATATGAGTGACATAGTGCTGCTGAGGCGGAGCCCATGCCATCAGCCAATAAATTGCCGTGATTCTATACAGGTTCAATCAATCAGCACCGCCCGAGGTCATTTCCCAATATTTCATCACTATGCAGCGTCTCGTTCCCTATTCAGAGAAGATGGGTTACGTAAGTTACCCCAAGATATTTTCTTGTCAGAAACTTTCCCATAAAATTGGAAATGTTTGATTGTGGTCTCTACATACATAGACCTACAAGAAATCTGATAATGCTATTAAAGAAAATCATATTACAGCAATTAAGAACAATTACATGATCAGCAATTACATGAACAGAAACAATCTGTATGGTATAAAGTGCTATATAATTAAAGATGACTTGACTTGACTATTGACTAAGGTTTGATATCTTCATTAAATAATTGCCATACTTCTGTTTGTGTTACATAAGTTTTGTTAATGCACATAGCTAATAATTCCCAAAGTTGCATCTTGAGGCCTTGATCCAGTTTTGTAATATTAATGGACTGAAAGTCAGCCATTTAAAATTAGCATGCTATACAGATCAATCCATTTTACTAGTTTATGCTTGAAATTCAACCTAGCATTTTGATTTGGTTAAAACTGTGAATACCTGGAGCTCCTCTGCTGTCTCCATTTCTAGACCAGTGACATCAGCAATTCTTTGGTTGACCTGTGTGATCACAGGATCTTCATCTTCAGAGAGCCACGCACTGATAGACATAAAGAGGACGATCACATTAAGAACTAAATGTCCTGTGTCCTTCTCAACTGCTAACTGCCCTTGGCTATAAGTATTCCCTTATAGAGTAGTTTTCTGTTTTTCATGTTTTTTTTTATTTTTTATTATAAGCCCATACTCAACCTTGTCCTCAACCTTGACATTAATAACATAACTTACCGTACACAGCAAAGCTCTGCATATTATACAAATGTACAATTATTTGTCATGTCAATGACTATTATTTACTATATATCAAATAGACAAAATATGGGGGAAGGGTGTCACACCACAACCTTGTGTGCCCGTTCTTCCTTGATACCCTCAAGGGGCTGTCTGGCTACACCTGCCACAATCTGGGATTCGGCAAGTGGCAGTTCCCATTGGGTCATTCACCCATTCTCCACACATCACTCCTGCTGGGACATAAGAGGCTGTTAGAGCTGTTTGCCCCTAGAGAATACTGGCACTGCCTTTTCAAAAAAGTCTCTTGGTCCAAAAGTTTGTCTGTTCGCTGCAGTTCCATTTCAGGAGGCCGAACAGAACAATTCCCCCTCCTTATTTCAGGCTCTGCCCCAAGTCAGTTGGGTTGACAAGAACAGGCACTTGATACCCTTTTCAGAACATTTGTCAGCATGGAATTTTCTGCCAAATGTGTTATTGTGATCCAGAAAAAGGTAAGCACAAAGTCTAGTTCTAGAGGTGTCCATCACGCTTTAACAGTGTGCTCTCCACAGTAGTAAACGTTCGGGAAACCCTGTTTTTACCACAATAAGTGCAGTGTCTTTTGGAGTGGGGCCATAGCACCTTTATTAAGTGCATGGGTGCAGGCCTGGCTCCACTGACTCCAGGGAACCCGTGTTCTGAATTACCTCGATGAATGGCCTAATCCTAGCTCAGTCCAAGGCTTTAGTAAATTAACATCAAGATGTTGTTCTAGCTCATTTAATGTGACCATTATTATATGGGCTTAAGAGCAGAAGCTTTGCCCTTGGTGTCACCCGCGGCAAGCCACAAGGATTACGCGCCGTTTCAGCAACCCCAGTATTAGATTTAGGGTGTCCAACTGGAGTGTTTAACCATCGAAAGATTATTTCAACGTAAGCCCCATATACTGGCTGGGGTGGAAGCCTGGAAGCCAGATTCTGGGAAGGCCGTAATCTCACTTGGAACTCATAAATTGCTTGGAAATGATGGCAGTGCTTCTGGCGTTGAATTACTTTCTCCCAGAACTGAGGGGCTGAACAGACAACATGTCAGTAGTGTCATATAAATCACCATGGCAGGTTGAGTTCGCACCTACTGTTCAGGTTGGCGCAGCATATCTTGCTTTGAGACTACCTTCACTGAGAGAAGTCTATTTCCTGGGATGTCTGAATGTGAGAGCAGACTTCCTGTCAAGGCAGGGGCTGAGGCAATGAAGAAAGATGGCACAGGCTGAGTTCACGCCTGTATGCTTTCTCCAATAGCACTGCTCCCAGTAGTTCTGGCAAGAGTATGGCAAGGCAGAGTGCGTCCCTTGTTTGTAGTTCTGTGTTGGCCAGCCTGTATATGGTTCTTGGGACATAGTAGCTCTCCTGTGAGGCTCTCTTTGGGAGATTCTGAACTGAAGCGACCTTCTGTCTCATGTACAGGTTTCAAAATGGTACCCTCGTCCTGAGATATGGAAAATATGGGAGACAGATGACTGAGCACTATTGTCAGGGTTTCGGGTAGGTGGAAGTAGCGAGGACTCAAGTGCAGAACAATGGGTTTTTATTAATAATAAAAATAAAACAAAATACAAACAAAAACTACACAGAGGTGGAAAACATGACATGACTTGACAAAACCACAGGAGGAACACACAAGGGTAAATATACGACGTACATACAATGGCGAACCAGCACAGCACAAAATCAAGGGTTTGCACCCTGCAAACACAGGGAGAAGAAATAGGGAGCAAACAAGGCAGGTAACGAGCGAGGACAGGTGGGGCAAATGAATCAATCAGGTAACAAGATGGGAGGGGATAGACAATCGACAGGAGAGCATGACTAGAAACATGACTAGAACGCAAGCATATGGCCAGTGAAAAAAAAAAAAAAAAAAAAATCACAAGCTATGTGCTCACACAAAAAGAGACATGAACACTCATAAGTGTTAATGAAAACACTCATAAGCCACGTGTTCACACAAAACATGACAACATGATAGGACACAGCCAGTGTAAAACACCAGCTGTGTGCTACACAGAACACAATACTCACGGACAGAAGAGCGTACGGCCCGAGCAAACTCGAAACCGCACGCTCACATGACAAAACACGCGGAGCATGAATGTCCGAATCCCAACACAGAACTGAAGCTAAACTTGACCGAAGTGCCGGGATCCAAACACGACGCCCCGCACATGAAACAAGGTACACAGACAAGAGAGCGCATGGCTCAAGCACGCTTGAAACCGCGCGCTCAGACGAAGACACGACAAAAACAAGAGTGTCAGAGCTGTCACAAAACCAAGAAATGAACTAGACAGAAGTGACAGAACCCTGACAACTATCTGCCCATCAAAAGTTCCTTCCTATGATCTTTCTTTAGTCCTAGAAGTCAGTGTCTGAGAAACTTTTGACCCTTAAGGTGGTTCTTTTAGCCTTAATATCCCTTAAAAAGAGTAGGAGATTTGCATTCCCTTTCAAATGTTTCATCCTGCTTAGACATTGCCTCTTGTCAGGTCAAAGTATTATTGCTCCCTAGGCCGGATAACATTCTGAAGGTGCCATCTTGAACTGCTCAGTCGGTCATGTTTCAAGTATTTGGTAACCCTTTATTTTACAGTGTCTTTTTTATACGTTACACGTACTTATTGTAGTAATACATTGTAGTTAAATATATTTTAATAACTAAATAATAAATTATGCATAGTTACATGCAACTAGCCCTAAACCAAACCCTAATCTTAATGCTATAGTAAGTAAATGTTTTTAATTAATATTACTCATTTATCAGATTTTATTGGATATGGATTTGACCCAAGAATTAGGTCCTTTTGGGTTAATCCATTTTATTTGTTCAAAAAACTTGTGCAAGCTTGCCTTTTAACATTTTGGACAGGCTTTTTTGCAGTATGGCACAGTGGGTATATGGATCCCCTGTTAGCTCATGATGCGGTTTTGAGTTACCTTCAGAAGGGAAGTTCTCGGGTACGCACGAAACCCTAAGTAGGGAACAAGATGCTGTGTCTCACTACCATACTACGGGCATGCCCGCACGTCTTTCTTCAGACAGGAAAGCTGATGATACAGATGCCCTTTATGATGCAAGCACTTCATTATCATTTGCAAAAAGAATTGGCGGGATTACACACATACTTCAGACAAAGTCAAGCAGGAGGCATTCCCTATAGCATCAGCTCAGGATGCAGCATCTCGTTCCCTACTCAGGGAACCAGGGTTACATGTGTAACTGAGACCTTTCCATCTACCAATTTTATGCAAACTTTGGAATATCACATAAAAAAAATGCTGGATGGAAATTGCAAGATGACCATGAATTTTAAAAATGAGCATAATATCTTATGCGCTCAATTGAGGCAATTCATAAGCCTCAACTACATAAACATGCGCATAAACTACATTTACTGAATAAATCCCTTGATGTGCAACAAAATCTCACGTGACTTTGCCTCAACAGAGAATGTGATTAGATAACTCAACTAACCAGCAGATCAATCACGGCATCTCGAATGTTGGTTTGGTGGTTCTTAAATGCCTTAGCCAAAGTCTGTCATCAAAGTGGTTAGGTATAATTACCTCCCAGAAATATCTCAAACAATTCTGTTCCCAAACATCAGGCATCCGCCTCCAAACACACGATAACATGGCAGTAGCATGGTTTCCATTAAAGATTTGTTATGATTTGTGGATGGAGAGGAGAACCCAGGCGCAGACAGTATGCAATTAACAGTTTTATTCAGACAAAACAGGGAAAGCAAAACCCACGATGGGGCAAAACAAGGCTGGTGGGTAAAAACAAAGACTAATAACACAAGACTAAGACTTGACAGATAACTAGACAAATAACTAACAACAAGATCAGGATTTTAGAAGACAGTTCTTCACAAGGTACTCACGGGAAGGTCTACACACAGGCATTGTATCACAGGATACACACTGAGAATCACAATGAACCGGCACAAGACAGCAAACACAAGGGGATTAAATAGAGAGACTAATGATAAAACAGGTGACACAGGTAAAGCAATAATGACAAGACGAGGATAAAAAGGGGGCGGGGCAAGAGAACGAGACAACACAAGCACATGGCCCAAACAAAAGGCCATGTGCTTGCACACAAAACATGGGTCTGTCATGATCCTACCTCAAGAATAAAAGAACGACAAGGACTAGATGGCAGAATCATGACAAGATTTGCACAAAACTTTTGCGATATTTTCTAAATGTCGATATAAATGTATTGCGAAATGACAGCGTTTCCATTAACCGATGTTATACGACTAAAACTTTTTTTCTCATATAATTGGTATGATTATTAAACCTTTATTGTTATCGTTATAGTTATTGTATTGGCTGTGAAAGGTCCTTTAACGTACTACAAAAAAAACAATGATGCAATGATGATTTAATTGCTGTCATGCATACTTTTTTAGAGTTAAAAAGGATTTAAACACAAGGAAAAGTGTAAAGAAGAAGAAAAAAAGTTCACGCACTAGCACTTTTGCTATATTTGTGAGGCTATCTAAGAATCACATGCATTTTAAAGGGATACTCCACCTAAAAATTTTAAATAAAATATTAGTAATTAATTGCCATTTACGAACCCTCATGTTGTTCCAAACCTGTAAAAAAAAATTTGCAGAACACAAAAGATGATATTTTGAAGAAAATTGGGAACCAAATAACAATGAAGTTCATTCCATTGTATGAACAAAACAAGCAAACAAACAAAAAACATTGAGACATTTCTCGAAATATATTTTTTTATGTTCCACAGAAGAAAGAGAATAATACAGTTTTGGAAAGACAGGAGCGTAAGTAAATGAGTTTTTATTTTGGGGTGGAGGCACATACCTCTTTGACACACGGGATGCAGCAGAAACTTTTTTTCCAGAGACTGGATCTATGACTTTAGCTCTGGAAAGCTAAATATAAACAGAGTTTTGTGTTGCATTAGATGGATATTGTTAATTACTAATAATACATATTCTATATTTAAAAAATGGTAAAGAAAATTATCAATAATACCAGTCATCAATTAAAAATTTATTTAATTCCATATACATTCCATATATTTCCCCTATACACTGATACACACTGGCCAGTGTGATATTTTGAGAATGAACATCTGAATATTTTGTTGTATGAACATCTGAACACGCAATATATCAAAAGAAAGAACTGAGCCTCTGCTCTGAACATGTTGTAGTGCAACTCAAACATAAATGGCATTTAATGTACCTTTTATATTAAATTTGCATGTACCTTTGGCCTGGCCAGTGTTTTGATGGTGTCCATTTCTCCTTCAGAAAGAAAGTCATGGTATCGTAGTATCGTAGGCTGATCCCACTCCACTTCCTCTTTAAATAGCACCAGCGGGTTTCCTCTTCCTGTTCTGTACCTGCACACCAGTTTGCTCTCTCTCTGAGGTGTCTATAAGCCATAATGCAATGTTACTCCATATACACATTCAATTGAATCTTCAACACTTTAGATTACAGTATTATACCAATTTTCCAATATTCTTGTTTTGTGTAAAGTGTAAACATTTACTTTTTATGTGTAATGTTTGTTTTATGAATCCTTTTGCTGCATAGATAGCCATGTTATCTATTAGCCCAAATTAGCCCAGTAGATAACCAAGCAAACTTCAGCAATTCCAGTGAATATTTAGTTCTCTAATGCACTTGCTGTATCACTGTCACGGTGTGGGTTCATGTCTTGTTCCTGTCTGTCCTGTGTTTTCCTTGTCTTGTGTGAACTTTAGTTATTTCCTGTGCTGTGTCATGTTTTGTAGTCCTTTGTAGTTTTTCTAGTTTATTAGTATCCAGGTGTTTCTGATTAACCACGCCCTCTTGTTATCTTGTTTAGCTCGTTTACCCCTGTATTTTAGCCCTGTGTTTCAGCCCTGTCTTTGTGAGTTGTTATTGTTGCTGTTTCCGTGTTCCTGGTCTGAGTTTCTTTTGTTTGTTTTATTCAATGTGCTTGCAATTGGATTCACTTCTCTTCATTCTTCCCGCATCCTTACAATCACCCTTAAAAGAATTAAATGACTTTGTTTGCAGGCAGACTTAAAATATAGGGTTAAAGTCAGCCGATCGGTTTAGAACTTAGAAGTTGTGGAATGGCAAACCAATATTTATTAAATCCTCTATATCTAAAAACAATGTTTAAATGTTGTATCTATAAAAATGTTTGAAACATAATATTTGATTGGTGAAGCCTTCATATTTAAAATAATCATTAGGTTTGAGGAGATGCATTTGTGGTGTTTGTTTTATTTGTCTTTTTAACCCTGTCTCTAATATATTTAGTTTATATTTTTTTCCTATTGTTATATTTGACTGTATTCTTTTTTTATTTTTAATATTGTCCAGCAGTTAGTTACACTGTGGTTTGTAAAGTAATTTATAAACACATTTTGTAGACATTTTGTAGTCTACACATTTATAGACACATTTTGATTTCAGTCATGTTACATACAAGACTGGAAAGCAATTTCTCAATATAGCGAGTTGTGATCTGGTCAGCTGACTTTATGTAACTTCTACACTACTTTTACTCTTCACTAAGTGTTGTGTCGATCTAGTGACGATGTAGTGAACTAGGGTTTGACCTTGGGAGCCCCAAACACCAATGAGAATTGGAGAGCGGAATTTGAATGCCACTACCCCGAACATATGTGAATTTCTCATTCCAGGCTCGTTATGAGGATGAAGTATTGATCGCAGCATTGAAGGGGGGCCTTATGCTTTCGGACGCGGGTGACTCGCCTGGGTCCCCACCATCTGGTGTGGTGCTCAGATTGAGGCTGACACTGGCCAGCGCCATCTTTGCGAAGATGAGAGATGCTAAGAAGGTGTGCTTTCTTGATGCTCCCATCTCCCAAGTTGGCCTCTTTGGCGACACTGTCCAGGACTTCTCTTGGCAGGTAAGAAGCTTCATTGGTGCCGAATCCCGTCTGCCCATCGCAGACGCACAGCATCCCTAACAGTCGCAAACCAATTCCATTGCAGGCTCTCGGAGTAAGGTAGGTGTTTCAACACCTCTATGGCTAGGGTCACTAGATTGGGGAGCAAAGCCTCCCAACATGGCAACCTCTGCTCTGTCTCACCACGAGACACCCAACACAGGTATGTCAATAACATTTGTTCCCTTGGTGCCCCTCCTGCGGACATCAAGATTGGTTCGTGGCGATAGACCTGAAGGACACATACTTTTAGGTCAACATTTTTCCCACAACACAGACCATTCGTATGGTTTGCCTTTGATGGACGATCATATCAGTACAAGGTCCTCCCCTTCAGGCTGTCCCTGTCCCCTTGCTTCTTCACGAAAGTCACAGAGGCTGCCCTTGCCCCGCTAAAGAAAGGGGGCACTCACATTCTCCATTATCTTGATGAAGGGCTTATTCTAATGCACTTTCATGATCTATTGTGTGCACACAAGGACCTGGTCCTCAAGCACCTCAGCCGGTTAGGCTTCAGGTCAACTGGGAAAAGAGAAAAGCTATCCCTGGAGCAGAGCATCTCTTTTCTTGGTATGGACTTGGACTCAGTCACTATGACAGCACGTCTCACGATGGGGTGTGCCCAGTCAGTGCTGAGCTGCCTGAATTCATTACACCACTCGATTTGATGCATATGAGATCGCTTCAGACTCGAGTCCCGAGATGGGCATGGCACCGCGTCACGTCATCGCCATGGCTGAAGTCACTGCATGTCACTCACATCCCGGGCAACCTCAATCGCGTAGTGGACTTGCTCTCGTGACAGGTGACGCTCTGCAAAGACTGGAGACTCCATCCCCAAGGGTGTCCAGTTAAACTAGAGTCGATTCTGTGAAGCACAGATAGATCTGGTTGCTTCCCAGGAGTATTCCCACTGTCCTCTGTGGACAGAAACTCCAGGAATCAGAGCTGGACCAGGGGTCTGCGCAAGTATGTGCTTTTTGCTAGTTGGTCCTCTTCCTGCGAAGACCCACAGAAATGCGCCGTTGGGTCAGTGCTTTCTTTCCTGCAGAAAAGGCTGGAAAGGCGGTTATCCCCTTCTACCCTAAAGGTGTACATGGCTGCTATAGTGGCACATGATGAGACAGTAGACTGTATGTCCTTAGGAAAGCACGGCCTGGTTCCTCAGAGGCGTAAATCCTCTGAGACTGCACCTTTGGTCCTTCTGGCCCTACAGAGAGCTCCATTTGAGCCCTTGAAGTCAATTAAGCTATTTAAAGACGCCCCTCCTGACTGCACTTCCTTCCATCAAGAGGGCTGTGGACCTGCAAGCACTCTCTGTTACCGATATGTGCCTTGTTGGGGACTTGCCTTGAGTTTGGTCCAGCATTCTCACATGTTGTCCAGAGATTCCAGCTTGGCTATGTGCCAAATGCTCCCACTACCCCTATCAGGGATCATGTGGTGAACTTGCAAGCACTCCCTTGTATTAAGGCAGACCCAGCCTTATCCCTGCTATGTCCAACAGGTGCTCTGCACATTTATCCGGACCGCACAGAGAGCTTCAGATGCTCTGAGCAGCTTTTTGTCTGTTTTGGGGGACAACAGAAGGAGAAGGCTGTCTCCAAACAAAGGATCGCCCACTGGATTGTGGATGTGATTTCTTTGGCATACTCTGGACGCCCTCCCATTCTCCAATCAGGATGTGGTCTCTGCCTTGTCTTTTTTTTCTGAATATGAAAAATAACACTTTCCCTAGCTCAAACTCCTGGGACCTGATGTGAAAACGTTAGAATTTTCCATGCACAAATCAGGATTTATAAAAAATAAACTAGGCGTAAATATGTGCAGACATGGACACATACGGAACATGCTAGAGTGAGCGAAGTAATGAAATAAACAGAATAATTTAAACTCTGTTTTACATCTGAAATACACATTTAGATTAAATATGCCACTCTCATTAATGGAGTTAAACACTGAAATTTCTTGAAATCATTATCCAGAAGCTACAACATTTTTTTATATTAATTAAAAAAGAAATATTAGTTGTGGATGTGCTGCTTTTGAACACCTTTCCTGTGGAATTCTGTTTTAATGTTTCAACTACAACGAGGATTGCTTGACTGTAGCAAATTAGCTCAAAAAGGGAATATATATATATATATACACACACACAAGTAATCATAAAGCGTTATGATCAATTATAGCCTAACTATTTAAATCACTCAACAAAGGAAATACATAGCCCTTGTATTTGTACATATACATATATATATTACAAGGGTTCTAAATAATTATGAATAGGCCTATATAGACAGGCATATATATATATATATATACTCACCATCACAACCCTCTTGCCTGTGCATAGAGCCTCATATGCTTTGTCCATGTAGTGAACAGGTGAGTCAAAATGAGGGATGTATTTTGCAGTCCAGGTCTTAATGCTCTCTTTTATGTTTTTGTAAAGTTCAGGCTGATCTCCTTCTGTGCGGTCTAAGAACAATTGCAAATTAGATGCATCAGGATCAGGTGATATTCATTTAACCATTGTTAATTATTGTTAATGCACACTGTTAACATGAAGCATTGTTTTGGTTTGCATTATTAAATATAATGCATTACAAAGTCAACATACAGTGGGGAGCAAATGTATAAAACCATTTAAAAAAATCTTTGATATTTTATTTATCCATTTAAACTTGGACATTTATAGGGGTGGTATAATGCCCCTTTTTACAAGATGTAAAATAAGTATTTAATGTCCCCAGAGTGTGTATGTGAAGTTTTAGCCAAAAATACCACACAGCTATTTTTATATAGCATGTTAAAATTAACCATTTTTTTTTTAGGGTGAGCAAAAACGTGTCGTTTTGTGTGTGAGTCCCTTTAAATGCAAATGAGCCGCTGCTCCCGGCACAGAGGTTGGAGCTTCAAGAGCTCCTTCTTAGCAGAGTCATATAGAGCCCTTTGTTGCGAGGCGGGATTTATGAAATTTTAACATTTTAAATTTTAGGGTTTGTGCCGTTTATTGTAGTCATTTCTGTAAAAGAAAATATCTCCCTTTGCTTTGAACTTTGCTTTGGATGTTGTTTATGCTCAAACAGTAACATTACACACTAACTAAAGTTATAAAACTGAACGCATAATCAAGCACTCCTTTAAAATAAAGAAGGTAATCAAATAAGTTTGTCATTGATCATGTGAACTCAAACTTAAGACATTTGGATGGGAATTTTTTCGGAGACCTTTGGGCCCCTTTATTGCTTTTAAATAAGCAATGTTCTAAATGATTATGCAAGTGACATCTGTAGGATTTCAGTAAAATAAACATTCAGATTTTAGCTTTTCAAAGAAAGTGTTTGTTTTATTTCTCATATCTTTCTTAGGTAAATGGAAAACCTACTTGAGGTTGTTCCACATTACTAAGCAAGCCAGTTCTTGTGTAATATAGGGAGATCTTTCCGAAGATGCAATGTCTTGCAAAAGGCATGAAAACAATTATCCTAATATTTAGTGAAACTGTAGAGATTATTGAACTGTCATGAGATTTGTGAGTAATTTAGAGCACAGAAGAACTTGGTCAGATAAAGGCTTATTAGGGAAAGTTTCTGTCAAACAAGCTATAAAAAGCCACTGTTGAGTTGCTGGTGTCTCTGGAGTTGGATTTCAGCCGCCCCAAACCAAAGCTCACAAAGATAAATATTTACATATCTGTTTATTTTAGGTGTCTTTAACGCAGAACATGATTTTACCAAGTACAACATGTTCCTGGATCAACATCTTTGTTGATCCCTGAATAACATTACAATCAACCAATCAGATTTGAGGGACACGTTTACAGTGCTTCTAACTCCAGTGTTGATTTAAGGATAACTTATGGGTAAGGTTAGGTTTAGGGGTAGGGATGTGTTTAGGATTTTTGGAGAGGAAGGTTGTTCCAGTATCAACTAAATATGTTGAGTCTTTACTATGTACTTACTGTATATTAAAAAAAAAATGTGTTCATATTGTATTGCAAAACGCTTTTGCTACTATTAAGATGGGTATACGGGTAAAGGAAGAGTCAACAGTGTAATGTGTAACATCTGGACAACTCAGACACACATAAATTATTCATTATATTTATTGAATAATCCAGCAAACTCACTCTCCCAACAAAGGTCTGTGGATATATATATATTAATTCTATATATAGCCATTCTTATTGGCTCACACATCTGCAGAGGGTGTGACATCTTTACACTTTAAAAATCACTGATCACAAGATCACGCCTGTTAGTTCTTCTCTGAGAAATCCTGATGTGAAGATGATGCTGAACTAGAAGTTTTCTAAGGACCCCCAAGCGTGTGCCAGGCTGTGGCCTTGTCTTTCCGTTCACCACAGATGCTCTGACTCACACTGCTCATCAAGACCACATCAGCAAAGATCAACTGGAGCCTCTACAAATTACATCAGGACAGTCTATTTCAAATGGGCGAGACATGCAAGTGTCAAACTTATTCTCATGTGTGTTTAAATGTTTAGTGTTGTTAATAAAGTTTTGTTCATTTCACACGTAAGGTTGTCCGTGTTTCAAGCTCATATACTGGAGTCCCTAATCATGCAGATTTTCACTACTTGCTCTTAGTACTGTACAGTAAGAAAAACATTTCCCATACCCCGGAAGAAACATTTCTTAGAATTAATAACCAATTAACACTGAGTATTCACGGGACAAACATTCATTGATTGTAATATTAATTTTATTCTATTAACTGATCCAAATATTCATAATTATAACAAGTTATGATTCATTATTTATATTTCTTTAGAGCTAATTTGCTACAGATGTAATTACAGAAATGAATTACAGCTCTAATTACATGTAGTAGTACCGTTTATATTTGTATACTTTCATATTATTATGATTTTTTTTCTGAGCTGAAGAGGTAGATGAATATAGGGGATAAATCTCTGAATGAATTACCGTTGTTAAGTCCTCACCTTGCCCAGATGACAGCTGAATCTGATGGGAAACCGAAGCTAGCTGGTAAAGAACCTCCTCCTCAGTAACAACGGCTTCCTCGCCCCGACTCAGTTTCCTGAAGGTTTCTTCCATCCAGAGGAGGGCATACTGAAAGCGTTGATTGAGATAAGAGATCATGCCGATGTGGAACGTTTCATCTGGATCCAGTCTTAAGTTGTGGTTCGTTTCTGAAAAGCCACACATCAAGTTGACGTCACTAAAACCCTCAGAGCCTCAAGTACAAACTGAACAAGATTTTTTTGTGTTGGCAGTGTGTTGCTGGGTGGTTTGTTACTCTTCCCAGATGAAAGTGCCAAACCCAAGTCTCTTTTCCGGTCTCTAGATATGACTCCATATGAGATTTTTCACAATACACATTGTTTAAAAGCAGGTTTACTAAAAATCATAGAGTTGAAGGTGCAGTAGATTGACAGCTATTTGAAATGACTACTGCCGTTCAAATTACAATGTATTGGAGAGGGTTGTTTTTCCCGCCCTTCCTCCAGATTGAGGACAAGCAACATGAGCGAGCGCAATTGACAGTGGAAGGCGAGGAGATACACTGTACACACTTGTAAGTTGATAAGATGATTTATCTGTTTTAATATGCTCCCGTTCATAGAGATTTTTAGATGGATGCAGAGGCTTTTTAGGTCGGGTAGAATCTCCGATCTCTGACGTACAGTAGTTTGTTTGCTGGTTTCCAATGGTTATTGCATTTTTCGTATTTGTCATTCGGTGGCACTGAATTGTCAAAACATCTTTCAAAATGCTTGCTAAGGATGTGAAAAACACTGAAAATCGAACCCGATTCTAAAAATTGTATGACGGAAGAAGACATAAACTTGATTTACACAAAGTGAGATGTTTTTGTGTTTTTTTACGTGCAAAAATTTTGGAGGAGAATTTGTGTTCAAGGACCTTCACTATTGGGTAAATTGGCAGTGGGTGGAGTCACACAGATCAAAACAAAAACAGACATTCTGACGCAGAACACACATTTCTGCAAACACATGGTACTTTTATGCTTTAGTAGTCAAAAAGTTACACACAGCACCTTTAATGTTAAATTGTTCAAATGTTAATGTCATGCCTTTTGGTCGCATTTAGCAGATTAGAGCTGGGTGAAAATATACTTTACATTTTGCGACAATAGAGTTGAGATGTATGCCGATAAAGTATACTTATATATCCAACTTTATATAAAGAACTGGGTGATAATAAAGTTACATTTTGTGATGAAATTTTAAAAACAATCAGGTTTTCAGTTGAGATTTGCTTTATAGTGTTACACTGTTATACTTATGGTTAGGGGTTTGTTCAAATCACTAAGCAAACCTTAGCAAACAACACTAATCAGGAGAGTGATAAAGAACAAATAAAAGCACCATGAAACGCACCAGAAAATAACGTGATGCTCCTTGGATCTAATCTGTACATTTCTTGCAGTCTAACCAAAGCCGTCACTACTCCTCCTACATCATCTGCAGCGGGGAGAGTCTGAGCGCAAGATTTCAGCTCTTCCAAAACATCTGTGAGAGATTACAGATGTTACTGACTGTGACCTCCATCTTTAAAGCCCGTTCAGTTTAGTTTTTCCTCCTGCAAATGATTCCATCATATTTACAGTTAGTCTACAATACAAGAAAACTGATGAAACCCGCCAGATGCCTCAATAACAGCACAAGTCTTCACAATTCACATTACATTTCATTCCTAAATAATATAATAATGGTAACACTTTACAATGAGGTTCTTTAGTTAACATTAGTTAACTACACTAGTTAAAATGAACTAATAATGAACTAGACTTCTACAGCCTTTAATCATCTTAGTAATGTTAATTTCAACATTTACTAATACTTTATTAAAATCTTGTTAACATTAGTTAATGCACTGTAAACTAACATGAGCAACAATGAACAGCTGTATTTTTATTAACTAACATTAACAAAGATGAACAAATACAGTAATAAATGTATTGCTCATGGTTATATCATGTTAGTTAGTTAATTGACTATAATTACTGAACCTTATTGTAAAGTGTTACCATAATAATTCGGTAACATTTTAGTTTAGGGTCCAAATCTCACTATTAACTACTTGCTTATTAGCATGCATAATGATAGGATAATGGCTGTTTATTAGTACTTATGAAACACATATTACATATTACCAATACCAAAACCTAACAACTACTTTACTAACTATTAATAAGAGTTAATAAGGAGTTTATTGAGGCAAAAGTCGTGGTTAATAGTTAGTTAATAGTGATAACTGGACCTTAGTGTGACCAATAATTCATATCATAATCAAAAGTTATGACAAATTCCAGTGTCTGAATGATATATTGTGATTTTCTTGTTTTGCTTTGACCTTTTGCATGTCTTCCTTCTATAATGTCCAGTGTATTCGGCCAGACTTGACTCAGCTTCCTCACAAGCTGGTACGCTGCGAGAGGGTTGCTGATGAACCTCTCTGGATCTTTAGGAGGGTCATCAAAGTCATTTTCAAATGCATTCAGAATCCTGAGAAATAAATTATATCAATAATTTAAAAATAATGTAATAATGTAATAATGTAAAAAACACACACACACAAAACACACCGTTTGTACTCTGTTTGTGTCCTGTTTGTTAACTTAATGATATTTAATAGACACTAAAATTGCAGTTATTCGCGGAATAATCAACTTTACGGGGTTGTGCCTCGGCTCGGCACAGCGCGGATGAACACGATGTTTTGAGGAGAGTGTGTGGCTGTCAGTCACCGCGCCGGTGTGGAGACTAGTGGCATTCACAATCACAGATTATACTTTTTGGAAGTATGACCAACATAAGAATTTTCACCGGAAAATGTCATCTGAACAAGTAACAACCACTTTTGTTTTGACCAACTAAGGGGAAAAATCATTGCATCGCTTATCACATCAAACCGTGTAAATTATAGCCTACTTTGTTCCCAAATTGTTAATTTTAACAACATCAGCATTGCGTGACAACATTTAATGCCCTTCCGATATTATCCTTGTTTTCGTATGGGCCGGTTACAGTCTCTTTTTCCAAACTCGCAGTCTTTTGCATTTTATAGCGGGTGAGTCTCCAGCTGTCACTGCGACTGTTTAATTATATCAAGTGCTGTGAGAAAAGGCTATAAATCTCCACCTCCAACATCCTCACACTCATAGCCGACTAGCCGAGACTCTTCTTTATGTGTACAGATGTGACGGAATGCTCGAATTTCCCGCGGAAATCCACCAGTAACACTGGAATTAAAAACATTAGCCTATACAAGTTTACCGTTTTCAATCGAGCTACGGCAAGCAGAGAGTTTTGAACACTAGCTGGATATTTACTTGCTCAAATATTTATTTTGGATAATTTTTAACCCAAAAAAGCTACGTACTGCACCTTTAATTAACGTAATATAACCTTAATTAAAGTGCACTATTTGTGTAGTAGTTGCTCATAAAATGCTTTATGCATTTTGTTAATATTGAACTCAACTTTCATAATAATCTCCTACCAGTCTCAACTGGATTTAAGATTTTAAACTTTCTTCTTTTTTTCCTTGGATTTCCAAAATAAAGTTATTTGCAGCTGTTTTTATGTTCTGCTCTGCTCTATATCTTTATACACTATCACACGCATAACAAAGTAACACTTACCCTTTCAGAAGGTCTGCTTGGCGCTCCAGCGCTTCTATATATTCATGAAAGGATGTGGCAAACCTTTTTTTGATATCTATAAGTTGAATCATATGATCTGCAGAAAGCATATCACGACAGTTAGAACTTGCTCAAAAACATACATGGTTAAAGAAAGAAGTGTTTTGACAGATGTCATAAACATGCTGTTTTATCTTGGTTTCACTTTATTTTAATTTGAAGGTCCCTTTAACACATTCTGTTGACTACAAGTACCGATGCACCTACATGTCTACTAACTCTCATCAGAGTAGTAGAGAATTAGTACAGTTTTAGTAGACTGGAAGGGTTAGAATTAGTTGACATGTAGTTGCAAAGTTACTTATAGTCAACAGAATGTTCAAAATGGATCATCAAAATAAATCCATCATTTTATTGCAATAGACTAACCTGTTGAAGAGTAGAATTCATTTACAGCAACACAGGAAATCCAGCATGTTGATAATAACAATACAATCCACTTTGCTTCCATTTCGAGCCGTTAGTTGAGCTTAACATTCAGTCTCATCTCACTCAGTCTCATAACTGGTCTCTATATTGTATTGATGCAATGTGGAGCGTTTAGTCACACCTTTAAAAACAGATTACAGCTAATTGTGTTATTGTCTGACTCAATAATCTCCTATGATTAGACCCACGCTTACAATGACAGGTTAGACATCTCGGTTATTACACCAGGTAACATACTTAGACATTGAGGTTTTCATGTTGAAAAGAGAGCTGTGGTCGCAACACGCAGGTGTGTTTACAGTAAAAACATTACAAAGTCAAATCTAATAGAGGAACAGGTCATTACAGAGGCTGCTTATGCTTGAGGGGAGTCATTTCAAAATGTCATAGTCTTATCGTTATTCCTGGTTTATATTCACTTCAATTCTAAAGACTATAATAATGTACTGAACACAATGTCACAATGAAAAATGTAATATATGAACAGTGTGTGTGTGTGTTTGAAAGTGTCAAAATCATGTCTATGGACAATTTCCATCCAAAAATGGAAGAGTGTAGCAGACAAAGAAGCATTACTTAAAATTTAGATATTTTTATTGCAAAATAATACAAAAACACTGAAGAACAATAATTTATGCATTACGTGAACACAATGAGAGTTCTATGACGTGATACTCCAGTTTAATCTGCCAAGAAAGTGTAAGCAATGGGAAAAAGAAACGTCAAATAAAAGAGAAATCCCTAACAGACAGAATGCCTGATAAAGCCCTGCTCATGTCTCATAGCAGGGAGTCCTGACTGGATCCGATGCTTGTTCTGGAGTGTCTGATTGTGTGTGTGTTTGCCGAGTCCAGGCACAGCTCAAACGCTGACTGCATCTCTGGATCAGTCCACTTCAGTCAGGCCACACGGTCGTCTGAACTCTTGACCTCTCTCATGGATCCATTTGTTTGAAACTGCCAAATGAGAGGAACTTGTAAATGCGAACTGATATTTGATGGCTTTAAATAAACCTACTTTTCATGCCATGTTAGAACAAAATTTGTTTAACTACAATAAAATTAACATCAACTTGATTTTTGCAATTAAAAAGTAATTGAACTATTAATATTAGTGAGCATTGCCGGCATTTGGTCACGAGTGTGTATTTATTCCACTTACCCCATTTACTGCCTACTAGAACAGGACAGGCTGCGTGTCTCGTTCTGTAGTCTCCTTCTCCACTTTTAAAGAGGTTGTACCAGAACACGGCTGTTCCCTACAGAAAGAGGAGGACAGGAGTTCAAACCAAGCAACAACCTTACAGTCTTTCTCTTGAAACCAACACTGAAGTGACTTAAACTGCAATTCATCGACTGGCCACTAGAGACCGGCTGCAGAAGAGAGTCAATCCCATAGAACTCCATGTTAAAATGGCCAACTTTACAGCAGGAAAAAAATATGTATACAGTACAGTCTGGTACAAAAAGCGGTTTTGGTCTATATAGCACATTTTGCCCTTCATGACGACTGTGAGCAGGGTGAATTTTTTTATAACTCATCCGTTTAAATTATAATAAACCTTAAAGTTGTGCATAATTAAGGGCGTGGCCACTTGAGTGACAGGTGGATTGCCGCTGGTGTCACTATAGCCGTTTGTCTGTTTGCGTAACGTCACCTCAGCTAATCCCGCCTTTTTGCCCATTTTCGGTTATCCGGGAGTGACACACGGCCAAGATGGCGACGGCCGGCTCCGCCTACTTTGGGCTTCAAAAATGCTCTTCAGAAACACTACGGGTGACGTCACGGACACTACGTCCATATTTGCATCTGTAAAACACTAAACCACTAATTGGCCGATGGTCGAAATGTTTCCAATATATGAAATTAAACGGTAACACTTTATTTTAGTTTCCTTGTTACTAGTTACTGTAGTAATAGTTATAACTATAAATTATGCAAAATTACATGCATCTAACCCTAAACCCCTAATCCTAACCCTATAGTAAGTACATGTAGTTAATTATTATTATTACTCAGTCCTTAAATGTATCATTACACCTTAAAATAAAGTGTAACCAATTAAACCAACCTATATTTACTTAAAATTCTTTCAAAAATGATCACAAAATATTTATTAGACACTGATTGGCAAGGCTTTTGGTAGATTTTGAAACGGACACAAGGGAAAGGTGACAGTTCGGGGAAGCGGACATTAGCTGCGTTTCCATTACCCTTCAAATTGCGCAAATTACAATTGCGATTGAAAATATGCATTAATGGAATTCCGGGAATTCCATAATTAATGGAAACACGTCAACTTCACAAAAACTCCCATTTATCGCAAAAAAGTTTTTACGCTCGCGTGAGGAGGTTTATCAGGCAATTCGAAAAAGAAACATTTCGCAAAACTGGAATGGAAACAGTTTTTGCGCATTTGCAGTCGCCTGACGTAGATGACGCGGTGTGTTTGACAGAATACGAGACAGAGTTCTTTATTAAACTCATAAAAGACAAAAGAAAAGACAAAAGAATTACAGGAATACTGGATTCTAAACCTCAAAGAAATGAGGAGAAACACCAGAAACTCCTCATATGAGCTGCTCTCAGTATAAGGGTCTTTTCTGGCCATTAATGCTTGGATAACACACACACACACACACACACACGTCTCCTTCGATTAATAATAATGGCCAGTGCAGTGGCTGGGATATATACGTAAACCTTCCAACATCCGTCGCCATGATTTTTGGAATGACGTATCGCGAGAGGAAAAAAATACGTTTTAGTCCCATGACATCGGCTAATGGACACGTCGTCATTTCACAATATTTTTTTGTCGACATTTAAAAATAAAAAAAGAATAAAATAAAATCGCACACGTTTTGCGCAAATCTGTAATGGAAACGCACCTAGTGTTATTCGCCGATGAAATGTTAAATATCCCCTAAAAAACAATTGGTTAGTTCCTGTTCTCTTAATCAGTTTCTTTATTCAGTTAGAATGTGAATAAGGCAGTGCCATCATCATTGACGTAATGATTTCATACATGTTTTATTTAAGGTTTGGTGTCCGTACCTTTCTAGGCCAGATAGCAGCACCAAAATCTGGAAAAACAGTCGCTCCACCTGCCTCAACATCACTCATCTGTAACGTAGAAAGATTATTAACATCAACATTTCATTTCAAAGAAATACAAAATGGCATGTCATCAGTGTTTCAGTGTCTACTAACTCTACTAATACTCTAATGAGAGTTAGTTGACAGGTTACTAATATTTTAGAAGAATGTCTAAAGTGGGCCATCGAAATAAAGTGTAACCAAAAAATATCAAAATGTGTAGATGTTGGAATTATTAATGCTGGTTTTGTGTCCCTGGCTGAGATCCACTGGTGTTATGTGTGTGTGTGTGTGTGTGTTCATGTGGATCCATAGTAGCCGATGACACAATACCTGATGCCAAGTCAAGAGTAATAATATAACACATGAGTTCTGGAACCAGGCACCACAAGATACACATACTTACATAATTTAAAAAAGTAGCCACACGATTTCCAGTGCCTAATGATTTGAAAGCATCAGGTTCATCTTTCTATGAAGATAAAATTTTAGAGTAAAGACAGGCAGAGAGGCAAGAAACGCTCGTCTCCGAGCGCACACACATGTACTTACGTAGTTCAGATAGGTGGCAAGTCTATTTCCATCAACCTTGAGGTTGCTGTCAAAAGGACGCTGCAACAGACGTGTGTAACTTTTAAAGCAGATTGAAGTGCAGCAGTGGAATATCTCTGCCTCGGAGGCAACTTACTTTACACTCGATATGCTTATGCTGACAACAACAACAACTGAGTGTTATTCACAAACATGTATTTAATCTAAAACAAAAGGAAAATACTTTAGCTCTAGTGATTTGTCCAAATCAAAAACACTAATGCATTCAAGTTCAATCAATCAATCAATAAAAATCTCCATCAAATGATCAGGAAACGTATTACCACCAGCAATGATATACAAGCTTCTCTTCCAACATTTAAATCACAGGCACTTTTTTGCCATCAAGTGACACACTATACCCCCACATAACATGTAAATAATAATTTCAAAATTCAATTAAATGTACCATGTCCAAGGCCAAAATTGATATTTTTTTCTAAGTCCATTGTGTGACAGCATAAAGCCGGTGCGGTATTATCCGGTTGCTGGCGCTCTATCACAAGAAGAGTGTGTGTGACAGACTGAAGATATTCTGATGTCATTCGGTTGAGCTACTAACTTTATTTATTTCTGTCATTTTGTTGTTAAGCTGGGTTGTTGTAGTCACTTTATTTGTCATGCTGTGGTGTTGACTGTAAACGGTTTCTTTTTTTTGTTGAAAAGCAGATCTTCTGTTTTTTTTTTTATATCGTAAATAAAATAGTAGCACTTGGAAGTCGTAGGGTATTGGGTGGCAATTACTTTATATCAAATTTTATATGCATTTACTTTCAATAATATATTCTACACTTCTGTTATTTATTGTCATTCATACAACCGTTCTGGTCCTCGAATCTGATTGGATGAGAGCCTTTTCCAGCCGTGCGATATATGCGTCACGAAATGTAGTTTTAAGAGTTTTTTATGCAAGAATGTAGTTATTTAGACCACAAATATGTGCCTCATATTCGGCAATCAGCCACTGGCTCTTATTGTATGTAGATAGTGGTTAAACGTGGTATAATTCATTTTGGGAATATCAAACAAGCAATCTTTGGTCTTATTAATCTATTAAATTCTGTATCAGATTGCTGCTTTTTTACATTTGACTGAATTGTTTGCTTGTGTTTATTTCCTATTGTCTTTCATAATGGCAATTGTTGTTGATTTAAATATTGTTGTTCAATAAATATTTTTATTTTATTTTATCGTATTTAGTATTGAGAAAGAGTCCATTAGTGATCGTGATATAGACTTCAGTGAAAGTTACATTATTACGCCATCATGCCACTGTCCGAGTGTTTGTACTGTATTTCATTTTTTATTCTAAACTGTTTTAATTATTCTTATTTCTTTTGATTATTTGAATTTCTTCTATGTAAAGCACTTTGAATTACCACTGTGTATGAAATGTGCTAAAAATAAACTTGCCTTGCCTTGCCTGGATGTTGGAAAGAGTGAAGTTGTTTAAATGCTGCCAAAAACAAAGATATGGCTTTCCTCAGCGGACATTCAAACTGATATTTTATATTGAATATAATATTATGGCCATCGGCCTGAAGAATGAATGCTATATCAGATGCAGGTAATACACTCGTTTAGTCGATCTCTCTCATAATACTCTACACAAAGTTCTGCACAAAAGAGTTTTTTTGTGTATCTTATTTATTTACACACGTGTGCAGTCGAACTGTTGTATAAATGTGACATCACACTCGTAGCTGTGAGATAAGGCTGTATATCAGCACAGATGTGATTACCTACAGCACTCGGCCTGAATCACAGCCATATCCCACTGATACTTATATATATATATATAATACATTGCAATAATAATAAACCTTCTTAATAAAACATTTCTGTGGCTGACAATGAACATTAGAGCTAAACGATTTAACGTACACCTGACTTAATTTCACTTTGTTCATTCTTTATTTATTTCTAATGAAATGTTACTTCTCCAAACCAAGATTGGAAAGAGTCTAAACAAATGTTCTATGGATAAATTATGGATAAAGATGAGACATGGATGTTGTGTGTCAATTTACAGTAAAAAAAATATATAATTAAAATAGAAATATAGAATTCCTTTATTGTAGGAGAATTTTTTTTACTAATATTTCTTCATGCACATGCCCATGATTGTTTAGGTGTGAAATATCATGCCACATAATTGAAAGAAATGCAGTTCTTACCCTTGAGAAATCATAATGTGGTTCATATTGACCTCCGACGCCATAGTTGGCAACCTAAGATGCAACAGAATTCATAAGAATATTCTGTTATTGAATCAGAACAGAAACGATTCATTATCACATAAGCAAACAACAAACCACTTCTAAAATTTCTTTTTAAAACTCCTAATTTCTTTGTATTGTAAAGTACAATGACAATAAAGGCATTCAATTCAAATCATGTGCCTTGCACTAGTGTACCATTTACCACAATGCAATGCATCATTCCCAAAACATCTGTTTCAATTTGTGTTTAAATACCTGGAGAGGTATTCATTGAGAAATATTTAGTACATAATTGTACAATTTTATTATTTCAAGTTTTTGTATCTGAAACTCTTTATTTTAGAATTAACAGTAAATTATGAATAACAACAAGCAACTAACCCTAAACCAATCCCAAATTATATAGCAAGTACATGTTAACTAATATTACTCAGCACGTATATATAATTACACTGTAACAAGGGCACCTATGCTACACTGTCCTGGTGTGAGACTGAAGTCAGTGGAGTATTCTGGGTGGATCACCTGTAGCAGTTCTGCAGTGTCCACAGTTAATCCAGTGATGTCCTCTATTCTCTGATTGACCCGCTCGATCACTGGATCCTCTTCTCCTTCTAGCCACGCGCTGTAGACACACCAGAACACACACCAATAATAGACCAAACTATGTTGAACGGCTGAATCTCATTACAGTACACTTTTTAATGCATTACCTAGGGCTGAGCACTATGACCAAATCACAGAATTGTTATATATGTATATTCACAGTAAAGGTATATATCATAATCTGGTTATTTAGCTGGAAATTGAATGAAGAAACCAGCTAAATCAGCATGACCAAGAGCTAAGCCCAAGATAATCGCAGATGTGGTGTCTTCTTATTTTCACAGTAGTTCATGCTTCTTCTCCATTCTCTGCTAGTTAAACAAGCTTAAGATAGTTTGGCCAGGCTAGAATACACGTAATGGTACTGACATCTATTGTAATATAAATGGTATGGCAAAATCGGGTAACAGTTCTACCATCATATCGCCCAGCCCTAGTTCCTGTACCTCACCTTATGTTGTAATAGAGCCAGACATGAACACAATGAAATGATCTGAAGTATATGAGATGTGCTCACCTTTTGGAAACTCTATAATGGGCAACCGTCAGAACGCCGGTTTTAGGATCTCTCACTGTGGCCCTCGCAAGCTATAGAGAATAACTCATTATTAGCTTTGAGACTGAACCAACATAAAGTAAAATTACATGCAGAATATTTCAGACTGAGCACAGGGAACTAGATTACAAAACTTAAAAGGAAAATTCTATCATTATTTACTCACCCATGTGTCATTCCAAACCAGTTTTGTGATTTTTTTTAATTCTATGTGTGATGAACAGACCAAAACTTCAGTAGTTGTTCACTGACCATCTAAATTCCAGTCAAACCCAGCATTCATAGCTTTCAGACATAGACTGTCACATGTAGTTGTAAGCGAATGCAACGTTTTTTTTTGTGAAGAGGAAATACTTTGAAAATAAATAATTTTTGGAGTTAGACAGACATGGTCACCATGAACTGCTACTGTTGTACAGAAAATAGAACAGCATTCAGATTTGAAATGACAAAATATTAAGTAGTAAAAGCGAAAAAGCTTTACATGTTTTTTTTTTAGATAAAAAGAAAAAGAAATGGGCTTGCTTAACTGCGAACCTGTAAAAAGCCTCAGGTTGTCAATGCAGCAAGTCTATAAGACGTTATTTTTAGTATAGCGACTGGAATTTTTCTCAGCTTGCCCAGTTTGTTTCACAATGCAAATAATGTAAGTGGGTAAAGTTCAGGATTACATCAGCTAATGCTTTTTGTATGACGTTCTTAGCTTAGTGGGTTTACTATAGGAGAACAATGGTGCAGTTATATTTATGTTCTACTGACCAAAAAAAGGGAGATTTATAGATTATAATAAATTGATAATATAAATTGAGATTTATAGATTATAATGACAGATAGAACATTAAATCTGTTTGGCTCAAAAGGCTTTATTAATATGGTTATCAACAGTTTTGTTGTTTTACAGCATCTTTTTCAACTCGCTAAAACAAATGATTCCTATTTATTTACATTTCTCTTCATTGTATAATTCCTATCAACACTGAGCTAGTTTCTTCCTAAACGATTTGATGTAAAACAAATGGCGTGTGTGATTTTTCTTTACATCACTTATGGATGATAGTGGTTTAATCCTGACCTTGGGTTTGGCTAACTCCTTGATCTTCTCGATCTCTTGGTCAGACAGGGCTTCCAGAAAGCGGACGATATGAGGACTGTCCCACTCATCCTCCTCCTTCATCGGCTTCAGCAGCAGACGCGGGTTCCTGTTGCCGTCCTGATACCGGCAGAACAGTCTGCTTCGTCTCTTCACAGTCTGGGGGGAACAATTTGAGACATTTAATAAGAACCTACAGCTTATTAGGAGGATTTGAATTTATCAGAACTTGTTCGTACAAATTTAAAAAGATTTAAATTAGATTTGGATAAATGGAATTATATGGGGCAAGACACTGAAAAAAGAAAAATGAAAAAACAATGAAATACATATATGTGAATCAAAGCCTAAATTCAATTTGTTCATCATAAAGCAATTGTGTCTCAATTCATGTGGATTAGTTTCACAATCTCTTTATGAACGTTTTGAGGCGTCGAAGTGGTAGTTGCGTAGCAGTCATGAAGGGACAGAAATCTATCAGATTTCATAAAAAATATCTTCATTTGTGTTTCGAAGATGAACGAAAGTCTTACGAGTTTGGAATCAATGAGGATGAGTTTTCATTTTTGGGAGAATTATCCCTTTAAGCACTAAATCATCATATTAGAGTGATTTCTGAAGGATCATGTGACACTGAAGACTGGGGAATGTGTCTTTGCCATCACAGAAATAAATTACATTTTAAACTATTAAAATAGAAAACAGTTATTTGTTTGTAATAATACGATTTTTTTCAGAAACATTAAAAAAAATCGTATGATCCAAAACATTTGAACGGTAGTGTACATATTACTATATTTACAATACTACACAATAAACACAGTTTGAAACATGAACTCAATAACATCAGCTCACGAAAGCAAATAAAACAAGTAAATAACTAAATATATATCAGCACGAAACTTCCCCTGTTGATTACTGACATTAAGACACATATCTTTTGTATTACAAGTTTTTAGAATATTTATGTTTAAATATGTAAATTAGGTATTATCTCATTAAATATACACTAATTTGCATATCTTTCCAGAAGAGAAATCTGAACATTGGATAAAGCCAGATTCAAAACTCTTGTTTCATTTTGTTGACAAATTAGAGTCAAAGGTTTTTACAGAGGGGATTTTGAACATCTCTTTTATCACTCCATTAATAAAAAAAAACTGTCAACAGCCATAAAAAAATTAATTTTCGCCCCGTTTTTAGGTATAAAATGTGTAAATCAGAATCTGAATGATATACGAACAAACCCCTCTGTAAAAACCTTAAGTATATAGATAGGAATACAACTGGGAAGATTGGTGCATGTAAGTGCTGCTGAAGTGGAGATTTCTGGCTCAGAGTATGAGAAAAAAAACATTTTGAGAATCACTTTGTCAGAAATTGACATCAGCCAATGAGACTTCGCTTTAGAGTTAAATGCCCCATTGTACTTTCACGATTGGTTGCTGGTAAAAAAGCAAATGACCATATTTGGATCAGGAGAGGTGTGTGTGATGACAGGGTGCAGACAGCGATCGCGGAGCAGTATATTAATTTAGGGGAAATCTACAGACGCAAATAGACAAAGTGTAGTAAAATAAAGACCTAAATGTGTATTTTTGACTTTTTTTCACCACAAGTCTGAAAGAATACATGTCATTGAAGACAAATAGGCCAAAATCTCAAAATTGACCTGTGAAAAAAAAGTGCAAATAATTCAGCAATCAAATTTCCCGACTCCTCATGCATGAGCGCTCACCAGCTTGACGCCCTCTCCCCTGCACAGCGCCTCATACACCTCTCTCTCGGGCAGGTAGTCTTGGGGCCGCTTGTAAGTGTCCAGCTGAATGGGTCTCTCGTCTGCGAGCTCCTGTTGGCTGCGACCCATGTCCCTCAGCTCCTTCGAGAGCAGACGCTCAAAGTAGTGCAGATTTCCTCCAGCCCTCTGGTGGCTGGGATCTGCACGTACACACACAGCATAAGACACGCATAAATCGTGATGCTTAGTTTACTTTTTAAATATGATGCATTGCAGCCAAGACATACAGCCAAAAATGTATCTGGTATTAAGGATATTTTCCTTATAATCTATAGAATATTTAATTACATGTAAGCAAAGCAATAAGGTATGAGAGGCTGTGCTGTATCGTGAATAAGTCACAGCTGAAGGGCGTTGTTAGGCATGACTCGAAGCGGAGTCAGCCATGACTTATTCACGATACATCACTAGCCTCAAGTACCTTATAGCTTTTATAAAACGGTCACCACACCACACAGATATTAAAGCCAAAAAATATGTATCAATGCAACTTTCATGAAGTAACATCACTAAAAGCCTTCCTTCCGCTGGAAAAAATAGTCCGTGACCGTGAACAGCAACAGAAGTTACATTATTACACCATTACATGGCGGCAAAGACTGTCTTTATGAGTGAGTCAGTCAGTACCAAAGACTTTTATATCGAAAGGACTGAAACTTGTGAACACATAAGCAAGACTCAACTGACAAATTTTGTTAACTGTTAAAAGAACAAGATATAGCAGCGGACATTCAAACTGATTTTTTCATTACGAAAATAGGACTGACCTGAAGGAAAATGCTATATCTCCTGTCAATGCAGATACACTCGCTCACTCGATCTCTCACAATACTCTATAAGCTTCAATGAACAATATTAATGAGAACAAACATATGTTTACGTTGCTAAGAATGGTGCTAAGGGTGTTGTGTAGTGATACATAGAACCGCATGAAACGGTCATAGCCGTGTTTCATTGTGAATAAAACACAGCTATTGACCAATCAGAACAAGGACTAACCGTTTTATAATATGATATAAATTACATTATAAAATTCTCTTAATGTGCTTTTTATTTGGCCATTACACTTCAAAGAGAGAGAGTTACACACTTACCAATGGCCACCAAGCGTCGGGTGAGTTCGATGGCTCGTGACAGATCCCCCATCTGATAGACAGAGTAACTAAGATAATCTAAAACATCAGCCTTGATCGTCTTGGCGTCTTCTCCCGAGTCCATCTGTCTCAGCGCCTGCTGCATCCACAGCACTGCATGATAGTAGTCATTCTCATTGTAGGCCAGTTTCCCCATGTCAAAGCAGTCATCCACTGTCAACAGAGCATTGTAGCGCACCCCTGTGGACAAAACATCACATCATTTATCATAGGACTTGGTAAGGATTTGGAATTGGACCTTTATATTGGAAATCTAGCTTATTTGCTCATTATCTTTTCAGGAAAATGTCCATAAAGCAGATTCACTGACAAACTAAAACTTCTGGCTTGTTCACAGACAGCACAGAATGACGTACAGTTGAACAGAAAAGGAGCAAAACAAAGAATTTTCTTAGTATTGATAGATAAATATAATGCCATATTACCAAGACAAGGTACGATTCCAATTTAAAATAGAGAGATTGAGTTAGAGACTCCAAATTTGCTATGATGACAGTTTAGACTGCCCTCTATCAGTCTACCAAATTTCATAACTTTACCGCAAGCGGTTCTATGGGGTGCCATCGACTTCCAGAGCAGAAGAAGAAGAAACAAAATAAGAAGAAGAAGAAGAACGCTAACGGATACAATAGGTGCTTGGTGCCCTAATAAAAACTAGGAAATAAGCACATGCATTCACTAAAAAAATCTATATCTTCAACTTCTCATATTGAAGTCTCAGAAACCCATTGCACTGATAGTGAGGGTGTATTTGATTTGTTCCCCATTTAAAGTGTTGCAATGATGGGTTGCGTTTGATCACCGCAAGCCCTGTATAAGATGAACACAAAGAGATCTCGAAACAAGAGTGTGAGTTACCCGCGTGCTGCCTCTGACCTGGCAGTTTGCCTTTGGAGAAACTCTCCGAGTCCAGTTTATACGTGTCCTGCAGACGCATGAGCGCTTTGGCTGCTCCCTTCTCATCCTCCTCATCAGGGAAAAACTGTCTGTGCACTGACATGTTTGATATGAAGCCTTCAGATGGAAAGAGAGAGAGAAAAAGAGCTTTGTGGAGGCGTTTTTTATTAGACATGGCTTGAAGGTATCTGGTGTTTGCTGAAGAAAAGAAAACAAAACAGATTTAAGAATGAAAAACTGATTACTTTTAATGACACAGTGCTTTGCCCAATGAGAATCAAGTACAGTACACCAATGGCAGTGTTATGTGTTCAAATATTTTTGAATAATGAGTTTGACTGATTTCCTGCTCTTTCCTGCTGTGGTAGTCGCATGTCTCTCGGCTGCATGCCACTTGGTGATCTTTCTTCTCACATTTTAAAGAGATTTTAACTTAAGAGTATCTATGTATTTCATAATAATCTGCTTCATGTTGGGGTCCTGATCTCCCTGTCAGGGTTACTTCCTGTGACTGGCTGGCTGTACATTATCCTTGACTTTCATTTGAAGTGGAAACATTCTCAACAACTCCACGTGTCAACATGTTGCAACACTTGCTCACACAAGTTCACATTAGGGTGAGAGTGAAATTAAATGAGCAGCTGCAGTGACTGACTCTATTCACAAACAATCAGGCACTTGAGATTTGCTATATAGTGTATACGAGTGCACTATTTGCTTGCAGATTTGCAGTTTGAGTTGTATTTATGTTGCATTTTTGGTATTTTATGTTGTTAAAATGCATATTTGCATTTTATGTTGCATCTTGGTATCTCACAACTTGGTTTTTCTGAGCTAAACGGAGTGAACTGAGACGCTAACAGTTTCTCTATACCAGTGCAGAGATATACCCTTAGAACACTAGGAATATATAGCATGTGTCGCATGGGATCATTCTGTGATACTTTTGCGTCTTTTTTAAAAAGCTTGATGCTGGTCGCTATTCACTGCCATTATATAGACGAGCGGGAGCGGTACATTTGTTAAATTCTCCTTTTGTGGTCCATAAAAGACTGAAGGGCATTAGAACAACACCAGGGTGAGTAAATTATGACCTAATTTTCATTTAAGGGTGAACTATCCCTTTAATGATTACAAACTCTTGACACAGTAGTGTATACTGTATATCAGTGGGTGGCTGATATATCGGCTGATATTTGGCATTTTATAAATATCGGCATCGGCCAATACGTTTCTCTGTTTGACCGATATGTCAGAAGCGGGACTTTTATTTTGAAGCTGATGAGTCTTCATTATTTTACGTTACTGTTTAACTGTCCTATCTAATATGTTGTAAGATAGAATTGTTGAACAAAGAAAGTAAACGGTATATGAAAAATTCTTACAGCGTTTTCTTTTATATTATTAGTAATAAAAAGGCAAACACTATAATGCTTTCTCATTTACCGTCAGCATTCAGCAAATAAAAATGTATATAATTTAAACAAATCTTTGAATACCTAATACACATTTCATTGCTCAAACCTTGCAGACTTCGTCGATTTCAGCTGTGAGATCAATATCGGTCAACGTCTAGTATATATATAATTGGTTATATTCTTATAAGCGTTTTAAATGGTATTAAATTATATTTGACCAGGTCTGGAATCTCAACCTTCCACCAGTTCAAACCATAGACTGTAAAAAAAGATGGATGACGCCCCTTCACTCTCTTCCATTGGTGAGAAGTGAAGCCGCAAAAATCCTAATATGGCTCTGACATCTTGCGCAGATTTGGGACCCGAGTCTGCGCAGTAGTGAGCAGGAAAATCAATCACAGCTGTCAATCATGACGTCACATTCCCGTTTTTATAGCATCAAATAACTAAGTTATTTTTAAAAAAAAACGAACACTTAAACTTAAATCAGCTTGATAAAAACTACCTAAAATGACAGAAAACATCTTTGAAAAAAAAGTATCTGAAGTTTTGTCCATTACTTCATGACCTTAACTGGGACCAGCCAGCAGGGGGCGATAGAGATGCTTTGACTTCACTTTTCAGCACTTGTGCTGCACGCTTGGTTCAAACATGTTCCGTCATATCCATCATATCCATTTCAAACATATCCGTCCTTCGGATGAGACGTAAAACCGAGGTCCTGACTCTCTGTGGTCATTAATAATCCCATTCTCGTAAAATAGTAGGGGTGTAACCCCGGTGCCCGGGCCACATTCCACCCATTGGCCCTTGCCAATCATGGCCTCCTAATAATCCCCATCCACTGAATTGGCTCTATCACTCTCTCTCCTCTCCACCTGTAGCTGGTGTGTGGTGAGCGCACTGGCGCCGTTGTACTGTGGCTGCCGTCGCATCATCCAAGTGGATGCTGTGGAAGTGTGAGATATTCCCTGATATGATTGTAAAGCGCTTTGGGTGTACAGTAGTACATGTGAAAGCGCTATATAAATGCCATATTCACTCACTTATTCATGTTAAACATTTTCTTCAGCATGTCGTATCTCAAAAATAAGCTTAAAGATAGAGCATAAAGATAAAACTGTACGTCATAACAAACAAAATCATGGTATGTCAAAATACATAAAACTACAATAAAGTTGCAGACCCTTCCAGGCCATTTTCTTTGATTATATGATTCTTCAAAACAACTTTCTCAAGTTAAATCTACCACGACTTCTTTATGATAAACATATCCACCTTTTTTCTGATGAGCCTATACTGCGTTTTAGATTATGAGAGCCACTTCCAATTCGGGGAAGTTCCACTCAAAAAGACTTCAACAAATGATTTCAAATCATAAGGTTGAGCTACAAATAATCCTTATCCATCAATTTGACTGAATGAACTGTAAAATTTCCTTATGTTCTCATATTCAGACTTGAGTAACTTAGCGTTTGGTATTTGAATGTGACGTGTGACAAACTTTTCAGTCACTGCTCCTCTTCAGTTCTTTTCCTCCTGATTATTTTCTCTTTTTTTCCTTTGTATTCTGCAGTAGCATTATGAAAAAGGACAACATATACTGAGCATTTGTGGCCTGCTCTCCCAATTTAATTCACAATATATTCTATAATTCACTGGAATACACTAAGAATCTTTCCAGGTTTGTTTTCACACAGTGTTTACTGGAATCTTTCTAAAGCATGTACTACATTTAATGTCTGTCAAAATTACGAAAATGTTATCACTCAATGTTCCAGTTAATGAACATTTTTGATTAATGCAACGTGTTACATGATGCGGACACATATTACCACAGTAACATTTAACTGTCCGTAATATTGCTGTGGAAATAATACATCTTTTGGGGTCTGTTGTAGTAATTTGTTTTGTTTTGGTAGTAAAATGCTTTTACACTTTCAATGGTTGAAGGTTAAGTAGAATAATATCATCTCATTATACCCAGGCTTTGAAAATGCTTATTATTGTGTTCATAGAGCAAACCTTTCACGTACAGTTCACAGTTTGCACATGCATTATGGGGCTTAGGAAAAAGGTGGATACTGTACCATCTGATGGGTCTTGTAGCACCAGGCTCTCTAACTCGGACCACTCTGTGTTGAGTCTCTTCATCAGCTTGTAGGCGTTCACCGGGTGAGCCAGGAAGCCTTCGGGGTCCGACGTGGATGCATGTGTCAACAGATCTAGTTTATTAGCCCAGCTGAAGCCAGCAGATGAGCACCAAAAAAGAAAAACACACAAATGAGTCTTGGGTTCACGTGAAGTCATACAAAAAAAAAAAGATTTTAGTTGAAGATTCACCTCTTCACAGCTTCAAGTTTCAACTCTTCCGCCTCAATGTATTCTTTCAGGGATTTGACAAGCTCTCTCTCTGTAAATATCAGGTCTGTCATTTGGGCTGTGAAAGGAGGTGGAAAAATGTTACCATATGAAAAAAAGAGCACAAGACCAAAAAAAGCATATGATTTGGCACATGTATTTACCATCAAGCTTTACCATCCTTCAGCAAAGCCAGCCATGACTAGGATATATATTACCACATGAAATATGTATTAAGTGTGGAACACTTTGGAAAAGATTAACTTTTTTAATATTTCAGCTTTTGTTTGGAAATTCTGTAACTAAGCTTAATGTGTCTCAGAGATGACAGCCTTTTGTTTTGATATGGAAGAGAGATTTCAGGTGAGAATTAACATTTTTAAATACAGGAAAAAACTGTTTCATTAGAGAGTCAAATAAAGTATTGTATGAACTTGGCATATAAGTACTAATTTGGACTTTCCACCATATGGGGGTAATAAGCACAGATTTTCTGACAAACTGTTAAAAAGTTATTAGCAAAAATAACACAACTTTTTCAGATCTCCTGACCTATAGGTGGCACTGGCACTGTTACCAAATTTGGCCTCCTAGGTCATGGTTCCAAAGAAGTATACCAATTTTCATTTTGATTGATCAAAGTTTACATGAGATACAGACTCAGAACCAATTTTGGGTTTACCTAGTTAAGTTCACAACATCATAACTTATTTGACCAGTGGGTATTGAAATTCCATTCAGTCATTTCATTTCTGTGCGGCTCGTTCCAAAGATCATTTCTGCCAATTTTCGTAAGAAGGATGAGTAGTGAAAAAACGGAATACTGTACTTTTCAAAATGGCCACTACTGTAATAGGCGGAGTCTTAATGTATGATGTTGAATGAGATCAGCAGGATGAGAGTGTCACGGTGTGGGTTTGTCTTGTCATGTTTAGTGGTTCCCTGTCTGTCTATTAGTCTTCCCAGGTGTTTCCCGTTAACCACGCCCCCTTGTTATCCTGTTTAGATCGTTTGCCCCAGTATTTAAGCCCTGTGTTTCAGTCCAGTCTTTGTGAGTTCTTGTATTGTTGTAATGCTGTATGCACGCTGTCCTGTTCCTGAGTCTGATTACCTTGTCTTTATTAAAACACTGCTGCATGTGGATCCTGCTTTTGTCTCTGCTTCAGCTGCTACATAACAGAGGAATCAGGTGTAATAAGCTTAATTTTTCTAGATCAAAGGGCTTCAAAAGTTATAACTGTTTCAAATGTGTGTTTTTTTTTTTTTTAACTGGCGCTATGGAGTTGATCCTAGAGACTCCTGACATTGGTCAGAATACTATTCACTACAAGTGTGCCAATTTTCCTACTTACAGTTCATAGGGCTGCCATAGACTTCCATTGGGGAGGAATAAGAAGCAGAAAACTAACGGAAACAATAGGGGCTACAGCCCCTTTGGGACTTGGTCCCTAAATAACAGTTGATTTACATGCTACTAAGAGGAGCAGTGTTAAGTTGACCATCTAGTCACTGGCTTGGCAAGATGAAAATTAAAGGTTTCAATAGAAGCCATTTTTAGACTAATAAGGAAGTTTCCAGTATGTTTTATAGAATAATGAAAATATTTCTTGAAATGTTTATCATTAAAGAATCCGTGTGAAATTTCTGCAAGATTAGTATCACCATATGGAATTGCAAAAGTAATGTTTGGCAAACATTCCCCTCATCTGCCACTTTGCAGACAAACAGCTGTGTTGGGGTGGGCAAGAAACTCAAACAATCAGCTACATTGTGATAGCACTACAAAGCCATGGTTTGGGGAAATCAACCTTCTAATGGTTTACTCACAGAACAGTTGTCTCTGCAATAGAATGACTTTATTTAGAAATTTACCGATTGACGTGAAGATTTCTGCTTGCGTGGGTGAAGAGAAGAACAGAGTCAACAGCGTTAGCCCCACAAATGTTGCCATCATCAAGCAAAACCTACAAGAAAACCAAACAGACATTTTAGAAATGTGCAAATGTACTGTATATCCCCATTAGACTTAAAGTCTTTAGCTGAACGTTGCTGAGGTTGTCAAAATTATTTTTGTATACATACACAATACCGGTCAAAAGTTTGGAAGCATTAAAAAAGAGTCACCAAGGTTGCATACATATGCACTTGCAAGTCTACACATGCATGTTAAATATTTTTTTTACTATTGAGGGCAGACATTAAATACTAAGCCAAGTCGGAGAATAGACTGCAGAAAGCTCTAGTGTTTAACCACAAATGGGTCAAGAAACATCTGCAGAGTTTTTCTTGAAGAACAGTTAAAAAAAAAAAAGTATGACCAGAAACGATACATAGAACATTGTGCTTGTGTACTGTAGATTGGAAAACTTGCCATGTAACTAAGCAACTATACAACAATATATTTTTATACAGCAACCAATTCAATTTGCATAGAGGTAAGAAATTAAATCAAATCTGAGACCAATATGATGTCTGACTCAAAAAGTTTCTAAACATGTTTTATGCATTACATTTATAAGAACGGATGGCACAAGCGAGCTGAATTAAAGAAGGAACCTGTTGATTCATATCTAGGGATTATATCTAGGGACCAAACGTGAGGCCAGTAAAAAAACCTCAGAGCAATGGATAAAAACTACAGATCAAACACTTTTCTAAATCTACCAAGAAACGGTGCCAGTATACTACTATGCATTCACCAGAATACAGTTTACATGTCAAGTAGCTTATTTATTATAAATTATTAATACTTAAATATGATGTAATATATAGATAACAGCCACTGAATGGATATATATATACAACTTTTTATGGTTTTAAGAAGTGGAATTAAATACTGTCACTAACAACAAACTTTTTGGTACAAATGTGACCAACTCCTTTAGCTAATGACCAGTCATTACAGTCAAAGCATAAAACCAGCCAGAACGAAACAGTTTAACTGGGCGTGGGGGAAATTGGTTAAACTCGAAATGGAAACCACAGAGAGAATCCACAAGTCTCTTAAAAAGTTCATCATAGAGACGATTCCATTCGTTTTTAGATTCAGGAAGTCACTATCCAATTCCAACACAATCAGTGTGAAGATTATGTATAAAACTCCTACTAAAATTTTTCCTATGAAAAATTCTCCAATTACTTTTATGATGGATGGATGCGCTTTTTTAGCATCAATATCTAAGGTACCATTCACTCCCATTTTAAAGCTTGGAAGAGCCTGGATATTTTTTTTAATATAACTGTGATTGTGTTTGGCTGAAAGAACAAAGTCATATACACCTATGGCTTGAGGGTGAGTAAATTATGGGATCCTTTTCAGTTTTGGGTGAACTAACTCTTAACTTGACTCAAGCACTTTGGCAAATAGTTAATTAAACAGTAATACAGTCAGATTTAATCAATTTCTTAAACATCTGGAGTTCAGATTGACTCTGCCTTCACACCTACTTTAAAACTAAACTCCCTGTCATGTAAACTCAGCTGTGTTTGACCTTTTAGCCGTTCTTGTTTGTGCTAATGGGCCTTCTTAAGGGTTCTGAATGCTGACAGGTCATTGGACGAAGCTGAAGATTCTTCCGTGTGGGAAAATAGGACACAATTCCCACTTTACTGATGATCTGCATGCTCCATCTAAACAGAGTTAGGAATTCAGATGAATAAACCAATGTTCACCAAATAATTTGCCTCAAGGCAAATAAGGTTAGCGTCCTGTTAGAAAAAGATGAATTATGCTTTAAGAGCAAACCAACACTTCCTATAAACTCTCAAAAGTTTCTGAAGTCAGTGCACATGAGCGATGACGACATCTTGAAAATTTCCTGTCCACACCATGAGGATTTGCCTTGAGTTTCAGCCGCTGCAGAATATCAGCCAAAATCTACCATCACTTAATAAAACGACCAATTATTTCACACCTTCAGCTGAATTCAGATAAAGATGTTAGCCCTTATAAATACAGTAAATAATATTTATTGGCATTAATAGACTCATCACAGCAGCTAACTGTGAGCCTTGAATTCAATAAGTGAAAAGTAAAATACAGTAGGCTATAGGCTACTATATATTTATATTATATTACACATATATAACCTAAAACATTGTATTTAAGGTGTTCAAGGAATGAAAAAAAATATAAAAAGGTACTAAACGTACAAGTAGGCAAAAAGTACTTATTTTACTACAGGGTTATAATAACAACACCGCTTTACATCTTACATTTCCCCATCTGCTGATGAGCTGCACACGTGCATGCTACTGATTGCAATAGCCTACTCTGAATAAAAAACGGATGACGTTAGAATAAGAAATATTGTAATAAGGGTTATATAAAGGTGAAATGTTAGAGGTTTAATGCTGTTGCATGACATGCAGTTTTTTACAAAATCAAACAATCGAGTTAAATGGAAACCATTAAACATGTACGAGCTCTTACCTCATTTTGAGCTGAAAGTAAAGTGTGATGGGGCAGACCCAATAAAAGAGTTTTATAAACACCCCACCACTGTTTCAGAGGGTCTGCAGTTGGTCGCTGCCACGTACATAAGAGCCACTTATGCTTTCCACTCGCGCTCACAATCCTTCTAATAAACGCGCGCGCGCATTCCAGAACTACATGACGATCCACTATATCAGGAAAACATATAGCAAAAAGCATTTAATGGCGTGAAATACAACATTTTATCATCTGATCCATACTTGACTACAACCAATCTTCAAATTAAAAGTCAACGAATTTCTAATGGCATCAAAAGACAACGTGTCAACTCAGATGAAGAATTATCCTTTTTCTTTGCGTCGCCTTAAAGCCTTGATAGTTTGAACGAGAAAAACGTTTAAGCCGAGTTTACTGTTTTGATCCTGTTGTGTCCAAATGAAATGCAGGTTGCTGGATCTTAATCGAGGCACTGAATTAGAATAGAGGTTTACTACCCCTAAAGTCGACCATCTGAGATCGACACGAGACAAAAGATCAGGGTATATTCGGTGATTTACGGTAAATAAAGATTCATGCAGGACTGCACGTTCTCTGTTTTACTTGGGGCTCTGGTGAATCATTCAGTAGTGATTGATATATTGTAGGCTATGTGACATTACCTATGGGGGTAGAATCATTCCTTCATTTCAAATTAATAGATTAATAGTTTTTTTTATGTCACAAACACAACTCTGACTGGCATTAATTTGTGAATGACATCCTGTGTATTTGTGGATTTCGATGTGCAGTCAAATGGACTCCACACTGTCTACTCAAGCCAAAAATGGCATTTACACAAGACAGTTTTCAACTGAAAACAGAAGGCTTTTTATGCTTTTTTTAAATGCAATTTTTCTTAAATTTATGAGTAAAATAAAGCCTGTGGTAAACACAACATGATTAAACATTAACGTTTCGTTGTACAACGCACACACTCACACACCAAGCTATCTTATAGTAATAAAAAAAAAATACATATATATATATATATATAGGCCTACATTTTTTTTTAAAAATTAACATAACTGCTTCAGAATTCGTGTTTTCGATATGTGTGATGTTGAACGTCATAACGTCAAACTATCGTCAAGTTATATTTACCACATAGTTTTCTGGCGAAAGGACATGTGGTTTTGTATAAAAATTAGACATACCTTCACTAAGAGAGGATGATGGAAGAGATCTTAGGCGGGTGTGTCGACCAAATATCTGAAATATAATCTTAAACATAAGGTTCCAAAAGGGGCTTTTCTCAGCGATTCCATAGTAATTCCCTCAAGTTCCTTTCAGTGATCATTTCTTAAAATTGCCATTTCTTCTTAGTGTGAATAACCTTTCAATAATCTAAAGAACCGGTTCCAAGAACCCTTTGTGCAATGGAAAGATTCCATGGATGTTAAAGGTTCTTTATGGAACCATAGATGCCAATAAAGAAACTTTAATTTTAAGACAGTGTGAATAATTTCCCCCAAAAAACTATTGAGATAAACTTTTAAATTTAGGAAACTGTTTTTTGTTTTTTTTTGCATTTGAAATTAATCGGCTATAGTGCTTGTGTCGTTAGTCAAGAGTGCACAAAAAACGTTTTAAAAATCAGTAGCAGGGGAGATGTTTTGTGTGTGTGTGTGTGTGTGTGTGTGTGTGTGTGCGTGCGCGTGTGTGTGTGTGTGTGTGTGTGTGTGTGTGTGTGTGTGTGTGTGTGTGAGAATAAGACCTGACAAAAGTGATGCTCGTCAGGGATGTTTGTTTTTAAAGACGTTTAAATTGTTTAAACCTTCAAAATATGAGGAAAATACTTACTATTTTTAAATATGAGGGAATAACAAAACATTAAACTTTTAGTTTTTATCTGAGAAAATAAATTGTCAAAAAAGATTTTACTTAACTATGCAAAAAAATAAAAATAAATGCATAAATGCATGGAAAAAAAACAGAAGGTATGAATTAAGTGTGAGTTGGGACGGGCCTACACTCTTGGGCCCTGTCCCAAATGGCACTTCATGCACTTTTGGTTTTGTGGACTTACAATGGCTGCTGTGTGTGTTGTTAAGTCTACAAATAGGATCCCATTTGTAATATGGAAGTAATGTTTATTTATAATGAAGGTATAATCGTGTGTTGGCTGACATAGTTTAGCTCAAACCCTATAATTAAACACACCTGAATCAGCTCAAAGACTTACTAGAAAATTCCAGGCAGGTGTTTTGGATCTGGTTGGATCTACACTCTGCAGGACAGTGAAACTAACCAATGTGAAGTCTTGATCTAATAAATTCATAAACGGTTCTTTAGCCAGAACATGAAAAGCTTTTTATTCCACCACAGAAGTATTATATTAATCTACAGTAATGGTCACTATTACAACATCAGGAGAAATAATCAACAATAATGATTTTGTGATGATATTGCAGCTTCACCCTTATGAGTTATTTGAATTATGCATTTTTTTGTGTGTAAATACATGTAGGGTATACATGAACAGCATTAAATAGTCTGTAAATTAGTGTAATGGTCAAACCCCTAATCTTTGAAAAAGTTGACATTTTTAGTTGATCAGAACGATCAGGCTTGAAAATAATAAATTCATTTGTATTTCAATTAATTTCTAATAAAAAAATTCCCTAAGACTCCAGGGGTTGCAAGGAAGCATTAGGAGGTCCACAGAAAATGTCAGGAGAAAAAGTTGCTTTGCACTAATATTTGTGAAAGATGCTATACATATCAATTTGAATTATTAATAATTATTTAAAATTAGCAGTAGCATATTCCAGATATTATTTGAATTATTAGTAGATTACAACATAAATTACAATTATTACGTTTTAAATATGTTATGTTTAACGTTTTAAAAAATGTATAACATCCCTCTAAATATTTTTCTATATAAATAAATCATAAATAATAAAAATACATATTTAGTGTATTTTTGCATTTTCGGGTGCACGTCCGGTCCCGCGTGTCGTGTGACGTAAGCGCTGACGTTCATCCAACTTCTAACGGATTCAACGGAAACTACCGATTGAAATGTGAAGAATCGACGACTTTCAAGCGTACAATGTAAGTAAAGTTAATAAAATGAATTAATTTTAGCATAACAGTAATATCCAAATACGTTTTTGTTGTTTTTACTTGATTTGGAAAGGTTTTAAGTGGTCACTTGGTTTGAATTCAGTTACGAATCAGAAAACTGAAATAAGTTAACGTTAGCAGCTAGCAACGTTAGCTCTAACTGTCGACTTTTATAGACAGCGATCGCTTTTTCTCTTCTTACTGCTCTAAAATGATATCTGTATTCTTGTTACGTTAGCTACTCTTATGTTGTGTCAGAGATTAAAGCTCAGATCTTGTTGCAGATGTACGAAGTTAAGGAGCTGGAGGATGAGGAGTCTGTTTATTCTCCAAAGCAGCGCAATGTTCGTGTGTGGAACGCGTTTATTTCCTTGACATGCCTGGCAGCAGTAACAGTGGCTCTGTATGAGGTAAGATGTTTTCCTCAGGAGGTTGTAGTGAAAAGGTAATGCTTTTAATGTAACGTAGACTCACTGTATTCCGGACACTTTGCACAGTAAAAGTCCCGTAAGATATCAATCCTTGGAAAGATAAACCTGATTGACTCGTCTGTCTCTGGGGACATGCCTTCCACACGTTTCAAAGTTTGATTGACACATTTTGGACTAATCATTTTGGAGAAATCTTGAAAAAACAGCCGGGAGACGCAGTGTCCGGATTACCGTGAGGACTCACCGTGTTCCGGACGCCTGAAAATTTCTACTCACTGTGTTTCGGACAGTCATTTGATGTTCATATTTTTCGTGTTTTCAAAAGTTCCTTTTATAAAATGGAGTCTAGATACATTTTCCTCAAGGGTCAGGGTCCTCAAATAACTTAATGTCATAGAAATTATGATTATTACTTTTATGGCTTATAAGTAACTTAAACAACTTAATGGCTTGAAATGTTGTTAAATTGCAAGTTATTACAATGCGTGCTGTCCAAACGTTTACCAGATAACGTGAAATTACACAGAAGAGTTGAAATTACCTTTAAAACAGCATTTACCATTAAATTTAATTTATCTTGAGGTGTTTTAATGAGGGTGCAGTGATACGCCACTGCCGGTCAAATTCATGTTGGGCAAGTGCCTCTTATCCCTTTAAAAAAGTACAAATATTAGCAAATTGTAACTCATAATTATTTTATAAGACCATAATAATGTTTTTTTAATATTTTCTGCTGGGTGAACATGTTTTAAGAGCCGTTAAGAGCCGTTTTCTGCAGAGGTATGCTTCTCCCCTCTTCATTTTTTCCTGCCGAAAACTCTCCCCCTGCCATTTTCTGAACAGTCTTTGGTGTACGTTAGAAACTCACGTTGATTATTTTGAAACGACTGGCTCTGGAAACATAGGGTTGGTCAGAATCGAAAGAGGAGGAGGCAAAGATGACACAGATAAATATAGATGACTTGAGATGGAAGTGTGTATTTATAGAATTTGCGGAAAAGGTCAAGTGTCCGGAATACCGTGATGTCCGGAATACAGTGAGTCTACGTTACTTTAATCAGGGGCGTCAATTGGGAATGGCAGGGTATTGGCTGCCTGTCTGGTCAGATCAACGCAAGTAACGTTAACGTTCCAGTAATATATTTTTTATTGCAGGATTAACAGAGTTATACTATGTGCAACATTTAATTTGTATTGAAAACAGAAAACAGACTTTTCTGTTAAATCAGAATTAATATACCGGTATACACATACATACATACATACAGTGCTTGAAGTGGGGGGAAAAAGGTGCCGGTGTTGTGCCGAATTTCGACCCCCCCCCCCCATACCGATACCGATAACCGATATTAATATTTCAGTTATGGCCGATACCAATATTTACCGATGTTGATATCTCTGTATAGAAAACACATTTTTATGATAATCAAATAAAGAGCTATTTTTAAAAATACCTTTTTTTTATTTTTGTCATTTATTTTCAGAAATTACTGATATTGGACACCTTTACCTGTGTGCAAAATATGTCATCAGATTTTCAGAAGAAAAAATAAATATTTATATAAAAATATTTTTTTATAAAGGATACAAGTGTGTCCTGAATTCACACTATGAATAAGCCAACCCTGAGTATTCTCAATAAATATTTACTCATTTGAGACCAAGTCACTGTATTCGGTGTACATTGTACAACAGTTCAAAACTTTAAAGTACAGTAGTAGGCCTTAAATTGTCAAAGCCAAAAGTATTGAAAAAGGTAAAATGTTAAAATGGAGCCAGAACAAACTGGACTGAACAGACACTGGCTTTTGCAGTCTTCTGAACTGTAAGTACAGTAGGCTAACTAAGTACTGTAACTGCCAATACTTACTGTTCACAATCCTCAGCTGGATCCGTTGCTCCTCGAAGTAAAACTAAACCAGAACTTCGAGGTAAATTTCCCAGGATTATTCCTCACAGCCTCGCAAGACGACATTAAACTGATTAAACTTGGTGTGTTTTATCGAGTTGATGTGGGCATTGGCACGTTTGAATGTATTGCCTCAGATCATTTGCGTTGAATAGCGTGCGCTCTTGTGGGCGTGGTCACATTAACAGATATGAATGAGCTGAAATGAGAACGACTGACATCTCTCTCTTTTTATATAGATTACATAAACAGAGAATTTTTGTTTTAGTTTTGAATTAGATCATTTAAAAGTACACACTTAAATGATTATAAAGATATATTACTAATGCCTGGGTGAATAGTATTCACTTAGTTTTGTTTAGGTTTAGAGATGTGCTCCAAAAAAAAGTTCACAGAGATGGAGAGATAGAAAGCACACCCTGTTTATTTTCTTTATTTTACAAAAGCACAATGTTTTATTTCGATTGGAAGTGTACACATAACAAGACATTTAACAGTTTATTTTTTCATATTTCTTAAGGCTGTATGACTAAAAATTACGGAGTATTTTAAGTCTATTTTGCTGCTATGTGAAAAAAATTGAGCAAAACACGCCGGCGCGTTTGCCGACCCCAGAGGATTTATTTCTACTATTTCGCCAAATATATGGATTGAGCCAAACTGGAATGTTTGAAGAACGACCAGACAGACGACATCGTTGCTCCCTCACCAAAAGCAAAGTCAAACTGACTTAGACTTTTTTTACCGCCTCCAGCACCTGCTTCAGCACATTATGTGACGTGTAATGTATGCGCTCGTGCAAAAACAAACATCCCCGCCCCCACACTCTCATCTAAGCCTACACACACGTCAAATACACAGGAATGATTATCAGCCCGTTCACATCGGCCCTATTTTGACATCGGAACGATACCGATGTGTAAAAAATTGACCTTTTCGGCCGATATTATATCAGCGGCCGAATTATCATGCACCACTAATCCTTGTATTGTAATAAATAAGGTTATGACACCCGGAATTTTAGATACCAGTGAAATTGAACAATTCTCGATCACACTTTCTTTTTGTAATTCAACTTTTTTTATTGTTCAACAGTCAAAACATCAGAGTACATCACCACATTATTCAGTAATCACCTTTGCAATTACACACTCAGCCACTAGTCCCCATCAGTGGAATACTACCAAAACAAAAGCACATGAAAATTAAACAATTATTAAGCAGTCCTATTTACACCATTTTTATATGCTGCCAAAAATGATCCCATGTTTTTTCGATTCCACTTTAAATAGCAGAGCTAAAACTTCTAATATAAATTTCAAAGATTATTAAAAAAACAAGTAAACAGTCATTAATAATAAATAATTAAACTACAAGCAATAACACAAATAAATAAACACAATAGAACAAAGATACAAATGAAATAACCAGTGCTTTTTCAGGTAAGTCTAAAAGTAGTTTTCAGCAGTGGTGATTTCTTTAAGACTGCAAGGGAAGCTCAGCTTCCCCTATAATGTCAAAAAAATGAATGGTCAAATGTGTTCTATTGTGTTAACATTTTATTGACTAAAAATACGTTAGAACACGTTCATCTCGAAAACGAGACCTCGGAGGGTCTTTTGATTGACAGCGATTTTGTACTATAAAAGTCAGTCAGTCCCGTCTCGAATTTTTCAATTGTAGTCGAAAAACAAACTGCAGCAGCCCAGAGCCATAGAGAGAAAGAGTTGCGACACTCTTTGATGTCGCCGCTATGGCTGTCACGTGGTTCATGTAAGCCCCAATAGTTCCAAAACATACGCTGGCTGTCATGTTCTTCTATGGGACAGACAGCAGCGATTGCATTATTGAACGGTAAATATAAAATAAAACACACACCCAAGTACTTTTTCAGCTGTTATTGCATTATTGCATTTTGTTAATGTCAGTTTTGCATTTGGAGAAGCATTTCTAATATTCTGACCACCTCATGTATGTAAATAGGGTTGACAAAAAAAACTCTGAATACAATGTAGTGCAACATCACATTTAAAGAGCAACGTGCAGGTTGAATTTATAACTGGATTAATACTTGATATTGTCTGAAGAGGTCTTTTAAAAACACATATGTAGAAATTACTAATGAAATCTCATTTGATGTAGAGATTTTGATGAAAATGTGCTGGGCTCTGGAATACGCCTTTCCCGCTAGCAACGCGTCATATGATGTTGTAGGCCGAGGCAAACAAGAGCTCACGTTCAGCTGTAGTTAGAGCGGTAGTGAGAGACAGAGAAAGTTTTAGAGATGCCATAATGGTAAATTGTTGTGTTTGTGCTTGTTGCACGAATTCCAGCCTGTCAGGACATCGTGTCCATCATTTTCCTTCTAGGAAAAACAAGGCTTTTAGTTTTTGGGTGCGTTTTGTGCAGGTGAAGAGAGCAGACTTCACTGCCGCGTCTGTCACCACACACTCGGTCGTTTGTAACGCACATTTCACTCTGGAGAATTATAGACCTGGAGATTTTTTGCATCACAGACAGATGGGTTAATTAATACGGCTTTGAAAACATTGCATTATGCTGTCTTGCTCTGCGGTGTTTCCAGTGTGAAGTATTTACACACAGCCAACTCGTTGGCAGCTCAATGCTATCCTGCTTGCTGGCTGCAAACTGCGGAATGGATTTCCTGAGGGGGGTCTCTGTGTCCCATTGAGCCGCGCCTCCGTTCAGGAAATCCATTCCACAGTTTGCAGCCAGCTAGCAGACTGGCCGGCGGGAATCACTTTTGGAGTCATTTCAGCAGGATATCGGATATCTCCGCAGGTTGGATCAGGAAAATCTGTTACATGAATTACACTGGTATCTGTCCCGATACCGATAATGGATCGGATGGGCCCCATCCCTACCTGTGGGCTATCATAGGCATGCTCGTCAACATCGGAGAACTCGGTTTCTTCATTCACATCCATTGTAACCTGAGCTTAAACTTGACCAGACTCCCTCGCCCATCGTCACTTCCGGTTAGTGCTTTATAAACGCGGAAGTTATTTTATCACAATTTATCTCAAAATATCGTTAATGGCTAAATATATATTACTCCAGTTCAGAAAATCTAGTTGTTTTGTCATCAACCTACACTATGCTATATAGGGGTATCCAACCTGCATGTTGCTCTTTAACTATGACCTCAGAATTGAATTTACACATTTCTGTCTGGTAGCTAACGTTAGTGAAATGTTGGGTCACGGAAGCTAGCTGCAATTAATATTATCTTCCAATATACATTAATTAAAGATGGCTACATAAATTACAACTACTGACTAGATTCACGAGAGGACGGCTAATGCATTCAAATGTAAAAAATACAGTAATTTCATCAATTTACCAGCGAGCGTACTTCGGAAACACTGAAAATGAATGGGGTTCAGTGCTGGAACTATCAGTGTTTGGAACTATCGGCTACTCCACGACACGCGCTACTTCCGCATTCCAAAGTTCCTATGGCCGCTCCTATTCCTATTCAACCGCTCTGCATCAGCCTATCTCTTGGTAGCCTGGATGCCGGCCCGAACCCCGCCCACAACATTTTTTTGGTCGGGAAGTTCGGTCTGGACTCGATCCATTGAGGAGTAATTATGATCGGTTCAGAAATCTTCGGGCCAATCAAATTGCCAGGGCGGGCTTTATACGATGATGGACAGATGATCTGCAGTTACGTATTCATCACGTCATCAAAGAGCGCTTGGTTTGAACTGGTTTACAACAAAGATGACTGCCGCTGGAGAATTGAGATGTATAGATTCCGGTATCGCGTCTGTTGTAAAAGAAATCGACAGCGCATTAATTTTAAAAGGCGAACAGAGAACTGCAATCAAGCATTTGTCGATCGTAAAGATGTGTTTGCCGTCCTTGCCTGCCATTTGCTTGCTCTGATTGGTTGTAGGTCTATCCAATTGAGTGTAGATTATTATTTTTTTTTTCCTGGTTTCGGTTAAGACACTCATAATCAAAGCCCTATGGAGCAGTATCAGACTAACATTCTGACTAGAATATGAGTATGACGAAGTCAGGCTAATTTCTTGGTATTTGCTTGGCGAAATTGCTTTACAATTTTCATCATACATTTCACACAATTATATACCACGTTCCTTGTTTCAATTTAACCTAATACCTACATTTCCTCCGTCGAGTTAATACCTTTTTTTTTTAGATCGTTTGTTCATTCATTCATAGGGAACTAGCAAACTGCACTGATTTCAATTTATATATCTATCCACAACCAAAAAAAAAAAAAATTATAATAAAATATATTATTTATAAATGAATTAAGAAAACGGTTTATGCACACACACACACACACACACACACATACACACACACACACACACACACACACACAAATAATAAAAATGAGCTTCCCCTCTTTCATGAGACTTTGTGACTTTTCCTACATACTTATATACAATTATTTTTTTTTATTATAATGGTGTTTGCTGATCACTATTCGGCTGGCTATAGTGGTAATTTGATTGTTAAAATTTAAAAAATATATATATATTTTTTTCTACTCAAACAAACTTTGAGCTAAGTGCTGAAAAAAGTTGTGTGAAATAGGCTACTTGAAGGAGCGACTGTCATGTCGAGGGAGTTAGATTTGATGATGTCATTGAGTTTTTGGTCAATTGACGCCTCTGACTTTAATGACTAAAAAAGACACCATTTTGACCAAAATGACAGGACACTTAATAGGATTCCGACAACAAACAGAAGACAAATAGATTTTTTTTTTACAATACCTACATGTAAACATACAAATAAAAATATATAATATATAATATTTAAAATATAATAACCTATATAAGGCTACATTTTAAAACATTTTTTTAGTATGATTAATTTGCCTAAAAATGAGTAAATTTGAATATGAAATAAAAATTAATAGCATTTATGCCTTTCCTCCGAGCAAGATGATGCATGGTATACAATTTCTGCTAATGATTCCACATATGCATTTAATATTTCAAACATAATTACATACAGAAATGTTATGTTAGCTCAGAACAAATCATGACTTTTCACTTTACACCTACTTGTGACTAGGCATAAGATTTAGGCATAAGATTTAGTCTCAGATGTGCGCTAGGCCTAGATGGTATTAATTCTACACAGGCACATTTAACAGGGTTCCCACGGGTCCTTGAAATCCTTGAAAGTTTGTGAAAGTTCTTGAAAATAAACATACATAGATACAGGTCCTTGAAAGTGCTTGAATTTATTCTGTGCAAGAAGTTTTCTGGAAAAAAAATCTGTCCATTAATTTTTTATTTCGCCAACTCTTCGTGGCTTATGCTGCATACTAGCCTGCTTGATTTACGTTAGTTACGCGCATTTACGTTAAGTGTTTCCCGCTCGAGGTACTTTGTTTTGTACGTTGCCATGACGTTCACGCTCGCTTTTACCTCAACGTTTCCCACTCACAGACATTGCAAAACTGAAATGTGATGCCTGGAAAATGTAAATTTCCGGATATTTGGCTCACCAAAGAAAATTATAAAGAATGGCTTGCCAGAGATCCAAAGGGCCATCACTTAGCCAGGTGCAAAGCCTGTTGTAAATCAATCAAAGTGGATAGCATGGGAGAAGCAGCGCTCTCAAGTCATGCGTCTGGATCTACACACAAGACAGCACTTCTGAAATCGAAAGCAGGTAAGTTCTACCATAGCCTACATCTGACAGAAATGTTGATTGAATGTTAGCTGCTAGCTGTTTTTTGCTGTTACTTAAGTCTCTCTGTGAAATGTTACGCCCGTTTCACACATACTGCGTGCGTATGGTACAGGAGCAGCACACGCTATAGCGCTTTCACCATTATGCTGCATTTGCAGTGCGCAACTGCTCCGCGGCTGTACCACAAACACTTACTCACTATTTGTATTTCAGATCCAGAAGTTATCAGCAACTTCTATTTAAAAAAAAGTTGGCACCAGTGCGATTCTCTTTGTACACATACTCTTTAATAGATATAATTACGTTTTTCCCCTTCCACGAATGAGACGAGTGTCAAAGAAATAGACTCGGTGTGTAAACGATCTCTGCACTGCTGTATACGCACTGCATCTGGAACGGATCGCATACGCACTGCAAACGGAGTATGTGTGAAACGGGCGTTAGTCAGGAAGGCTGTTGAGTTGAACAGTGAACACGAAAGCTGAGATCCTGTGGTGTTTGAACATAATGGAGTCTCACTACTCTTTAAATTCCAGTGAAGGGACAGTAAATTAAATGATTTTAACTTTTACCTATAACATCATTTTGAGATTCCAAGGCGTTAAGTTTGATTTTAATGCAGTCACAGATTTGTATGCAAAGATTTGTATTTGTATGATTTTTATGTGCTTCAAAATGATTTCACACAGTCAAGGAGGTGCTGAAGTCTGACTTTGTGTTGGCTGTACTTTGAAAACACAGTCACACTAGGCTTGCTACGATAGTCGGTGACGGTTTTACCGCTGTTCAGAAGCAACACCGGATATCAGTTGCCCACCGTTGAATTATTTTTTTTTTTTTAGATCTTTAGTTCAGTTAGAGAACAGATACTAAAATTAAAAACTGAATGGTGTCTGCCTAATAAATGACAAGCTGACAGAGTCGCAGAACAGATCAGCAACAGGAGTCAGATTTAATTTATTACGATAGTAAAGAGCTGACTGACAAGATGATGACGGAATATTTGGTGTCAAAGCGAAATGTAAAAGCGCCTATTTAAGAAAATTTGTCATTGTACGGTTTTGTTGTTAGGATTTTAATTAAGAATAATAGGCTAATAAACTCACCATTCAAGCAATTCACCCCCGAATTGGTCCTAATTTGAAATCAAAAATAAAAAGCGCACAGCCGCACGTGTCCACGGGCAGAACAGCGCAAGCGTTCTCAGTTCATTCCTATGGAAAAACCAAACACTCGCTTAACCATTATGAATGCCTATGCGGGCGGACACGCGCATTTTACTTTCGCCTTCAAATTAGCGATTTAAAAGCGGTTTTACTGGTGTTTTCACACGTCGGTTAACCAGTGGGAAAATACAGTCACACCCACACAAATAAAAATGTGTTTGATTTCAATATCTTTCTTTTTTTCTTTACTTTTAGGTGTGCTATTTTCTGCAATGTTCCACGACAGTGCAATTGCGAAGACTTTTGCCTGTGGAGCAACAAAGTCCATGTACATTTGCAAGCATGGATTGGCTCCGCATTTCAAACACTTATTGTGCAAAAAACTCTCTTCTGGTAGGGAGGACTATGTACTTCTCTTTGATTAGAGCCCATAACAGGAAAACACAATCAAAGCAATGTGACTTTCATGTCCGTTTATGGGATGGGGACAAAGTTGTGACAAGATTTTACGACTCAAAATTCATGGGACACGCAACTGGAGTAGACCTTAATTCGACTCTACAGTCAATCTATTGAGGAGATTGTGCTGCCTCAGAGTTCACAATTTTCCCACTTTGATCCATACACAGACAGGGTTGACATATTTTTGCATGACAGGATGTCCACACAGAAACCATATGAAAAGCTATGGAGACTCTGCCGCCAACTCCTCCTCCTCTCACATGGGCAAGCCTCTGTAAAGCGTGGATTTTCAATCAACCGTCAAATTGAGGATGATAACCTTGCAGAAGATTCGTACGTGGCACAGAGGTGCATTTCGGACCACCTCAGGGCTGTGGGTGGCACCAAGAATGTCACAATTGACAGAACGTTATTGATATCAGTTGGAGGTGCTCGACAGAGATACATCACACATCTTGAGGATATGAGAAGAAAGAGGGATGATGTGGAAAAAAACAATAAGAGAAAATATGTGCTGGATGAAATTGAGGAACTTAAAATGAAGAAAAAAAGACTGAAAGATGACATGGATGCACTTGAGACCTCTGCTGACAAATTGGCTCTTGAGGCAGAGAAAACAGGCAAACTAACTCTTATTGCCAAGTCTAACAGCTTAAGGAAGGGAGCAAAGGAAAAGAGAGCAGAAATGGTGGAAGTGGAAAAATCGCTCGACAAGAAATTGAATGAATTGAAAAGCAAATGAAGACAAAATCAACAAAGCGACAACCACCTTTAAAAGGAAAACCACCAGAGAATACCTCAGGAAACGTTTTTGCTCTGTTACAGATTTTAAGCTGACCTTGTGTTTTTTATTTATTGTTTAATATTGTTTTTCCATTCATGGCCTTATGTTAATGCCCCATATTGGAATGTTTTATAATGAATTTGATTTGCACTATGTTGTGATGTTTTCAGTGCTTACACCAAAGCCAAATATGTTCAGTCAATGACTGCATATTGTTTCCAATAAAAATAAAATATTTGGGCAACAGATTATCACAAATGTTTTATTTAATGTAATGTTGAATGTAATGTAAACCCATGAGGCAAGAAAAACTTAAAAGTATTTTAATCTTACTTCTGGTTACATGGGCCTAAGCTCTTTTCAAAGAAATTTCTAAAGTTAGAGATCATTGTAGAGTACAGTATACGATGTACCGAATATTCTTCAGTTTTGTGCAAAACAGAAATACGACAAATAGAATATCAGATCTTTGTCAAATGGATCAAAATAATGCAAAACAAAAAGCTTTTTTGCATAGTTGTGTTTGACACATGAAAACTGTAACAATGTATCTTACAAGGTAACACGATGTAACCTTGCTCTCACTTGAAATGTGTGCCCACATTAAGTCCTTGAATTTGTGGGTATTGGACCTGGAAAGTCCTTGAAAGGTCCTTGAATTTGACGTTAACCAAGGTGTGGGAACCCTGATTTAACGTCCAGCCTAGTCTTACAACTGGGTGTACGTCCAGGTGGCATTCCTGTAAGGGTGTGACGTCACAAGAAAATAATGAATCGGTAGAGACTACTCAAATAAAAAATATCTGTTATACAGCCTCCTATATTAGACACACCCATTCAAAAACAACAGGTCTACACTATGTCTCAATGGCTTGGTGACACAGAGAGCAGTGAATCATTCTTAGTTAGTTAGTTCTAATCTAATGTATTTGAAATAACTAATTTGTTTTAATTCATTTTTTCAGCTGTTTTTCAACTCTACTGTCACAGGACTCATCTTCACGAGATACTGTCTTGATTTGATCTTCGTCTTTAACATCCTTTCACGGTTTTACATTGGATATGAAACCCATGGAGTGGTTATAACAGACCCTAAAAGAGCCAGGAAAAAATACCTCAAGACTTGGTTTTTATTGGATCTCTTGTCTGTTGTACCCTTTGAAACATTCAAAATAGCTTCCTCAGAGCTGGGGTTTTTGAATGCAAATAGATGTCTGAGAGTGTTCAGATTGTTTGGCATGATATGTAAGTTATTTATTTTTATACTTTATATAATTTATCATGCAATTCGGATATATTCACCTTTTAAGTTTTTTTTGTTTGTTTCTAGCCTCGTTCAATAAGGAACCAGATACCAACAAACTTCATCTGACGATTTTCAAATCGTTTTCCATTATGGTGCTGTGTATACAGACCTCAGCCTGCCTTTGGTAAGCCTGATAAATGAACAAAAATTCTACTCTTGAAAAAGGGTCCTTTTCATCGTGGTTTGATTTATCCAAAGATATTGGCATAGAACTGTATTACTTATTTTTACCAGTAATGCAGCATTCTCTCTTTCTTTTTTAATGTTAGAACAGAACAATGGCAATGGTTTGTTAAAGTTGATTCCAAGATATCTCAAAGAAAACATTGCACTGCTAAAAAGTAATGATGTCTTGTTCCTTCAGGTTTCATCAGGCATGTGATGCAGCTTATGGTGGTCATGTCAGGTATTGCCCCAAACAGGAGAACTGGTTGCAGCTTCTACCAGACTGTAAGGGTTTTTTCCCCATTCCATTCCCAATAACATATAAAAAGGACATTATTTTTTTAGAGGGGAGCCAAAAAACTAAAATTGCACTATGGAAGATTTTTGTTGAAAATCGATTAAATGTAATTATTCGACAAATTCAAAAAAGCAAATTTCACATGTGTTCTGACCTTACCCCTGTTCACCATGTTAAAGGCACAATATGTAAGATTATTTGATTAAAATATCCAAAAACCACTAGAACAGTGTTATTTTTTTGTTGACTTGTGTACTAACATTATCCCAAATGTTTCCAAAAATGTTTAAATTTAGAGATATCAGCTATTTTAACCAGTGTAACGTTAATAAATTATGGGTGGGTTACACCAATGAGGAGTAAATTAAGCAACGTTTAGAGCTAATCAAGGATTTGTTGATCTGGATTTGATTTTAAATCGAGTAGTGTTTCACCATTTCACCATTTAATTTTAAATACAGATGAACAAATCAGGGTTTAGAATTCTAACCTGTGATTAAAACCTTCACTTTTTCTCGGACATGATGGATTCGCCATTGTAATTAAACAGCAACAATGTTAATATTTTACTTCTTCATTGACCACCAGAAACTTTCTCCCTTTCTGACATAAGAAGCACTTGCCGGTAAAGGAAATAAACCTGTAAAATGTAAGCTGTCTTTATAAACTTTTACGTTTTTTTTACATAGAGAACGTTACTGTTCAAGCAGGTAATGAAAACATTGTTGTAGTGCGTTCGGATTTAATAAACCTGGAATTTTATTTATAGTATTAATTAATGGAGTAATATGGCAGCATAACACATGACAAAACAACCAAGATAAGAAAAAAAACAACTGGCATGATTCACGAGTGTCTAACTCTGCTCTCGGTTGCGTCGCCCTGTCCGTTTGATCGCCACACGTGGAGCGGGCATTAACGAGAGGCGTGGCAGCGAATACTGGCACTCACCTCATCATTACCCGTATATTAAATATATTAAAATATATTACGTTAAATATATTACTCTTTTTCTTTTTTCTTTGTCCGACACCGAGGTGCACCAAGATGAGTCAAGGATCCGCATCCCGGACTCGATTTATTACATTTTTATTTATAATAAACACCTCTCTTGAGACCTGACGACACACCCACTGTTTCTATCTTTGTTCAATCAACCACATATTTTAAGCACAATAAGACGTGTAAGAGAACTTAGTTTGATATTCAGGTGAAGTGCCTTCTGACAGCCTGCTTTCTGTGAGTGTGCTTCGGATGTGTGTGCTCAGAAAACCATATATCAGATGTTTAGATTGCTATGGCTTTAAAACACATGCAAATAATACACTTTCATTATGATGACGAACTAAAATGTCAGGTGACTGTGACCACAATAGAGATAATAATCAAAACCAAACAGATGTTTTAGTTTTTGGCAGAGTATCCGAGGCACAAGCTGTACAGGTTCCGCCGTGTTCTGGAAAGGGGGCGGAGCAGCAGCTCATTTGCATTTAAAGACACATACACAAAAACAGCATGTTTTTCCTTCTACTCAAAAATGGGAATTTACAACATGGTATAATAAATGATCTGTGGGGTATTTGGAGCTGAAATTCCACAGGCACATTCTGTGGACACCTGAAGCTTATATTGTAAAAAGGGGCATAATGGGTCCCCTTTAATTCTCCTTGTGACTAGAGATGCGCGGTTGGCGGTTATAGCCGCGAACTCATGACGTGACGAAAAAAAATATTTTAATTAAATTCGGGCGGGTGGCGGGCGGTTTCTAGTCTCGCGGCTGTCATCAGCAGCGCCTTGTAACAGCGGATGGCGGGCGGGAAAAATTGGTCAAAAACTTTGGTGCGGATGGATGGACGGATGATGAGTTTTGTGATGCGGTTGCAGATGAAATAATAGCCCATCCGCGCATCTCTACTTGTGACATGTTTCTGGATGATGATATTTAAATGCCATGTTTTTTCCTGCAGTTTCATCCAATTCGACGGGAGTTACAGACTTGGAGTTCTATGCTACATCGCTTTACTGGTCAACCGTTACACTATGCGCCATAGGGTGAGAATTGTTATTGATATTTGCTATGTAAAGTGTGCTACATTATTTTACCTTTATTGAAATTATCTTATATATTTTCTAAAATAGTTTTTCCTAGGCTTTTTAAAAAGAATCAGTTGTAAATCATATCATCCTTATAAACTAGATATTCAAGTAGTGATATTAAACACAGATGCAAGTATTAAATGGAAGATTTATGCAGCATTTTTTTTAAAAATAAATACATTTGTGACATTATTTTCATGACCATTCACACATTTACTCCTCAAATTAATTTAACCCAAAAACAAAAATTCTGTCACCACTTATCGTTTAGAATGTTCATTTTTGGGTGAATGATCCCTTTAATGTAATGTGAAAAGTTCTACAAGAAATTGATTTAAAAAAAAAAAAAATGTAAAGGACATGAATCACGAAATGCAATATAAGGAAAAACTTTTTTTTGCACGAAAACATTTTCTTAAAATACTAATGTGCAATAATCTTCCACAGAATGCAGTGTTTCCCATCAATTGCATAAACTCTGGCAGCCCAACACAGTCTAATCTGTCCTGCCACATCTTCATAATGAACCAAAAATATTTTTATACTTCTTATATTACCATACATAAACGGGCTTTTGACACGGCGCTTAACCCCGGGTTATCGTCGTTCTAAACACCGATTTTAACCCCAGTAAAGGAGCGTTTCACATTTGTAATTTAGATGTTGGGTTAGTGGTGTTAACTCCAGACTTGTACAGTGTGAAACGATACGGTGTTAGAATCACAACTAGATGATTAGTAACCGACAACGAATTGCATGTCTTATATTCACACACTTTTGGCAGTCATGGAAACACTGCAATGTATATAAACAGTTGTTTCTGCATATGATAGGAAAAATGTCAAATGGCGATAGAAAACGTGAAAATTGGAGTGAAGAAGAGACCGTTTCATTCTACCTTTATAGTTCGAAAAGTTCACCAAAAAAAACCCCTTGATATTACAGTCAGAAATGTGTAATATAAATACGTACAAAGCTAGAGCCTTTATGCAAACAGGTCATGTGCTGCGTTTGTCCAGTCAGTAACACTGACACCGCAAATATGCAAATAAGGACTTTACCCCAGGGTTTAGGAATGTGCAGTGTGAAACAGCAGCTTATGAATACCCAAGATTAACTGTTAACCTCGAATATTGTATCTTTTTATGTACATTATTTCATCATATTGTCTCATTAAACATATTGAACAGCTATGGAGATATACATGCCACAAATTTGAAAGAGGCCACAGTTGCATCACTTGTGATGGTGGTTGGATTTCTTGCCTTTGGAATCAGCATGTCTAGTATGAGCTCGGTTATAGGCAACATGATGGCACAAAGAGGAAGATTCTACCATAGAATGGAGGCTGTTCATCATTATATGGTTTGTAATAAGATTTTAGACTTTCATCTGTTTTCATCCGTTCATCAACTTTCATTTCTACTAGTAATTTCATCTTTATTTTCCCCTTTTAATCAAAGAGACATATGGAGTTGCCAGAGGAAATCCAGACGTGGGTGCACGACTATTATTACTATCTTTGGTACCACCACAGGGGTCGTGTCATTCAAGGACTCCTGGATGACCTCCCATTTGTCCTGCGTTCAGATGTTTCAAGTTGGAGCCACAGATCTTTGATTAAAAAGGTGAGTAATCTAATAAATTGTCTGAGGCCAAAATAGCACATAATAATAATAAAAATAATGTTTTTGATTAACTTTTGATACAATTACAAAGACTTTTTATGTATATCATAAAGTGGTTATCCATCTGTCTAGGCCAAGTTGTTCAGAGACACAGAACCAGGCTTTAAAAGGGCTTTGTCGCTGAAATTAAAAACCTACATGTACAGTCCTGGACAAACTTTGGCTGAAACTGGAGAAATTAATCAAAATCTGTATTACATTAAGCATGGACTTCTACAGGTATGTCTAACATAATCCTTTGAGGACATCTGAGGACAATGATTTAGTAAGTGTTGAAGTTCAAGGTTTTCTGAACTCTATTTTTCAGGTTCTAAGGGAGGATTCTGGGGATGAGATAGCAAAACTGCTACCAGGTACATTGGTTGGAGAGGTATGACGCTCAGATCCATGTTCTCAATATTCTATATATGATTTACTAAAATGTCATAGTTTAAAATATACTGAATTATTAAATCCTTAATAATTTAGTCTAAAATGCTTGTTTCAAACTGAAAATATCTAATTTGAACAATAATATTTTTTTTTGTTAAGAGGTGAACACTTTTCATTAATAGTGTATGTTGTTTTTTGAAAACCTAATTCAGTTTAATTTGATAAACTTTTTTTCCAGTTTCATTTGCTGTACAAAATCCCTAGAAATGTTACAATGCGTACAACAACATTGTGTGAGATTACTGTTTTGAAACGCAAGGATTTGCATTCACTCTTTGCCGAGTACCCTGATGGTAATAAGTTTTTGGAATGCTTTGGGATTTATAATGATTAGTTTTTACTACAAGATTTCTCAATTTCGCCACACTGATCATGTCTTTTTCTAAAGCTGGTGTTAAGATTGCCACGACTGCCAAGACACTTCTTCAAAATTTCAAGTGTCCCTTACAAGAAGCATGTGCATATGGAGTTGTCTCCGTCCCACAAAATGTTGCATTTGAAAAGGACCAGGGCATCAAACTTCAGGTTAGTGACTGAAGAACTGCGTTTTACATTTGATAATAATCACATTATTGGTGCACAAGTAGGACTTAATCATCGTAAGTTATTTACATGACACGAGCAAACCTCTTCACTCCAGTTTAAATGCAAGTTTCATTATTCTGAATTATTTGCTAAGAATTGCAAACGTCCCGGGTTACGTATGTAACCCTAGTTCCCCGAAGGGACGGACGCTGCGTGTAATCGCAGTGGGAACGCCCTCCAGCGTGACGCGTCTGAAGCATGAATGAAATCAGTCAATGGAGAGATGGAATGTCACAGCGAGTGACGTCATAGACCAGGAAGCTATAAATATCCCCTGAGCACACAAAATGCCAGCTTAAAAGTTACTGAAGCAAGCGACCCAAGGGGATGCCGAGAGTATTGCAGGACACGCAGCGTCCGTCCCTTCGGGGAACTAGGGTTACATACGTAAGCCGGGACGTTCCCCTTCAGGGACTACCGCTGCGTGTAATCGCAGTGGGAACGCAATACCCACATCCCCATACGACCAAATCCCCGTCGTTTGTCATTAGGAGACACAAACCGACGAGAGAACCTGAGCCCCGGGAGTGGAGCTAAGATCAAGGGAATAAAATCTAACGAAAGTGTGCGGTGAGGACCAGCCTGCCGCATCACAAACGTCCTGAAGAGAAGCTCCTGAAAGAAGAGCTGTAGAGGCAGCCATACTCCTGGTGGAATGAGCCCTTACAGCCAAAGGTGAAGGCTGATGGGCCGAACCGTAAGCAAGCGAGATGGCCGCGACCACCCACTTGCTCATCCTTTGCTTAGATGCTGGACACCCTTTCTTAGGTGACCCAAAACAAACAAACAGTTGTTCCGATCTCCTCCACCGGGCAGCTCTGTGGACATAAGCATCTAAAGCCCTAACAGGGCACAGCAGATTAAGTTTCTCCTGGTCTGACGTCAGAAAAGGCGGAGGACAGAAAGCCTGCAGAACTATAGGTCTAACAAAAGTAGTTGGTACCTTAGGAACATAAACTGGTCTGGGACAGAGAAAAGCCTTAACCATACCAGGAGCAAATTCCAGGCACGAGGGAGCCACCGAAAGTGCTTGAATATCTCCAATTCTTTTTAGAGATGAGATAGCGAGAAGAAGGATAGTCTTTTGAGTAAGAAACTTTTACGAAGCTTCCTCGATGGGCTCGAAAGGAGCAAGGGAGAGACCTTCTAAGACGATGGCCAGATCCAAAGCTGGTACCCTCGTGCGCACTGCAGGCCTCAGCCTCAAGGTGCCACGAAGGAAGCGAGATATAAGTGGGTGTTTCCTGAGGGAACCTCCACTTGAAGGGGCGTGGTAAGCAGCTAAGGCCGCCACATACACCTTCAGTGTGGAGTGGGATAACCCTTTGGAGAGACGGTCATGCAGGAAATCCAGCACTGTACCAACCGGGCACTTAACTGGGTCGTGCTGGTGCTCTCCACACCAAGAGGTGAAAAGTTTCCACCTCGCGGCATATAACTTCCTCGTGGAGGGAGCTCTGGATTGGAGGATGGTCTCAACGACCTCAGCCGAAAGACCAGAATCTATGAGCTGGGTCCCCTCAGAGGCCAAGCCCACAGCCTCCATAGCTCTGGGCGGGGGTGAAGGATCGACCCGCTCGCCTGAGAGAGCAGATCTCTCCTGATCGGTATCTCCAGGGGAGAGCCGTCTAGGAGAGACACTAGGTCCGCCAGAACGGGGCTATTAGCAGGAGACTGAGCCCGTCCTGGCGAACCCTCTCCAGAACTCCCTGGAGCAGAGCGATCGGGGGAAAAGCGTACAGGCGTGACCTCGGCCACGGATGTACCATCGCGTCCAACCCCAGTGGGGCTGGCTGGCTGAGAGAGAACCACAGTGGACAGTGTGATGTCTCTCGGGACGCAAATAGGTCTACTTCGGCACGACCGAAATGTTCCCATAGGAGCTCCACCACCTCGGGGTGAAGACTCCATTCCCCGGGCCTCGGCCCCTGCCTCGACAGGATGTCTGCCCCCTGGTTCAAATACCCCGGGAGATAAATAGCTCTGAGAGAGAGTTTTCCCTTGGGACCATAGAAGGATCTGACGTGCCAGTTTGTAAAGCGGGCGAGAACGCAGACCCCCCTGATGGTTGATATAAGAGACCACCGATGTGTTGTCTGTCCGGACAAGAACATGGTGGCCCCTTCGGTCTGGGACAGAAAGCAGAAAGCTCCCAACACAGGGCCTTGGGACAGAAACCAAGGATCTCTCCACACAATCAGGGCGCGATGACACCGTCGCAAACTCATAATCATGCGAAGCGGATTTTCCCTCGGGGAGAATCCCTTGGTTCTGAGCCACCAATGTAATGGTCTCATGTACAGGAAGCCAAAAGGTATCAAGTTGGACGCAGCTGCCATGAGACCTAACAGTCTCTGGAACTGTTTCACAGTGAATGACCGGCCTAGCTTGACTTGATCTACTGCGGCGAGAATCGAAGCAACACGAGCAGGTGACAATTGTGCCTGCATCGTCGTCGAATCCCACACTACACCGAGAAAAGTGGTTCTCTGTAATGGAGAAAGAACACTCTTCTTGGCGTTGAGTCTCAACCCCAACCTCTTGATGTGAGCAAGAACGACATCTCGATGCCGAACCGCCTGTTGTTCCGATTGAGCTAGAATTAACCAATAGTCTATATAATTCAGAATACGGATGTCCTGCAACCTCAGCGGGGCTATAGCAGCATCCATACACTTCGTGAATGTTCGGGGTGACAGGGCTAGGCCGAACGGAAGAACCCGATACTGGTACGCTTCGCCCCCGAAAGCAAACCTTAGGAACTTCCTGTGCTGCGGGAGGATAGATACATGGAAGTAAGCGTCCTTTAGATCTATCGTGACAAACCAGTCCTCGGATCTGATTTGTGACACGATCTGCTTGAGAGTGAGCATCTTGAATTTGAGCTTCCCTACAGCGCGATTTAAGAGACGCAGATCTAGAATGGGATGCAGCCCTCCGTCTTTCTTCGGAACGATGAAGTACCGACTGTAGTATCCTAACTCCCTGCTGGGTGGAGGCACCCGCTCTATAGCTCCTTTTAGCAGCAGAGTTTTTACCTCCTGTTCTAATACCAGCGCCTGCTCGGGGCCCACCACTGTGGGCAGAACCCCTCTGAACCGAGGTGGACGCGTTCTGAACTGAATAGCGTACCCGTTCTCTATAGTATTCAGGACCCACTGAGAAACATTGGGGAGAATTTTCCATTCCGCCAGGAACTCTACTAAGGGAACCAGCCTCTCGAGGCTGGCCTCTGGATGAATATCCCGAGTGACAGACACAGCGCCCTGTAACGTACTGGCAGGGAATAGCTGGTCTGAGCACTCCACAACCCTCCTCGGAGGGGGCGAGCGTCCCTCGGGAAGTCGCTCGCCGGGCCTCTCTACGCCCTGTATAGGCAGAGTTAGTAGAGCAGACCCCTGAGGGCGCCGGGAAAGACAGGGCACCGTGTTGTTGTGCAGTGAACTCAAGTCTTCCACGATGGGGACCACCCTCAGAGTCCTTACGTTCAGTACGTCAGGATTTTTTCGACGCGGCCTTCTTGCCGATAATGACTGTCCTCAGATCAGCCCTACCCCGAGAAGGTCGCGCCGGAGTGCGCCCCGCCTTGTCCCTACAGTTTCTCTGCGGGGGGGGGCATGAGACGCGACACTCCGTTTCTGCTGCGCTCTTTTTGAGGTACTCGGCTGCTGGGACTGCCCTCGCTCAGCAGCCCCAGCGACACGCACTTTAAGGGGCATACATTTTTGAAAAGCAGCCGCCTGTTTCTTCTCTTCCTGGAACCTCTCCGTGACAGAGAGAAGCGCGTCACCGAAGAGGCCCGCAGGCGAAACTGGAGCATTTAAAAGAAAAGTCTTATCCTTTTCCTTCATAGAGGTCTGACTCAACCACAGGTGTCTTTCTCTGGCCACCATGGCTGCTATAGACCGGCCGACAGATTTAGCGGTCTCCCTGGTGGCCCGAAGAGTGAAATCAGCAGTCTGCCTGAGCTCGTTAATCATTTCACCAGAAATGTCACCCCCCTCACACGCATCTTTAAGCAGGTCAGCCTGATAAGCCTGCATAATAGCTAAAGTGTGCAAGCATGCAGCCGCCTGACCAGCCGCCGAGTAAGCCTTCCCCACTAACACGGAAGTATTTTTCAGTGGTCTAGAGGGCAGAGCCGGCGCTTTAAGTGAGGATGACGAAGCAGGAGAGAGATAGCTAGCGAGCGTCTCCTCCGCCTTCGGCATCGTCACATACCCTGAAGTTTTTGCACCAAACATGTTTCCATAAGCATTAGATTGGTTAGTATAAATTCTGCTAGAAACAGGTCTAACCCAGGTCTTTGTAACCTCAGAGTGAAGATCTAGGTAGAATGGTAAGTGCCGGAGAGAAGGCTGAGGACGTGCAGAAAGAAATCTATCGTCTAGTTTGCTTTTATTTCTAGACTCCTGCCTATCAGTTGGCCACTCGATGCTGAGCTTTTCAACAGCCCGAGATAACACATCAATCAGCCCCTCATCTAAATGTGTATGCTGGAGTGACGAGTCAGTTTCAACTGATGCGACACTTTCGACATCCAGCTCCTCAGAACTGGATAATCTAAGCTCGACATCATGTGCCTCGACCCGGGCAGATGTAACCGCCGCAGCGCGTGCTTCCAGAGCCGGGTAAGTGGGACTAGATCTCGCTGGAGATAGCTGAGATAGGGCAGAGCCCGTCTCAACGTCGCCAGTGAGATCGATCTGCGAGCCCCAAGACAAGCGGCGCCGCTCTGCCTCAACAGAAGCGGGACCCGAGCCTCGGGGAGCTCGCAACGAACCACTCTCCTCGAAGAGTGATCGCCGCGAGCGCAGAGTTCTCAAGGGAAAACACTCGCAATGCTCACAATCGACCCCCTCGAGGGCCGACTGTGCATGCTGCATTCCCAAACAAGCAACACACAGCTGGTGTGTATCCCCACCCGTGATATAACGTGTACAGGGGGAACCACACTTCCTATATTGCTCGCTCGTCACTTCGACACTCATAATGATTTTTTATATATATACATATTTATAGCTTCCTGGTCGATGACGTCACTCGCTGTGACATTCCATCTCTCCATTGACTGATTTCATTCATGCTTCAGACGTGTCACGCTGGAGGGCGTTCCCACTGCGATTACACGCAGCGGTAGTCCCTTCCAGGGTACCCGCGGGTCTTAAAAGCCTTGAAAAAGTCTTGAATTTGATCATCTCAAATTAAGGCCTTAAAAGCCTTGAATTTAGTGTACAAAGTCTTGGATTTCGTTACAAAGGTCTTATTTAGTTTTTACCAAAAGTAAAGTAACTGCAGTTTGACTAAAAGTTGACAAAAAATGCAAAGACTTTTCGTCAACTACAACTATAAAAAACAGGATGACTCAAATGTGATTAAGACCAATAAGCATTTTCGTCTGAAGACTAAGACTAAATCAAAAATGGCTGCCAAAATTAACACTGGCTTACACACACGTGCGCGCTACAATGCTGTTGCGAATGTATTAAATATGACTGATATATAATTCAATATATATTTAATTCAAGTAACCTCCTTGTACATAATTATTTTCTAGGGTTTAAAATGTATACAGATTTGACATTTTCCCCTCATACTTCTGTCGGAATGGGTACGAAGTTGGCATTGAATTTCATTTGAAATGGTATTAAAAAGGTCTTAAAAAGCCTTGAATTTAAGTTGGAGGATCCTGGGGGTACCCTGCCTTCAAGGGGAACTGCTATTTTTTTATAAATATTTTTACTGCTATTTTTCCACATTTGCACAGCATAATTCACATACAGTAGGTGTGTTACTGGCCACTGTTTTAATCTATTTCATTAAATGCAAAACACATTTCTATGGGCTTTTTTTCCAATGACGCTCCTTAAATGTACAACGTGAACTCTTGACTTTTTTACTGCTATCTTTACAAATCTTCTCATGACAACATCATCCTCATATGTCTCAGTAGCACATGCGCACTTTGATCAGAGTGGAGTAGATGCGATGTGTTTATAAGTGCTTACATTCATGTTTAGTGTGTTTAAAATCTGCATACGCCACATATTTTACTACGATTATGAGGTTAATCGAATCAATTTGATTGAGGTATTGTGTACATAAGATGAAATTTAATCCCAATATTGCCTAAATCTCATTATAATTGCATTATGAATGTGCATGCAAACATTGTCATTGACTATTTTTTTAAAATGAATCCAAGTTTTATTTTAGGGTAAGAACCCTTTGAAAACCTGTTAGGGTATTGTCACAATATTTGTACAGATGTCCTAAATGACTGCAACACTTTTGTTATAGACAAGGGATCAGAGGATTTTTGATGCATTCTTGGAACATGTTTCAAACCAGGCTCCTGAAGTAGATGTGAGTTTGGTGGATTTATATTAGAGCTGTCAAATCGATGAATTACTTCTAACATAAAAGTCTGTTTTTGAATAATATACAGTATGTGTGTGTGTGTGTGTGTGTGTGTGTGTGTGTGTGTGAGTGTAAATGGGCCATTTTACAGAATTGGTTCAGAGTTGGAAACGTCTTGAAAAATATTTGTCTTTTTCCACAAATGTTCTATGTATGCAGATTGTATATTATCCAAGGTACAGATTTCTAGTAATTGTGCAGTTAATTGTCATATTGTATTGTCAGAAAGTTTTGGAATATTTTTCCTCTCCCCACATTTGTCACTACCGAAACACAATAAAAAAAATAATTTAACCCTCTAGGCGCCACGGTCGAGTTTACTCGACAATATGCGGCACTGAATAAAACGGCCGATTTTGTCAAATTGGGTGTTAAATTTCATTCGACCTTCCCTCCACTGGATGGCAGACATGTCATACTTCATCCCCGAATAAAAAAAACGTCATGCTTCTATAAAAAATGTTTGAATTAGAGCGCATTGAATCAGTGCGATCAAAAGCGGAGCTAGTGTGTGAGTGAGCCATTTTATCAGAGCCTCTCCGCAATCGCGGTGACAGTATTGTGGTGGAGACTTTGTCTAATGCCACTGGGTATATTAGACGAGGTTGAAGTATTAGTTAGGAGGCAACGTGGAGGCAACGTGGGGAGTTGCAATGATAATGACAGTAGTCTGAGCTGTGCACACTTGGCGCGAGGCAGATCTGGCCGCGCTGCTCGTATCATCTCACTCATGATCTGTGCCTTGCCGTGGCCAGTGAGCGTTTGAACTAAACAGGTCTTGTCTACTTGTGTTTGTATGCCATATGAATAATATATGTGCCCCATACATGGAATCAGAGTTCCTACTGTATTTAGTAAATGGAAAATCTCTACAGCAAAAGGCCAACCACTACATGCATTCGGTTTTGTTTCTACCATTTATTAGTAATGATTTACACAGTTTGTTTACTACTTACTATATACCTGAGCATCCAGTAGTGTGCAATATAGCATACAGAAGGTGATGGACATTTTGGGGGGGAAGAAGTGCTGCATTTTTTCATTTAAACATGTGACTTTTCATGAAAATTCTATAATCCAAGATTGCCGCCACCATATGACGTCATAATATGCAAATTAGATGGAAAAATTTAATCCCTACGTAAACTTTGGGTCATCCTTAATATTTCTCTAATTTACAGAAAGTCTCTATCTTTTATCACTTTTAAGATATAGCCTTTTGAAATTAAGATGTCAAAACCGAACGTTTTAGGAAAAAACCTCTGGCGCCTAAAGGGTTAATAAGAAGGGAGAAGATATATTGGCCTATTCATATTTTCTTTACATCATCATTGTAAATATATTTTTTGCTATTTAAAAAAAAACACAAGTAAATCAATAACAATTACAATTTTAACAATATTTCAAGTGTAATTTATAAGATTTGTTGTATTTTGAACCCAATGTTTCTTTATAAAAGGATTTTATATCATATATTTATATCACATAAAAGGATGAAATCATACTGATTTTAAAGTTAAGGATTCATTAGTTTGAATATACATTGAACCCAGTGGTGGGCCGTGCACTTCACACCTAGGCCTTCAGTGGTGTCCTACCTGAATTAATAACTTTTAATAGTGTAGCAGCACACAGACTCTCTATAATTGTTGTGAAGTTGCTGTTTTTATTTTGCACCGGCCGTTACTGCGGTGAGTTCGGAAAAGGCCGGGTAGAGAGAAATGAGCTAGTGAGTTCGGCTTGTATTTGTCACGGTGTAGATTTTGTGTCTTGTTCCTTGTTCTTGTCTGTCACATGATTTCCTGTTATGTGATCCTGCCATGTGTCTTGTCATTTTTTTAATTGTCTGATCATTGTTTACAGGTGGTCCTTGTCTTGTAATTAGTCAGTGTATTTAAGCCCTCATGTTTGCTCTTTGTCTTTGTCTTGGATTGAATGTTAAATGTGAAGGTTTCTCATCTTGGCCCTCATTTATCATTCTTGCGTAGAAACGGGCGTATATGTTGGCGTAAGATTATGCTTACACTCCTCTCACTGCCTGATCTATGAAGCTGTGTGTACCTTTGAAATCCAGGTGTACGCAATACCTGCCCTTGATAAATGGCGCGGCTGAAACGATCGTAGTTAGAATAACACCTATATATTCAAGTCTCCGCTTCCCCCACGCCCTCATTTTACGCCATGGACACACGGAAGACGGCAAAGAATAGAAACTTCTGTGTGATTTTTTTTTCCCAAACCACTTCAGCGGAAATCCCGCCCTGCAGCCGATTCTAAAGTTTTCATTTTTCATGTCAATCACTGTACTGATTGCCTACACCAAACACTGATCCCTAAACCTACCCGTCAATGTAACGTCAATGTAACCTAAACCAATGAAATCGGCTGCAGGGCGGGATTTCCGCTGAAGTGGTTTGGGAAAAAAAATCACGCGAAACTTCTCCGACGTGGAGCTGAAATGACCTATCACAATGCATTTTTTTTACAGCACGTGTTTTAAAACAATTAGCATTTAATTTCGTATCACGTCACTTGTATTGGGGCGTACAATAGTGATGATGATGTGATGTGAAGTACCATTCATTCACATTAATAATTGCTTGACAATTTGTAATATTCTTATTATTATGATTTTTATTATTAATGACACTTATTGTTATTTTGAAGAAGAATGTCATTTTTATTATTTTGTCAGTCTGAATTATTTTTTGGTCATTGAAAGCCTTTTATTACTGAACCCAGTCTGGCGCACCTGCTGGACCTAAACCTGAAACGTCAGTTAAAGCGCACAGTCTCGCAACTGAAGGAACACATATGCCTACAAATCAAATGCTTTGGTAAAGTCACACAAATTAAACATTGAAGTCCATGTTGCACAAAAATAAACACTGAAGTTTATAATTACTATGTTGTTGTTTTTTTACAGTGGGTCATAATATATCATATCTTTTAGTTTGTCAGTGCGTTTTGTGGCGTTAGGAATTGTTTTACTGCGCATTTCCGCACTAACTCAAAACGTGCGTACATGTGCACCACCTCCTGAGCTGGCGTAGGATTTGAGCGTGCCGTACGCCAACGTCCATATTGATAAATCTCAAAGTCACCGTGGTTTTGGGTAGGGATGGGCATTCGATTAAATTTTCTTAGTCGATCGTCGGGAGAATTAACAAATGACTATCGATTAATCATTAATATTTTTTTATATATAAAAATTAATTATTTATTTAACTTTTTATAAATAAAAAATGCAATGAAAATACAAAAATACAGCGTGTTTTTCCTCGATGAGATCTTTATTACAAGATGATCAACTTGTGGCACTTAAACTGGGCTTTCGGCTAAACTTGAAGATATGCGCTGCGGTGATCTAAAGCAACAGAACCTGCAGCTGCGAGTTGGCGTTCTTAAACAGAGTCCCTCGTTTGTTCCAAAATAATAATAAATAATAATAAAAAAATCATGTTAAACAATAACTTAACCAAAAACATAATAATACTCAAAATGTAACTCAAAACTATCCAATGCACGGAGTCGAGAAAGAGTGTGAGAGAGATTAGCCTACCTAACAACAAATTAGGCTACTTAACAAAGCCTCATAAAAAATAACTCGCATACAACTTCTGCACCAACCTACTAATTTTTGTTGAGAAAGACAAGCATGTTGATGACATGATCTGGGGTCAGACGCGACCGCAACCTGGTGACCGTCAAGCCTTGTTTATACTTTCGCCTGGCTCTGAAGTCTCCGCAAATGGACGAGGCGTTTATACTCGACGCGCTCGTATGTGAAACACCGAATACCTCAATGACATAATTTTTGCCGCGCGCACCTTCACGCTCGTGCGGACGCGTCAAGTGTAAACAAACTCTTCAGTCCAGCCGCCGAAAATCCCCGCTCTGAGGGACTGACGTTGCCGGGATGCACAGGTATCCGCGCTAACATGGCCAGCCCGGGGCAACTTATACTGTTCACAGTGGTGCAATCCAGCGGTTCATTGCTTCAAGGCTCACACTACGCAGCGCAACCATATTAGTTTAATCGATAACAAATTAACATGATCGACGAAATTCTTAATGATTAATAATCGATCGTCGATTAATCATGCCCATCCCTAGTTTTTGGTGTACGCACTTTTGATAAATGAGGGCCCTTGTATATTCCTGCCATTGTTCTCGTTTCAGGCCTTGCCCTTCCTTTTTTATTGGTTTATGATTAGTATTAAAGTTTGCGTTTGGGTCCTCACCAGCTCACCTTCTGTGAAATGATTCGTAACAGTATTAGTGAATACAGTGGTTCTTGCGTTCCCATTATAAGTTCAGAAACGGAGCCTCCCTTGACTTGTCGTTCAAGGGTTACAATAGTCACTTTTCAAACTTTACAATAGTATGAATGTTTGAAAAAAAAAAAGTTTTGATCATACATTTAAAAGGAAAAATAACAAGAAAATCATATTCACCACGGAAAAAACAGGGGCAAAAAAAGCATTATACTCACCAAAACTACTAATTATTTATTTTTTACACAAAATCCTTTTCTTTCCTCAAGAAGAGTTCAATTACTCTGTTGTTCAGGTTATCTGTGTGTTTCAGTTCCAACAATAAGTCTTTTCTATCAAGGCTAATGCTGAAAGTCGAGTCCCGTTCGTGACATACATTAGTCAGTTCTGTTTTTACTCAGACAGATCAAATATTGTTCCGTGAATCTGCGTTAAGCTCAGGCTGAATAAGGATTTTTTTTCCGGTAGGTTTGAACCTGCTGGGGGTCAAGGAGGGAAAGAAACATTAATTTTATTATTAATAAAATTATCTGATTGGTTAAAGCAACAGATTCATTGCCATTCATTTTAAGCTACAGGCTCCCGCACTATTGATTCTGAAGGCCTCAAGGCAGATATATTTGACCCTGGCAACACATGACGGCTGAAATATATGATTGTATAAAAGCTCTAACATATACATACACTACTAGAAGCATCGCACCCAAGAGAAAAGCTATGAAATTAAGAGAATGGATTATTGGGAATAGTGGTCATATATTGGAATATTAGCAATAACCCGGTCGCGCACGGCCATGTAAACATCGGCAAAAACCCGAATATGCTCATATTCCGGTTTTTAAAAACCCGAATATGATCCCTGGGTTACCCCTTTTCTAACCCGAATATTTGGTCATGTAAACGCGTATCGGCATATCCCCATCAAAAGGAACATTGATTTGTGTTCTGCGCATTTTCTATTCACAAGGAATCTTGGTCTTTTGAGTAGAGGAACTTCTTGTTTGCGCATGTAGAGGTTAACATGGCGAGAAGCAGCACAGCACCATACTTTTGGAGCGAGGAGGAAACCAATTTCTTTATTAGTGTGGTGAAAACCACCATGAGGCACAGTAGTGTCAAGTGCTGCTGGTGGGTCAGTACCAGCAACAAAACGCAAACAAAGGCGATCGCTATCTGCCCCGAACTGCTTATTATCAGCGTGCTGCTGCTGTTGTTGTTGTCTTTGGATACAGGAAGAAGAATCGGAAATGACGCATATTGCGTCTTAAGGTTGTCCGTGCGTCACCGATCTTGCCAATTGATTACAAATTCCATATATACAGGAGTAACTCTCTCTGCTCACGCATGTAAACGAATGTTTCAGAAACCCGAATAGTGACCTTAACCCGACCATAACTCGAATATTGACAGCTTGTAAACGTAGTCAGTGATTCTGATAGTGTTTAGGCCAGCAGAGAAGGCTTTGCTGGCCCTGACGGCCCACCACTGATTGAACCAAACACTATAATAACATCTTAGTGAAATTGAATTCAGCATACTTTATTTTAGACAAAACATCCATGTTTCGGTCGTGACGGCACATTTTCTGCAGTGACGGTAATGTTTTGGTAGCGACCACATCACAATACAGAATTTTAACTTGCATACTAAAACACTACTAAGATACTTATGATTTGCATAACTGCTAAAATTATGTTCCCCCTAATAAATGATTATGTGTTCACTTTTGTCACTACCAAAACGATGATGACATGTTTAGGTCATGACTGTTTCGGTAGTGACAATTTAAGATACTTTTGAGCCTAGTTCAAAGATGATAGCCAGGTTACCTAGCACAGTTCTGAACAGTTGTACACACATAAAAACTCAATTTTATGGAATAACACCCCAAAAAGTTTGCTTAATTGCAAAAAAAAAAATGTTTGGTAGTTACATCCCTTGAAGTTACACACAGACTTTTTTTTCCAGACTTTAGAACACATTTCCTTCGAAATGATACTACCTATCTATAATGAGAGAGAGACACACAGGAATATTTCCTGATCAAAAATGCAGGGGTGTGGTTAAAATCAGTCTCAGCCAATGGACTAAAACACACTCTGTTTTGGTAGTGACATGAAAATGTGGGACAAAGTTTCATGATTTTAAAATAAAATATAAAATAAATGTTTTTTTTTTAAACTTTACTTTTTAAAAGAAATCAAAAAGATATTAACAAACATTGAAAAAGAACATTTGCTCGGGACAGCCACTTCCCAATTTAAAGTGCCCAATAAATGACGATTTTATATGTATTAAGCTAACTTATATTTTAAATATTATTGTGGGATTCAATAGATAATAGAAGGATCTTTTCGTAAACATCTAAAATTTTAATACTTAAATGCTTTTTAAATGTGTTTTTGGTTGTCGGACAGCAGTTTGCACCAATTCTGTAGAATGGACCATATATACTGTGTATATATACATACATATATACAGGTGCATATATACACATACAAATATATGTGTGTGTACTCACACACATATGTATGCATATATACAGTATATATAAATACACACACATACTGTATATACATTAATTTATATGTATTGATTGTTATGCCATTTAATATTTACTTGCCATGTCCATTTCTCTAGTTATTTTGGAAGAGAACTTTCCACCCTGACAATGGTTTTGTAAAGGTCTGGAAGGTCTTTTTTTTCTGGTGCATCATTGTTTCACTTTTCCTGAAGACATGGGTGTTTTTTTTCACCAACAATGCCGACCTAAAGGGTACGTTTCTGTTTGATTTAGAGCATTGAGAGGTTTACATTGTTATATTTCACTTTGAAAAATTAAACAAAACCTTATTTATAAAAACAAAATTGTAGAAATGTAGTACAAACTTGAACATATTTTAATAAATACTGTTGTCATTTAATAATTGTGCTTAGGCTTTCCGTAGCTGCAGTTCTTAACTTTTTTTTGTTCAAAATTTACAAAATCAATATAATAAGAGAGTACATCATGAATCCAATTTCCAAAGTGTGTTTTTGTCTTATTCTGAATCACTACGGTACACTTAAAATAAAGTGTTTATATTCAGACTATATTAGACTGGTCTGGTCTTACCACTGCGGAGTAGCCCAGTACATGCGTGACTCGTCATAGACATAAACACAGAGAAGGAGATCCGGCTACAATGTTCTTCCACAAGACGCATGCATTTTGTTTATTAACCGCTAAAGCGGCAAAAGTTACGGACTGCAGCTTTAAGTTTTGAAATGTTTTGTCTAATATCAATGTCAATTGTAGTTTTTTTCAGTGAAGGCTCGGTTGCCAATTACATTTCAATTGATGGCATTACTAACATTGTTGCTGCATTTGACATACTGGTGAATCTTCGCACCGCCGTGTTTACAGAAGATGGTAATGTTTAATGTTCATGTTCATTTTTGTAATGAAGGCTCATTTAAAATATCTTAGTAAATTGTTTATTCAAAATTCTGTTTAATAACACGTGTTCTGTAAATACTACATCAAGACTATCAATTGTCCTCAACATATTAGTTCCCTAAGCTTTGATTTTTGTTTTAATTTTATGAAAAGTTTTTGTTTAAATTGCACTAATCGTACGTGTCCACTAGCCCAACACCTCTGATTAACGCCATTAACGTTACACGTTTAATCAATTCCAAAACTGTTTTTACATCACTTTAAACTGTCATAGTAGTAGAAAATGAGCCGTAGGGAATTCAAAACCGTGTAAATAAAAATGAAAATCTCCAAAAACCAATGTTTTAGGATATATCAGGGGTCAGCAAACTTTTTGTCATGAAGTGCCATTTTTAAGTGTCCGAGTTAATCACTGTGCCGGCTTATTTTTTTGACATGCTTGCAGAGAAATTATAGCCCCATTATAGCACTTAAACATGGAAAAAGTCAGATTTTCATGATATGTAACCTTTAAATATTCATAATGGACATTAGTTAACATATATAACAAATATTTCTGAAGCAATTTTTCTTTTCTTTTTTCAATTGTTTTAGTTTGTTTCCATGTTTAAATTAGACTTTGAAGAACAGATTTCCAGTGGGCCTACACCTGGTCATGCGTTTTAACTGATCAGATAGCCATCCGTTTTGTTAAAACTGTTTCATTTACACATGGCAACATATGTATCTCCGCATGAATATAAATCTAATCTTCAATTACCGCTCTATATGCAAATTTATAGGAGTTCATGTCAAAGATAGCAAGCTATGAGATATGACATTTTATTTATCATCAGCCAATTTCAAGATCAAAGCCTGCAACTGGAGAGAGAGGCATCAGCACTGTTAAGATAATTTACTATTTTTAATGAAGAGGACTGTGTTTTGAGCTTCAGAATGTGACATTGAACCTTCAGTTTCATTTGCGGCAGTTCGTGCATTGGTTTGCTGACGAGATGCTCAGATTCTCTAACATATCTGGCTACTGGGAGCCATTATAACGTACTCTCGCATTATTCTTTTTTACCAATTTTGGAGGAGTACAATTTACATTTTGTCCAGTTTCATCTGGAATGCGAAAAAATCGGTCTTTTCACGATTGGATAGTTATCCGACCAGAGAAAACACATAAAGTGACCAGATACACACAAACGGTGTTTCCACATGCATCACAGTCATTTTGATGTGTGAGGAATGTTTAATAAGGAGTTTATATGCTTGGTTGAAAATCTCAGAAATTTAAAGCATTAACCATTTACAGCAGAATAAGCTTTAAGCTGTTAGTTAGTTTACTTGTGTGCACGTGATGCGCAGGTCGCGCTAATGGTTTATCAGAGAGTCTGTATATACGCCTATCTTAATATAACAAGCTGTTGCTATGATGAATAATTGCCTCTAAATATAGACCTGTATTCTGGTGGGAGGTACTTTATCTGAATGAAATACTTACACCTCTCTCGCTTTTCCTCACGTGGCAGCGGTTTCCCCTCCCGTGCCATAGTTTGCCGACCCATGGTATATAAAAGGACCTTTTTTGCATCATCAAGAGGTTGAGAAATGCCTAACTTTATGTAAATGCAGGATAATTTTTCTTGTCTCTAGAAAAAAAAGAGGGACCTCTGATTCCTGTGTTGGTTGTGGTTTGGAGAACAACACACATTTTAATCTTATTTTAGTTAATTTTTCTAGTTAATATTTAATTGCACATTTATCCCCGCTCACTCTGCGCCAGTGGACAGAAAAAGCAAGTGCTTTACAGTTGTTGGCTGGTGGTTATCTATAGCAGACATTTTATAATTTTAAAATCATTATTGTATAGGAAAATGAAATCTGAAATATTACATTTACTATATTAATTAGTTGCAATGTTATTGTTTGATGCCTAAAACTTCCTTCTTTCTTGTTCTTCAGGACTCGTAACAGATTTTGCAGTAATATTTCAAGTGTATCGAAGGTCTTGGGATGTGTATTATGATGCCATTGCAGTTTTACCCTTAGAATTTATATATTTTGCTTTTGGCGGTAGAGAACACTTGAGAATTTTAGGCCTAGTCAATCTGATTCTGATTCACAAGGTATTTGAGATATTTTTATGTACAGTATTTATTTAAAAAATGTTTGGGTGATATTTTGTAATACTAATTATAAAAAATAAAATTGCAGAGCCTTAAAGTTGACTTTATCTTTGTAGAACTAGTGTATGGACTAGCTGGGGTTCAGATAGGGAGTTGAGTTGATATCCTGATACTCTTTATATCAATTGTATTGTGGTTTCAGGTTTATAAGCATTTCAGCCAAAATGAACAAGACATCTATAAAAACGTGTATGAACAAAGGATAGCAAAATGCCTCTTCCTCTTGATTTTCTATGTGCATTTTTGTTCTGGCTTATTATACGTGATAGCATGCCATGAGGAAAGGTAAGTGTGTTTTATTACAGTGATAGCTTAGAAAAAAATTCTATATTTTTAGAATTATTTTATAGAAATTCAGTTTTATTCAAACCTTTTATTTATTTTCAAGGTGTAATGAGGAATCATGGGCATGGAATGCTGGACTTAAACCTACTCAGTCCAAATTCGATCATTATATAGTTGCAGTATATTGGACAACTACGACTATCACAAGTGTTGGTAAGTACCATTAATATATGTTTATGGGCCCCATCTTGCACCCAGTGAAGATGACTTTGTACACCGACGCATGTATCATTCCTATTTTGCACACGACGCACAGCTGACTTTTCCCTTGTTGTGGAAATAATTCTATTCAAAAAGTTAGGAGGAAGGACACAAGTGGAAACCTCTGAAAAGTCAAAGTATCAAGTATTTATTTCTTGCAAGGAATAAAATTGGCAGTTCTCATACAGACAGCATCTACATGAGAAGGGCAAAGGGCGGATTCCTTTCACCCCGTTATATACCCTAACACATCCTGTGTAAAGGCTGCATCTGTTCCAATAATGCCCTTAAAAGGAAAACCAGGTTTTGCAAACCCCTTGGTCTCACAAAAACTTGTTCAAGCCCTTAGGCTCACATAAATTTGCCTAGACAGCACAATGACATCTTCGTCCAGATTTCCTGTTTTTGAAATATTGCTCCATTCCTAATTTTTCTAGCTATTACTCAACTTCGTACTTTTTTTCCCGATTGACATTTTCCCCTTTAAGCAAACTATAGGTCAACTTGAAGTACACATTGTTCCTCTTTGTTATTTGGTCCTCTGTGACCCAGAACATTTTGTTCCAGAAACCTTATTCTAACTTATGCATTTCTAACAGCTTGGTTATATTTTTAATAATGTCCCTCAGCTTATAAGAACATCTTCCTTTAAATGCTTATTAGTACATAAATCCTCAATGTTTATAAAAGTTGCACACATCTAAAAGATAAAAGAACATGTCTAAAAGTAGAAAACACATCTAAATGTAAAATTTCCATTACACCCTCCACAGACGCACAGCCGACTTGATAGGGAATGAACTTGCGCTCTTGGGGGTGGTTCAGTGAAAAGAGGTGGCGTGTTCCAGTGCAAACGTTCCCTGGTGCTATTTTGCAGTTCCAGAAAACAATTCCGCCACAGACCAGGAAAAACCTAGTCTAAAGTCGGTGGCACGTTATTCAGATGCTATTTTAAGGGCGCATGTTTGCTCATAGTGTAGGCGTGTAACGATACATCGATATGGATCGATGCATCGATATAACGCCTAACGATTCGTTGCATCGATTCCACACATAAAATATCGTAAAATTTTTACACTCTCCACATTCTCACCTAACATCCTTCCGCCAAAGCGTGCATTTTCTTTTACTCGGCATCTGTCTACCGGTGTGTCTTTACAACGTTAATCTCCTTGGCTGAAATATACGCCTGACAAGACTGACTGAACACGTTTTGTCACAAAAGCCGGTATTGTCCACTGTCAGACCATCGCGAGTTCATGTTTTACAGCAGAAACCGACAAGCAGTAGCACCTTTGTTAGTGAACACAACACGATAAGTCAGTTTTAGGGACTCGCTGTGTGTGACTTCAAAAAGATGCGCTAGCTGAGAGGAGTCTCGTCAAAGCTGACTAAAAGTGATCGAGGAGGATGGATAATTTCAACGAACTTGATGAACCCGTGATATCTTCTTCGGGGTGTAAAAGGAAAATAAAAGCTGAAACCTTTTCACGGAACCTAACTCAAGCATCACGTTAGTGATTAGGGAAAAGCTCACAGTATTATTATTAATCAAAACATCCCAGCTGCAGTTTGATATTACTTAAAAAAATGATTTATGAAAATGAACAAGAGCAAATTCTTCCAAATGACCTCCTCTGTTGTAAATGTCTTAATTGGGAGAGGGTATGCAATACGCAAAAAGTTAATTAAGCGTACAGGTTAAATATTTTGGTTGCATTTGTGAGTTAATAAAAACGTAACTGGTTGTGTGAAAATAATATTTAAATATCGATTAATCGATCGAGTTAGCCCTGAATCGAATCGCATAATTTTTTGAGGTATCAACAAATATCGTATCGCTGGCTGAGAGAATCGATATCGTATCGTATCATGATGAACTGATTTACACCCCTAGTAGCGTGTGCACAATGCACATATAATTTGCTTCTCTCATCTACATAGACGGAGCAGTTGCCATTTTTGCAAACCACACATAATTACAAGGAAAAATATTCCACACGAGGGAAATCATTGTGGTGTCCATGAAGATGTGAAAAAAAAAATAGGCATAATCTAGCTTACACATTTACCCAAATTATTATACGTCTTTAACCGAAGCTAATTTGGGGGGGTTTCTACATCCACATACAATGTCACTTCCCTGTCTTTTATGGCCCTGATAAGAACGTCGGTCTCCTCGGCTGTGAACCGCTCCTGGCGTGCGCCGGCAAATCCGCCGTTATAATTAGAGCCCGACCGATATGGATTTTGGGGGGCCGATGCCGATATTATTTATGTGTATATTATAATACAGTAGTGATATTATGTATGTGTATTATAGTACAGTACCAGTCAAACGTTTGGACACACTTTCCTATTGGTGTGTACAAACGTGTACAAAACCTTATTATCTTCTATTTTTAGTCTTATTCCTCTAATCTCTACCAGTGGAGGAAGAACTCAGATCTTTTTACTAAAGTAAAATCAATAATATAATGAAAACGTTTTTAATTACATATGTACAGTATTTTTATACTATTTTTTAAATAAGTAGTAAGCGAAATGTTCTAAACGTGAAACAGTGTTATAATTATATAAATGATTGCTTGTGTAACGTAGTGTTATAGGCAGAATGAGCTTCAACACTGTCTACACCCGACGCAGCCGCTATTACTCGCGTCGCAACAGCTCTTTACCCGAGACGCGGAAAAGCGCCCGTTACAAAGCAGAATGGGGCATGAGTTTACTGTCGGAGATTTGTCGCTCGCGCAACGCATTTTAGTCAATGTTTCATCAACCAATTGCCTGGATTTAATAAATAAGAAGTAAATATAGCAGACAATATCATCAGGACTTCTCAGCTGCGCCCTTTCCCTAGTCATCACAAGCTCACACGATACGTGTGTCACGGGCTGGTTGAAGCAGGCAAGGAAGCAGGCTTGGAATGCAGCAGTTTTATTAAATAAACTAAAACAATCTTATACTGGACGCAGAGGAAACATCAAAAGAACAACCAAGCTTGTAGAAACGACGACAGACCAGGAACAGACTGAAACACAGGACTTAAATACACAGTGAACAGATCATGGAAACAAGACACAGCTGGGGCAAAGTAACTAGTCACAGGTGAAGGGACTGAACACAAACGAGGAGCTGGAAAATAGAAACAGGACTGAACCAAATACTCAAAGAACGGGGGAAACAGAGTCAAACTGTAACAACGTGACAGAGGCTGCAGCAGAGAAATCAATTCTGTGAATTACACTGTGCAAATCAAAAGTAATAGGCTACTACCAACCTGATAAAGAAGGGTTGGCTCTCAACAGAACATAACATTTTTATTTTATTTTTCGTGTTCGCATTTATGAGGAAAAAACAATGTTATGGATGTGACAAGCTCTGAAAGCGGCACTAAAGTGCTTTAAAACTTTCACAGAGACCTCAAATAGAAAGCACAAAACCTTTCATTAAAGTGAATTTCGTTTTGTATTAATTGTATCTTAATTTTAATCAACGTTTCATCAACCAATTGCCTGGATTTAATAAATAAGAAATAAATATAGCGGACAATAGATAATCTCGACACGGAGGCGCCAGCGCGTGAACTGCAACTCGTCTCATAAATGAACCGAAACTCAGCGTATAGACCTGAGAAATATATCTATATTGAAAAGTCTACTTTTAAACAGAACAATTCAAAATGAAAGACAGACTGCTCTCTGCTGTAATCCGTATGAAATGTGCGTGCAGTTCTCTCTGGCGTGTTCACTGAAGATCGCGAGACAGCGTTGTCAACTTTGCAGCGACACTGACTGAAAACACTTGTTTATTAATAAACAATTAAAATGTCTCCTTGCTATATTTGATGTATTCACAATAATTACTTTTGCCAGTTCTTTGTGACAGCTTTCATGTGCTTTATTGGCATCGCCACCCTTACATGAATCACCTCACCAACATTTTTTTTTTAAATATTCATTTATCGGCCATTATAAATGCCGATACCGATAGTTAGGAAAATGGTTAATATCGACCGATAATATCGTCCCGCCGAAATATCGGTCGGGCTCTAGTTATAATAGCAATCCACCATGGAACAAGCGCGCCTGCTCTTAAAAGGAATGTGAGATGTCGCTCTGATTGGTTTATTTCACGTAAGTAAAGTAGCTACTTCAGACCATCCCATTTCAAATTTGCATCGTGCGCAAGAGTAATTTATCCCGCCGGTATAATAGCATCAGCGTCCGAGATCCGCCCACAAAGTTACTTGTGTTTCACGTTTGATACTTGCGTTTCAGATCGTTAAAATAGGGCCCTTTGTGTGTATGTGCCATTCTCCTGAATTGCTTCAAACTCAAAGTTGAAAAAAAAAATGTATGTAGTAAAAAGTACAGTCAACTTTCATATTATATTTTTAGACTGTTCTACAGTCTATACTGTGTTTCATGTGGAAAAACTAACCTCCAAATAAAAATTACTATAATTATTTATAATAAAACTTTACTTTAGCTTTACTTTCACTGTAATAAATGTCATCATATCTGATTATACATTTTTATTATTAAAGCAAGAATATTATTTACTGAGAACATTTACTTTATTAACTTATTTATTGTCGCTATTCCAGAATATTAAGAATATTAGGCCTATAAGTCCTGCATGAGTTTAGGCTTCCAAGTATTTTCTAGTTTATAGAAACAAACAAATTTAAAGCACTGACACCGCAAGCCAAACTGCACATCATCTCGTTGTTGTACTGCGCATTTTGTGAATCAGATGCTGTTCTTTGAAGTCCTGCATTCTTAAAGTTCTCCATTACTTAGCGTACACAGAGTTTGATTGGTCAGTAAAAGTATGGTTGAAAACACTAGACAGATGTGATATATGACGAGCGCTAATGCAGAGTTCAGACTGCACGATTTTAGCCCCAATTTTGGCTCGCCGACAGGTTTTGAGAAATCGCCGACAAATTCCCGAAATCACAGGCAAATCGGTGCTCGTTCACGCGAGTGACAATCACGCAGTGTGAATGAGCAAAGACGCGATCTGAGAGAATCGCCGATGAGTCGCCGACGCCCGTGAGATATTTGGCATGCTAAATATCTGGACCAGTCGGCTATTCACAATCCTGCTGTGTGAAAAGTGTTCTGACTGAAAACTACATCGGCGATGACCGACAGCCAATGAGAGAGCAAGATACAGGACAGCATGATGTTCGGGGAGGAGTTATAGACCAGAAAATCAGTATATTAATAGATAGGCCTATATTCACAATTATATCAAACAGAAACAAAGCACAAACATTTGCATGACCAGCAGCAACAGAAGGACATTTGCAAAATTATTTATTTACCCCCAACTCTCTTTGCAAAACAGTCCTTGCTCCCCTCGTCTTCCGAACCATTTCCTGCATAAACTGTTTATTTATTTTTTTTTTTCTTTTTTTTTTTTCGCTACAAATCAGCACACAGACAATTTGGATCGCAATCTTCTTGTAGGCTATCATTTTTAATAACAAATTCAGTGCCGCGCGAGAACTCCGGTCTCACGCACGCGTGATCTTCCGTTATTTCCTTATCACTTCTCGCATTTGTTTGATTGTGAAACGTAGTTTGCGGACCAGGCAGAAGTTGTCGGCGATTCTTTCTTTTGTAAAGTCATGCAGTGTGAAACCTCCTGTCGCCGATCCATCATGCAGTGTGAACACAGCAGCAACTGAATGTTACCCCAGATAGTCATGCAGTGTGAAAACAGCAGTGACCCGATTATTTTGAAAATCGTGCATTCTGAACTCGGCATAAGCGCATTCATCTCTTACTCAGCGCCAGCCAAAGTGCGAAAGCAGATTTGAAATTAACAGTTGATCTTGTGATGCACTGAGGTTTTGGGCTCAAAAATCATAGGGGGCACGTGCTAGTACAAGTACTAGTCAGGTTAAATCACTATTCTGATTTATTATAAGAGCAGACTGATTGCTATAAAAGCAGGAAAGAAGTGCTTCCAATCATTGTGTTCTTGTGTTAGCAATGGTTACCTCAAAGAAAGATGTACAGCTGTCATCACTTTGCATCAAAATGGCCTCACATGCAAGGAAACAGCTGAAAAGAGTATTACTCCTAAATTAACCATTTACCGGATCACCAGAGGTTCCTCAGGAACTGCAGTGAAGAAGGCATATCACCGGGACCGTCTCTTCCTGAGGAGTCAGCTATGGAATTGTGTCACCACCAGTGCAGAGCTTGCTTAAAATAGGCAGTAGGTGGGTATGAGTTAATCTGCATGCGCAGTGAGGCAAATCATTTTGGACAACAGCCTGGTGTCAAGAACAGCAGCAAGAAGTCAAGTCATCTTCATTTATATAGCGCTTTTAACAATATAGATTGTTCCAAAGCGGCTTTACAGTGATAATAGGAAATTATTCCTATTATCAGTAACAGAGAAGCCACCTCTCTCTAAGGAAAACATCAAGGAAAGACTGAAATTCTGCAGGAAGTACAAGGATTGGAAAGTGGAAGACTAGTGCAAAGTTATTTCCTCTGATGAAGCCCCCTTCCAACTGTTTGGGATATCTGGAAAATCGATTGTCTGGAGAAGAAAGGGTGAATGCTACCATGAGTCCTTGTCATGACAACAGTGATACATCCTGAGACCATCCATTAGGAGTGGGAGTGGGCTCTCTCACAATTCTGTCCAAAAACACTGCCAGGAATAAAGAATGTAGTCAAAATATAAAGCCCTGCGAATGATTACCCCTTGGACCTCCCTTCTTTTATCATCCTTATCTAGATGTCTTCTGTCAGCAAAGGCCACTCCACTCCTCCCACATAAACCATGGGACTGTGGTATACCTCCAGTCATGTGCGCCTTTGCCCAAAGGTAGGAACCCTGTCACATCCTGTACAAAAAACATGGACTGGTAAAAGGTATTCACCAAGCTCGCCCTGTGCAGGGCTATAAATAGAATATTTGTGACATTTGTGACCACTATTGACCACTATAAATATTGGGTCATGCCCTATGACCTGGTCAACGCCCCTTCCATATTCCAAGGTTTCATGAACGAGGTTTTCTGGGAGTATGTCCATTCTTATCTACAGCTGGAACCTGACCAAAAAACTACATCATCACAGCACCATTGACCTCCCTCCTATGATCCTGACAAATCTCTGTTCTTGACAGCCAAAACCTCCCATGCCTTCCAAAGTTTGAAAGTAGCTTTCACCAGCGCTATGATCTTAACCTATCCACACCTAAGAGTCAATAAATCGCTGCGATTGGGTTAACTCTCGATCTGTGTCTGTATATTTCCTGGGTGCTCATGTACTTCTTTTTTACTTTTACGCATTATTGTAGAGCTGTTCTGTTATAGCCTCTTTTAGGAGTGGGGGTTAACGCAAAAATATCATCACGATTTTTTTCAGGAAAATCAGAGTAGGTATTTAACAGCACCGTTCAAATAAGAAATTGAACAATCAAATGTACAAAAATAGAACACTACATAGACTACACTGTATAAATTATACATTGATTCTTAAGCTACTGAAGTTCTGAGTGATCTTGTTGTTTCATTAATATTAAGGACTAGCGGCAGGATTTAATTATTAGGTTGCTATCATTTTTAGAGCTCGTGCAGCACGGACACAGACATGCATCCAATTTTCTCCAAACTGTCTACTTTCACTTTAGACACAACCGACTGTGTTTACGTAAACCTTGTGTGTATTTGACAGTTTAACCCTATAATATGTAAAAAATAACTTAGAACAGAACGCGAATAAAATGTTTAACTGGCAAGGCTTTAAAACGCATGCAAATTATAAACTTTCATGACTGCGAATAACTGCGGTGTCATGTTAGTGTAACTCTACCACTGCGTGAATGTGATTTGAATGTATGTCAATTACAGTATGTTGGGATGGACGCACCAGAACGACAAAAGATATAATGCACGGTAGCACGATAGTACCATATTTATTCTAAATCAGATCATGGAGACATTTTAATTATTCACGATTTAAAGAGTTTTGCGTTGTTTTCCTCAGTGACAGATCATGGCTGCAGGTATGGCAAGCGTCCAGGAACATGTCGAAACGAAACGCAAAGCGGACCAGGACCTCATCGCTTTCACATATCACAAAGAAATCGAACCTCAAACGGTCTCGGAAACCAACCGTACTCAAACCACCTCCGGATGTGGTTTGAGTACAGTTCGTTTTGAGTCCTTTTACGTTGTCTCAGATCACTTGGTTTGTTAGAATATACACGCTGAACCGCTCCGAGAGCGTTTGGAGGGCTCAAACGAACTAGGTGTGAAAACATCCTTTATGTTGTGTGCACAAAGTAGAAACTTATCAAAACTCTAAAAAATGGGGAACAAGTAATTTTAAAGAAACATGATTAGTTTCATGAATTTCTGATGCTCACAGTAAATTCTAAACTATCAGCCATTTCAACTAAAAGATGCAGGCTTTAATACTACTATTGTCAACTAGAGGGGCCTGCAGGATAAGAAGTCTTTTAAGTCTAATCTTTTTATATTAGTTTCCATCATTGACTGAAAAAAAAGCTTAAATTTTTTTTTTTTTTTAATAATGGTGCGCTGGTAATATAGTTTTATTTAATTTGTTTAGGAATAGTGGTGCACGATATATCGGCCGCTGATATAATACCGGCTGATATGGTCAATTTTTTACACATCGGTATCGTTCCGATGTCAAAATAGGGCCGATGCGAACGGGGCGATAATCATTCCTGTGTATTTGACGTGTGTGTAGGCTTAGATGTGAGTGTGGGGGCGGGGATGTTTGTTTTTGCACGAGCGCATACATTACACGTCACATAATGTGCTGAAGCAGGTGCTGGAGGCGGCAAAAAAAGTCTAAGTCAGTTTGACTTTGCCTTTTGTGAGGGAGCAACGATGTCATCTGTCTGGTCGTTCTTCAAAGTGTCTGAAGAGGATCCTCGCTGTGCTGTATCAGGTCTTGAATTTAATTTAGAATTTGAAGTTAGCTTTTATAGTGCGAGAAATTCCCGCACACATATATATTTGCTTCATCTCAGAGCATTAAAAAATAAATTCACAGTTGCGAGAAAAAAAATGTCAAACTGTCTTTTTTCCCCGAATTTAATTCCTCAATCGGCGCTGGAGCGGCATTCTCTGTCTTCCGCCAAGCCCTGGCTGTAGACAAATCATATGTTTCACGCTGTCAATGCAGTGGCCTGCGTTGCCCTGACCTTATTCACACTATCGAGTGTAGGTGCAGCATTCTAACATTTTTGAGTTATAATGAGCTGTTTGTGAAGAAATGATCCGCTTTTAAATTGTCATTTTAATCACGAAAACATTAAAAAACATTTTGCTCTTTATGGTGTGCGAGTGATAGGACGCGGCAGCAATGAACCAACTGATCAGCTGATCATAGCTGTACAGGGCGCCTTATTTTTCATCTCCATAAATATATCTAGTAGTAAAGCTAATGCAAGGGTAAGAAATCAATTCATCTTTTGCTGATACTTCCTCGTCATCATGGAGAGCGCAGTTCATGGTTGCATAGCAACGACAGACGCCATGGGAGAGCACACACTTGTGGAAAGGAGACAGCGGCGTGCCCGCGCTTTCCACTTGTTTTTACACATCTAGAGCGACGTTGTTGATTGTTTGAGCATGTGAGTAGAGTGTGTGGTGCTTGCAACGCCAAGGTCATGGGTTCGATTCCGAGGGAAAGCAAGAACTGATAAGAATGTAAAATGTGTAGCTTGAAATGCATAGTAAGTTGCTTTGGATAAGCCTCTGCCAAATGCATAAATGTAAAATTATCATAAAAATGTGTTTTCTATACAGAGATAGAGATCAATAAATATCGGTATCGGCCATAACAGCAATATTAATATCAGTATCAGCCACAATTTTCACATCAGCGAATCACTAGTAAGGAATATAATTAAGGAATATGTAAAATGCTTATAGAGACTTTCATAATTGTATATCCAAATAACATTGAAAACTTTTGTCTTTGTGTGTGTGATTGAGTGTTAGCATACTTAGAGTGGAGTTTATATGGAAAATGTGCCTTGCTTTAGTGGAGATTACTGGTTGTAAACACTTTTAAATGAAAGTGAGCCAATGAGTGGTCATCTGCTGCCATGTTGTCACAGTCTACTAAAGGACGAGGATACGGAAGTAGAATATACACTGTTTATTTGACATGTAAAGCAAGCTCCAAGACAACAGAAGACACAAGATCCAATCAGAGGTACTCAGCACACTGGATATACTTTACTGGAACAGTCCTGGGTATAGATCAATCACCAGATGATTCGCGAAGTTTCCAGATCAAAGGAAGCACTGGTGAATGGAGCTGGGTGATTCAAGGGCGATCTCCACGTTGAAGCTGTTCAGAAGACACAGGTTGTTAGCATGAGACTGATAATACTTTGCAAAAAGGAGTCTTTCTAGAACCAGACAATGATGGTTTGGAACCAGAGGGTCGTGGGTATCGTATAGACGAGACCGGACGCTGAGTGGAACGTGACAGGGCTTTTTAAGCAGTGAGCGATAGAGGAGAGTGATAATGACCTGCAGGAGGAACTGATCAGAACTCCGGAGATGAGCGAGACCAGGTGCGCTGAGTTGAGTTTGGTTGGGATGTGTAGTTGCTGATGGGATCCGTGACAGTAACCCCCCCCCCACGGCCAGCTCCCGAGGGCCGTAGACTCCGACGAGGGCGGCCCCGTGGACGAGGGCCCGGACGCTCCGGATGAGGTTGATGAAACTCTTGGAGTGTGGTGTCCAGAATGTCGGCCCAGTGGACCCAGCAGCGTTCCTCTGGTCCGAATCCCTCCCAATCCACGAGATACTGGAGCTGACCCACTCGTCGACGGGAATCTAGAAGGGTGCGAACCTGGTAGATGGTCTCTTCCGCGGTGTCTACAGGAAGATGAGGGGGCACTTCGTCGGCATTAGGTTCTGAGGACGGAGAGGAAAGGGGTGCAACGTAAGGTTTCAACAAAGAGACATGGAAGGTAGGTGCTATCTTGAAGTGACGGGGAAAGAGCAAGACGATAGGACACTTCGTTGATCTGTCTTACGATTGCGAAGGGCCCGATATAACGGGGACTCAGTTTCCGTGAGGGCAACCGGAGGCGTATGTCCCGGGCCGAGAGCCACACAAGCTGGCCTGGAGTGTAGTGGGAAGTGGCTCTGCGGGGAGTGGCTCTGCTTGTTGCTGATGTCTCCGGACAGCCCTTTGGAGATGGACATGGGCTGAATCCCAGACTCTTTCACTTTCAATGAACCAGTGTTGGACTGCCGGAACGTCAGATGGTTCCCCCGTCCAGGGAAACAGAGGTGGTTGATATCCCAGCACACACTGGAACGGAGTTAAACCTGTCGAGGACTGACAAAGTGAATTCTGGGCATACTCTGCCCATGGAAGGTACTGATGCCAGTGATCTTGTGCTTCATGGCAGTATGTAGGCAGATACCTTCCAATCTCTTGAATCTTTCGTTCTGCTTGACCATTAGATTGGGGATGGTACCCCGACGTCAGGCTGACAGACACTCCCAATAGTTTAAAGAAGGACTTCCAGACGTGAGAGATAAATTGAGGTCCTCAATCTGACACAATGTCTTCAGGGATCTCGAAGTGGCGGAATATCCCTGAGAACAGTAATTCAGCGTCCTTGAATGCGGTGGGGAGTCCGGAGAGTGCCAGTAACTTACAGGACTTAGAGAACCTGTCCACGACGACGAGTATACAGGTCTTTGTGTCTGAGGGAGGTAGATCAGTGATAAAATCAATTGCTATGTGAGACCAGGGTCTGTTTGGGATAGGTAGGGGCATCAACTTTCCCTCTGGTAGTCGTCGTGGTACTTTGGCCATGGCGCAGAGCATCGGCCTTGAAGTTCTTTGTCCCGGGATGGTAGGTTACGAAGAAATTGAAGCGAGTGAAGAACAGGGCCCACCGGGCCTGACGCGGATTCAATCTCTTGGCACCTCTCAGATATTCCAAATTGCAATGATCCGTGATCACTTGAAATGGATGATTGGCTCCCTCCAGCCAGTGTCTCAACTCTTCCAGTGCCAGTTTAATGGCCAGAAGTTCACGATTACCCACATCGTAATTTTGCTCTGACGGGGACATTTTCCTTGAGAAGAATGCACATGGCCGGAGCTGAGAAGGGGTTCTCTGTCGTTGAGACAACAAGGCTCCCACCCCATTGGTGGAGGCGTCGACTTCGACCACAAATGGTTTGTCCGGATCCGGATGGCAGAGCATGGGTGTGGAACAGAAGGCATTCTTCAACCTCTCGAAGGCGGTAGTAGCTTCAGTAGACCAGGTTAACCGCTTGACCCCCTTCTGTATCATCGATGTTACGGGCGCACAGACCTTGCTGTAATCCTGGATGAAACCGCGATAAAAATTGGCGAAGCCAAGGAAACGTTGCAGTTCATTTAAGGTCAGGTCTTGGACAGTTGCGGACGGCCTCCACCTTGTGTTGATCCATGGAGATGCCCTCAGGACGAATAACGTATCCTAGGAAATGAATGGTTTTCTGATGGAACTCACATTTTTCTAGTTTGAGGTATAGTTGATACTCCCGTAGGCGTTTAAGGACTTGCTGTACCTGTCGTACGTGTTCATCCAGGCTGGTGGAGTAGATGAGGATGTCGATGTAAATGATTACAAAACGGTGGAGGAAGTCCCGGAAGATCTCATTCATGAACCCCTGGAACGCCGACAGTGAGTTTGACAGGCCGAAAGGCATAACCCGGTATTCATAGTGGCCCGCAGGGGTGATGAATCCAGTTTTCCACTCATCACCCTCACGTACTCGGACTAGGTTGTAAGCGCTCCTGAGATTGAGTTTCGTGAAGATCTTTGCAGACCGAAGTTGTTCGAGTGCCGCAGGTACCAACGGCAAGGGGTATCGGTATTTTACTGTGGATGCATTCAGAGCATGATAGTCAATGCAGGGACGTAGGCCACCATCCTTCTTACCAACGAAAAAGAAGCTTGAAGCGGCTGGAGAAGTAGAAGGCCTGATATACCACTGACGTAAGGCTTCCTCCACATACTCCTCCATAGCTTTCTGTTCCGGTATGGATAAGGGATAGATTTTTCCACGCGGTAGAGTGGCCCCAGGCAGTAGTTCAATAGCGCAATCCCATGGCCGATGGGGTGGTAATGTGGTGGCTAAACGTTTGCTGAACACATCCTGGAAAGCAAGGTATTTAGGTGGAATGGTGGTGACAGAATCTGTGGTTGGACTTTCTACGGAGGTGGACCCCAAGAACATGGATGCTGTGGAATAGTCTTCTTAATAGACCGAAGACAGCGTTCTTTGCAATGATTGCTCCATTGACGTACCTCACCCGTAGTCCAGCAGATGTCAGGCGAATGCAAAGCGAGCCATGGACGTCCTAGGACGATATCTGCTGTGGAGCCCTCTAGCACTAGAAACAAACATTCCTCATGCTGCATACAACCCATGGATAGGTCTATTACAGAACTGCAATGACGGATGTTTCCTCTGCCTAGTGGTTTGCCTAGTGGTTTGCCCAGAATGGAATGAATGCTCAACGGATGGGTTATAGTACAACGGCGGGCTTGGAGCCGGTTGAGTAATGATGCGGAAATGAAATTCCCCGCTGCGCCTGAATCTATCAAGGCTTTTGCTAAAACAGAGTGTTAGTGATAACTCAAGATTACTGGGGTTAGTTTCAAACTAGAGACTGGGAAGGGTATATCAACAGTACTCACCGCCGAACGTCTGGGACGGACGGGACAGTCTAGGCGATAATGACCCGGAGCTCCACAGTAGATACAGAGGTTATGGTCACGACGGCGATTACGTTCTGCGGCAGTTAGATGTCCTGAGTCGATCTCCATCGGTTCAGGCGTTGTAGGGTCTATGGACAGGGGGGTCGTGATATTGGTGCTGTAGTTGAACTTGAATTCCTGAAGGAAGAAAATCGTGGAGAGGATGCTGTGGTTAAACTGAGACATGCAGCGCGCTGTTGCGAAATGAGAATGGATCGCTGGATCAGCTTCTCAATCCCTATGGAATCTTCATAGATGGCAAGTTGAAGACAGATGTCGGGATTTAATCCTTGTCGATAGGCGGACAAAGCAATCTCGTTCCAACCGCTGCTAGCGGCGATAGTTCAGAACTGCAGAGCATAATCAGACACAGTCGATCAGCCTTGGCGGAGACGTAACAACTGATTGTGCACAGAAATTGCATTAGTAGTTTGAGAAAAAACTATTTGAAAATGTTCAACAAAGCTACTTAATGATTGCACTGCAGGTGCATTGGAATTCCATAGTGCCTGTGCCCAGTTCAGCACGCGTCCAGTGAGTAGGGACAGAATGAAGGATATCTTGGCACTTTCTGAAACAAACTGGTTAGCGTTGATCTCCATATACAGGCGACATTGTAAAAGGAAACCACTGCATTCACCTTCACCTGAATAAGATGAGGGTCTGGGCAGGGGACTGACTGCGGCGGTTCTGAGATTTTGTAGAGTACAACTGAGTTCAGACAGTTTCTTGAAATGATGGTGGTTGCGTGGGTACTGCAGCGGCAACGTTGATGGGAGGTAGAGGTGCGGCGGCAATCAGATCGGCATCTATTCCCACTGCCGGAATCTCGTGTGCTGCTGGAGCTTGCATAGTGACGGTCCAGTCTTCTGTCACAGTCTACTAAAGGACGAGGATACAGAAGTAGAATATACACTGTTTATTTGACACGTAAAGCAAGCTCCAAGACAACAAAAGACACAAGATCCAATCAGAGGTTCTCAGCACACTGGATATACTTTACTGGAACGGTTCTGGGTGTAGATCAATCACCAGATGATTCGTGAAGTTTCCAGATCAAAGGAAGCACTGGTGAATGGAGCTGGGTGATTCAAGGGCGATCTCCACGTTGAAGCTGTTCAGAAGACACAGATAGGTTGTTAGCATGAGACTGATAATACTTTGCAAAAAGGAGTCTTTCTAGAACCAGACAATGATGGTTTGGAACCAGCAGGTCGTGGGTATCATAAAGACAAGACCAGACGCTGAGTGGAAAGTGACAGGGCTTTTTAAGCAGTGAGCGATAGAGGTGAGTGATAATGACCTGCAGGTGGAACTGATCAGAACTCCGGAGATGATGAGCGAGACCAGGTGCGCTGAGTTGAGTTTGGTTCGGATGTGTCGTTGCTGATGGGATCCGTGACACATGTACTGGTTAGAATGTTAATTTTGTAATTCTACTCTCTAATATAGTTCTCACAGGCTTTGCTTTTGCATTCATTTGTATATTTTATATATATATATAATATTTAATTATCATTATAAAATTATAACATTTGCAATCACATTTTGTCACAAAGTTTATCACTCAATTTTTCCTTAGGTATCAGTTTTGACAATTGTGCCACATTATGATTAATGTAAAAACCTGAAAATGGTGTTATACAAATGGGTCGCCTAGACCATAACAGCAGAAATTGCATAAAGATATTAAAACACTTGAACCCCGTTAGTTGTAGCTTGTAGCTATTTTTTTTTAAATTATTTTCATAAGTTGACACTTTATGACAGTGACTTCCTGACAGAAAATACTCAATAAATTATGATTTTAAATAGATTTAGCTTGCTAATATCTCAATTAATGTTTTGGTTTAAGTAGATAACAAAACATCCATATAAAATAGCCATAATTTGAAATTTCATTTTTTTATATTTCTTGTCACCAAGACAAATGGTGCTTACGTTATTATGAACCAGTAAAGATGAAGCCAAAGTTGACTAACAAATTATGACACAATTTTTATTTTTCAGGATATGGAGACAACATTCCTGGCTCTTTGCTTGAACAATGTCTGGTAGCAGTTATTGGTCTTATTGGCTTGCTGATTTTAAACTATATAGTTAGCCAGATGTCTTCCACAATATCTGGTGAAAATGCTAACAGGTAAATGTTTCTGATTACAGAAACTAATTTTAATCTAGTTTTTTTTTTGGTGAAGCAAAGGCTCATTTAGCATAGTAAGGTATACTGTAGTACAAGGGCAAAACAAAATTACACATTTTATTAAAATTTATTGAATGAGATTGGACTATGGTCTGTCCTATGACAGACATTTGGGTCACTATGATGAAATTCTGAGAAAATGGGGAGTGAAAACGGTTTAAATCAATCAAGAAATTTTAATAAATTTTTCTCAGTACCACTATTGCATTTTGCCTTTGTAAAGCAGTAAACTTCTCTCTTTGGTTCTCACTGCAAACTCAATGATTTTTTACTCAAAATCTGATTATAAGATTCAGTAATTTAGCTCAATTTATGCACATATTGATGCTTTTTTTCTTTCTTTTGCTTAGGGTGAATTTCCAGAATCTTTTTTCAGAAATGCGTCACTTCATGGAGCGACATGACCTCAATGCTTCTCTACAGATCAGAGTTATGAATTATATGAATCTCCTGTGGTCCAAATACAAGTATGTTTATCTTGTTTTGTCCTTTTCCATTGTAATATTTGTATGTGCAGCATTGGTTATGGTCTAGGTGGTTAGCATTATGTTTATCTGTTAGCATTCCAATTCATCTCAATGGCAGTTTCTCAGCTGGTGTAAGACCCCTGGAAGAAGGCGATACGCTGGAAAATCATTGCTACACAGTTTACATCATTACAAAACTGAATGATGGCACCTCAAGAATGCATACCGACGCTAGAATTTATTTTAAGCTATGATATTAAAGGCATTAGACTTTAAAGTTACCTTTAAGTAAAGAGATCCAGCACTGGCAAAGATTTACTACTTTCAGGGTTTTCAGATCCAAGTGGACTTGTGAATCACTGTCCACTGTATCAGACATCAATTGTTACGAATCACAGGAGAAAGATGCAATAGCAAAAACGCTTTATTAAAGGTAAGTAAATAATGTTTGGTCAGAGTCACAACACCGGGAAAGTCATACAGCAGGAGAGGGACGGTGGATCGGGCGGAATCCAGCGCTGATGGAGAGTGACGCAGGGACCTCGGTGAACAACCAGTGCCGTGCTCCCAATCCAGTGCAGGTGATCCGTGAGTGAAGTGGAATCCGTGGAAGTGAGAGGAACTCGAGAGGAAGACGAACAGGGAATCCACAGGAGGCCAACGAAACTCGGGAACAGGGAACACACCGGGAGAACAACGATCTGACAACATGAGACACCAGTTACTGAACATATAAAGGGTAAAACAGATTGAAGTCAGCTGGCGCTGCTGATCATCGCTGATCAGTGACCGCGCCCCCAATTTACGCACACACACACAACAGCACGCAAGACGAGAGAGAGACAATGAATTCATACACCGTGACACAATTATTGGCTGATTTATATCCTGCCAATCAGGAGGGGCAGAAAAACGTGTCAGACTGCAACTCATACTGTGTGTGAAGAAAATGTCCCTTGTGTTGAATTTAGGGTTGTCAAAGTTAACACAATAGCATGTAAAAGTTAAAGCAGGCTCTTTTTGACCCTATCAATCACCCATAGTTGAAGTTGTCAGGTCTGCGGATTGTCCCTACACCAAACATTATTTGTTGCGTGCCTCCCATCCAATAATTGCAAAGAGCTTTTTGCTTTGTTACTTCTGAATCTTCTGGTAAGAAACAAAGTCTCAGCTTTCAAAATCGGTCTATTTTATCCCGAAAAGAAAACTATAAATGGCATTTTGACATTCTTAAATGTGACGTGACAGATCGATGTAGCGCCTCAGTTCAAGCGGCAGCGCAGAGCGCAAGTCTTGTCTTCCACTTTGATACAAGCTATAGCACAGAAAAACATGCATGAATATCAAAAGGTATGTTGAAAAATACAGTACAACTAACCAAAATGAATCTTGTCTCATATAATCGCTCAATCTAGAGATCTATGCAGGATGTAGAGGTCTGTGCAGTGCAGGATGTAGAGATGTGTGAAGGATGTAGAGGTCTGTGCAGAATGTAGAGGTCTGTGCAGGATGTAGAGATGTGTGCAGGATGTAGAGGTCTGTGCAGGATGTAGAGTTGTGTGCAGGATATAGAGGTCTGCAGGATGTAGAGGTCTGTGCAGGATGTAGAGGTCTGTGCAGGATATAGAGGTCTGCAGGATGTAGAGGTCTGTGCAGGATGTAGAGATGTGTGCAGGATGTAGAGGTCTGTGCAGGATGTAGAGATGTGTGCAGGATGTAGAGATGTGTGCAGGATGTAGAGGTCTGTGCAGGATGTAGAGGTCTGTGCAGGATGTAGAGGTCTGTGCAGGATGTAGAGGTCTGTGCAGGATGTAGAGATGTGTGCAGGATGTAGAGGTCTGCAGGATGTAGAGGTCTGCAGGATGTAGAGGTCTGCAGGATGTAGAGATGTGTGCAGGATGTAGAGATGTATGCAGGATGTAGAGGTCTGCAGGATGTAGAGATGTGCGCAGGATGTAGAGATGTGTGCAGGATGTAGAGGTCTGCAGGATGTAGAGATGTGTGCAGGATGTAGAGGTCTGCAGGATGTAGAGATGTGTGCAGGATGTAGAGATGTGTGCAGGATGTAGAGGTCTGTGCAGGATGTAGAGGTCTGTGCAGGATGTAGAGATGTGTGCAGGATGTAGAGGTCTGTGCAGGATGAGATGTGTGCAGGATGTAGAGGTCTGCAGGATGTAGAGGTCTGTGCAGGATGTAGAGGTCTGTGCAGGATGTAGAGATGTGTGCAGGATGTAAAGGTCTGTGCAGGATGTAGAGATGTGTGCAGGATGTAGAGGTCTGCAGGATGTAGAGGTCTGCAGGATGTAGATGTGTGCAGGATGTAGAGATGTGTGCAGGATGTAGAGATGTATGCAGGATGTAGAGGTCTGCAGGATGTAGACATGTGTGCAGGATGTAGAGATGTGTGCAGGATGTAGAGGTCTGCAGGATGTAGACATGTGTGCAGGATGTAGAGATGTGTGCAGGATGTAGAGGTCTGCAGGATGTAGAGATGTGTGCAGGATGTAGAGGTCTGCAGGATGTAGAGATGTGTGCAGGATGTAGAGGTCTGTGCAGGATGTAGAGGTCTGTGCAGGATGTGTGCAGGATGTAGAGATGTGTGCATGATGTAGAGGTCTGTGCAGGATGTGTGCATGTAGAGGTCTGTGCAGGATGTGTGCAGGATGTAGAGGTCTGTGCAGGATGTAGAGATGTGTGCATGTAGAGGTCTGTGCAGGATGTAGAGATGTGTGCATGTAGAGGTCTGTGCAGGATGTGTGCATGTAGAGATGTGTGCATGTAGAGGTCTGTGCAGGATGTGTGCATGTAGAGGTCTGTGCAGGATGTAGAGATGTGTGCATGTAGAGGTCTGTGCAGGATGTAGAGGTCTGCAGGATGTAGAGATGTGTGCAAGATGTAGAGGTCTGTGCAGGATGTAGAGGTCTGTGCAGGATGTGTGCATGTAGAGGTCTCTACAGGATGTAGAGGTCTGCAGGATGTAGAGATGTGTGCAAGATGTAGAGATGTGTGCAAGATGTAGAGGTCTGTGCAGGATGTGTGCATGTAGAGGTCTCTACAGGATGTAGAGGTCTGCAGGATGTAGAGATGTGTGCATGTAGAGGTCTGTGCAGGATGTAGAGATGTGTGCATGTGGAGGTCTGTGCAGGATGTAGAGATGTGTGCAAGATGTAGAGGTCTGTGCAGGATGTAGAGATGTGTGCATGTAGAGGTCTGTGCAGGATGTAGAGATGTGTGCATGTAGAGGTCTGTGCAGGATGTAGAGATGTGTGCAGGATGTAGAGGTCTGTGCAGGATGTGTGCATGTAGAGGTCTGTGCAGGATGGATTTTTCAATCCCGCTCCCACAAGATTATGTACCACTCCCGCTGGCTTTTACCTAAAATATTTTTGTTTTTATCCCGCTCCCACAAGATTATGTACCACTCCCTCCGGCTTTTACCTAAAATATGTTTTTTATCCCACTCCCGCCCGAAACTTTCACGTTATGTTCCGTTCCTGCCCGCAAAAGCCCATAGGTATCACAGTTTGTCTTATTTATCATGGACTTTTAGTTTGTTTTCATTTATTCTCATGTGTTCCTTTCTTTGATTTTTTCCGCCAGACATTTGTTTCCATGTTCACCGCCATTATGAGTTCGTTTGGTTCAGCTGTATTCTATTAATCATCTTGTTGGAGTCCCTATTATAGTTCTCTCTTAACAGTCTGTCATTGTTCAGCCACGTTTACGTGTAGCTTGCGTCTGTTTGCCTGTTTTGAGAATTAATGATATTAAACTCGTGTTGAAACCTTATTCTTCATCTTCGTCTGTTTACCTGCAACTACCTGAAGCTTGAAGCTTCTGTGTCATATGTAACATCACTAGTCTACGCTGATTTTTCAGTCTCGGTCTGGTTAGATTTTAGGCCAAACACGGCCCGCCACGACTTTTAATCAGGCCCGCCAACAAATTCTGGTGATCAATGTAATGAGGCCTGTACTGTATGTTTGTGACAATTACAACATTAAGACGCAGGTGGTGCAGTCGTGCTTCACTCAACTCGCTAATTTTATAAGAGAATACGGCAATAATAAGTAAGAAATAATTGATGACGGGCCATTGAATTATTAGCAGATTAATGCTGTTATAGAGAGAGAGAGAGAGTGTTTCGTAAGTGTCTTCAACAGTGTTCGGCAGCAGCGGTTCTCATATTGTGAGACTGTAACTTAATCCGCTCCAGGATAAATGTCTTGCTTTTAAGTTGTTATACTATTGTACTGATGAAATCTTCAGAGCAGCGCTGACAACACGTGTATGTGCGAGTGTGTGTCCATAGTTTTTAGTTTGGGTGGGAGAGAGAGCATGTGCTGTCTATGCATAATAAAACGTTATTTTGTAGCAAAAACATTGAATGAAGAGTTTGGTTCCAAAACGCAATACATCCGTTTTGATTGATTTGAGTAAAAAAAAAACAATATTTTCTGTTTCAAACTTTCACATAGCATTATTAGGTTATAATAACATAAAAAAAATTCAAATCCAGATTTTGACTTTCAAAGACTTGAAAGACGGATTATTTTTAAGAGTATTTTAAGTTGTTTCCACTGTTGATAGGAAAATGCAAGTGTTCGCGCCCTCGCCTCTGTGCCATGAAGCAAGCGCGCTCCACGATCCGCACAAATGCGTCAAAATCTTGTTTATTTGTGATAATCTTAGCTCTGTATTATTATTGCCTAACCTGTATTATGACTGACATTTAACAAATTGCTTTGTTAATTTTTAATTGGATAAAAACGTCTTCTAAATATGTTGCCTAAATGTAAAAATAATTATGATAATTATTATTATTATTATTATTTGCGTTTATAATGAGTTCACTTAATCATAAAATAAATGATGAATGAACAACATTTGACAATTTTGGAAATATGTGTGTTAAAATTATTTTTTATATGTGAAGTCTTTATTCGCTTATTCTATTATACTAAGCCCCCCCCCCCAAAAAAAAAAAACTTGAGAAACAAGTAAATGTCGTTTTTTAGAAAATTAAAAAAAAAATACGTTTAAACGCAATGCAATGCACCAGCACCTAAACAGGTGGCATGGTTGAAGGTGGCCACAGATCCATGGGAACGGATTGCGAAAGCGTGGGCACGGTTTATGAATTTGTGGGTAGATTGCAAAAACTGAAGGCACCGTTTACAAATCTGAGAGTGCGGATTAGGAACTTTTTTGATGGCGATCAGCTGTAAAATGGCTTGGTTTACGTTGAGACTATGAGTAAAACAATTGAAAGTTTTTCAAAAGATCCCCTGGGGTCAATGTGTCAGTGTGACAGAAGTTTGATGATGTCGTGTGAGAACAAGCAACAGAGAAAAAATGACAGAATAACACGGCGGATATCGCATTTTACGAAAAATTAAAAAGTGACTTTTCAACACCGACCAGATACAATATTGAATTTTGCAGGTTCTCAGTTATTAAAAAAAAAGGCTTTTATCGCGTTTTGTAACCAAAATCTTCATTGTCTTTTTTATCCTATAGCCTACTATATTTATTTGCTTGGGCACATATTGCTGTGAGTTTTGGTTATTTTGCTGTTGTCGGCTGTAAGGACCTTTGAAATAACTGTCCGGTTCGTTTCATTGAAAATACGCACTAGAACGTTTGTCAACCAATTATATTCAAGCATTCAATAGCCTCGTAGTATAACTGTAAACAACGCTATCTGACTTTAAAGAAGCTAGCACAATGGCTAAAAAAAAAGAAAAGTGGACTGCGAATATTGATAATTCCAAGCAAGATGGGAAGATGTCAAGTGTCACTCGTGGTTTTCAAAGAATATAATAAGGCATTTCGAAACGAAAAATGAATTGAGAGTTTTTTTATGAAGTTACTAATAGCCTACACTTATATTTCAATAAATGAAAAATCCTCTAAATATATGTCCGGCCCCTGATTCAGTAAACACTAGCAGTCAGCCTGCACAACTCTCACTAACTGGCCTCCGTTACACACTCAATGCAAGAGTGGATGTCTATTTATTGTAGCAAAGCGCAACAAAATAATGCTTCACGAAAAATAAAGCGAAGATGATGAACGAATGACAAGGAAGCACAAAAAATGAACATACAGTACACAAGAGTAAATACAAACAAGAGTTTGTTGTTAGTTGCCAACAGCACAGCAGCTTCAGACAAACAATGACACTCAAAACAGCTGTTTTATCGACTGGCGTATGGAGCGGAATCAATGCAACCTCGCGTCTGTTTTCATGTCTTCCCGCTTAGCTCTCTCCAGCGCTGGAAAGCTTATCTAAAATGAATGTGGGTACTAAAGCTCTTTCCTGATCATAACCCTTCTTTTCCCAGTGATATTCTTATGAGCTTTTCTCTTTTGTAATGTCTCTCAGCCATCTCTCTTTCTACAGTCTTTCTTCAAATCTCCCTCTTGCTTGTTTTCTCTCCTCCACCGTCATACGCCCCCTAAAGTTGATTGGCTACACGTTTGTTGTTGTGTCTGAATATCGCTTACCCCACCTTTAATTTAGCATTTTACAGAATGTGTTCCGTGTGAACCAGCCCTCTCCCTACCACCCATACGGATTTTGATGACATAATTTTGCACTTCAGCTTCTCATCAGATTTTCTGTCCAATCAAATACTCTCTAGAATCTGAAATATCCCGCCCTCTACATTATAGGCTGTTGCTGAAATTGGATATGACACTGTTTTTTTGAGAAGCCTTGTTTATTGATCTTTTTTTTTTTTCATCAGAGGTGAAGCTTTCCCAGGAGGACCTTTTATAATGCATGACTTGCCAGATGAACTTAAACAGAATGTCGTAATGGCAGAGAGAGGGGAGCTTTTGTCACAGGTCAGTATTTTTTAAATGAATTTCAAAAAGTAACCTATTTTTGTTTCCTAAAACCACTAACTGTCTGTTTGTTTAAAAAAAAAAAAAACCTGTATAGTTTTTAATATATAACCCTGTTTACTTGAATGAGTGAACGAGAGGCTGCATCTTATGCTATGGGAGCTCTGAAATCCAAATAGAGTTTGTTGGCAGATTCCTCTAAAGCTCTGCCTGAGTTGTTCATGAATGCTTCTAAAAGTAATTCTGAGTGACCATTCTGAATAAAAATTTCCTTAATGTCTGTTTTCAATCTTCTAAAGTCCACAAAAAAAAACATTTTTTTTCTTGCCCAGAAAGTAATGGCTGCAAAAGCTGCACATCACATACTTGGTGAGGCATCCCTTTATATCACCGACGGCTCGGATGGACAAACTTTCATGTAATATATAGTCACACTCAATAAAGTTGAATGCCATGAAAAGTAGGGAAACTTCCAGGTCTTAACATTCTCATTCTGCTACTTGTGAAAGAAAGGCACCCAGCAGAAAGCATTAATCTAGCCGAGATCAAGTCTTAATTTCTCGACCTTGTAAAAGAGGACATTCAAAAGATCTGTTTCGGTGGCAGAAACCCTCTCTGAGGGAAGGAGCACATGACCAGTTTTTACTGCCCAAGGCCTTGATAGAAAACATATCCATTTCTTCATGTTCACTGACATGAAAAAATGTGACAAACACCTGCAACCTGGGATTAGTACTTAATGAATCTGGCTGGTTGCAAAGGCTTTCTTTGGGGAGAATGAGAAGAGCAGAGTCTGGGGAAAAAACCCTGGGAAAAAGGAGAAGAAAATCATTTCTGTCTCACTGATTCCATCACAACCATGAAGACAGAAAATCTAAACCAATTGGCGCTGAGCAGGGTTATATACACATTGACAACAACATGGTGGGGCAAAGCTTAAGAAATTACAATTCTTCTCAGACTTCGCGTTTGTCACTCCTGGGTAGGGATGCTCCGATCAGGATTTTTTGGTCATCATGATTAGTCGATCCCGATCATTCAAGTTTCATATAAGTAATAATTACGCTCTGATGTTGAATGTCAGTGGGGGTTTTTTTTTCAGATAAGTATTACCACAGATGTTATTTAATAATATTGATTGTTTTAATTGAGAATCAAATAAATAAGCACAACAAATGCAAATTTTACAATGATCATTTTAAAAGGCCTTTAATAACAGGGCTTAAGCAAAACACTATCCATATAAGGATAATCTGGTTTATAAAAGAGCCTAATAGGTTTAATGTCAAACTACATAATTACAACCCATAAGGTGTAATTAAACATTGTCCAATATCTGACGGAGGACAAAAACAAATAGAAACACTGCACCTCCTAAATGAACAAAATGAGTTGTCTGATACAAAAATAATCAGAAATATTATTCAGCAAGTGCTGAGTATTTGTGTCCTTCCTTCCTATGTCCTACTTAAGTAGGTAAGGCAGGATTCTCTTTATAAATTAGAGCGTTTCTTTTTATCCAAAACATATGCAACTGAATAGTTGCTCACCATCAACATTCGAGACATAAACCTTAAGCATTAGAAATAGAAATACAACACAAATTGTATAAAGTAATCAAATGTACAAAAACAGTATAATCTTCTAATGTGATTTAGGTTTGAGCAATGAGAGACTGATTAACATGAATGGCAAGGAGCTTTATTAGCCTGCTTTCACTTTAACACCGAATGCACTGTTTACAGTCACCTAAGACATCAACAACTGTTTACGAAGATACTCGCAAAGATGGGCATTTTGACACAAAATCGTGTGTATTTCACCGTTCAAGCCCCTCACACACTGTATGAGCATCAGCTTTATGTGAGTGCGTTCCAGGTGTATGCGCTGCCACTCAGAACCAAGCGTGCCGCACAAGAGCTGAAAAGTGAAGCCAAAACGTCTCGATAAACCATAAACCCCGCCTCCCCATGTTATTCAATGGCACGTGAGACCAACTAAACAATTAAATTACAGTTCAAATATCGTTTTTCCAAAGATGATTTCTGTCATTAACAGTAGTTTTATCACGCTGATGTAATTTCAAGAGTTTGTTTTTAAAATAAGTTTGTTTTTAATTAGTTATTTGATGCGGTGGTGTGACGTCATGATTGACAGCTGTGATTGACAGGTTCTCTGAGCGAAGTAGTCACTGAAGCACCAACAGACTTTTTTCGGGATCTTTGGAGGACTGAGGAGATTGGAGCTTTAAATTTAATATATAAATGTATAAAATTAATTTTAAAAAAAAGTGCAGGAGCGTGTTCTTGCGATTGATTCTGCGAGAGTGAGGGCGGGGCGTTGATTTCGCGGCTTTACTTCCTGCTCAGGACTGCGCATATCTGGTCCCGAAATCGCTTCTGCGCAGACTCAAGTCCCAAGATGTCAGCGCCATATCGGGACACTGGCGGCTTCACTTCTGACCAATGGAAGAGAGCGAAGGGGCGTCGTCCATCTTTTTTTACAATCTATGCTCAGAACCTGTCTCTCAGACAGCGTGTGCACATATCGAATGAGCACTGTTTTACTGCACATGAGCGTTTTATCAATCTGGAAAATTGAGGGGGAAGAATCCTTTAACTCATTTGCCAAAGAATATTATGATCATGAGGGTTGGTTCATTAATAACACATTTGTTTCCTTCTTACAGATTCCTTACTTCGCACAAGCTGGAGAGTCATTTATACAGGACCTTGCTTTATCTTCTGTTATGTACTTTTTTCCTAAAGGGGAAATCATCCAGTACAGTAATGCTCTCACAAGAGAACTATTTTGCATTCTTAGAGGAACATGTCAGGTGAGCATATAAAGTTAATTTCTTTTTAAAAGTTTTTTATCTCCTTTTTATGTTTGTAGGTTTTGAAATGAATGCTAAAACTAACTAAACCTCATTGTTTCATCAAAACACACATTTGGGTGAATCCACTTTTAAGCAAAGTTAGCATCATGTCTGGCTGAGGAATCAACAGTTTTGTACACTAAATTTCATAAACCATTGATTTGTGCTGATAATTGATAAGCATTAACAATAAATAGATCAGGTGTATGTAAATTTTGTGTAAAATGTAATTTAAGATGTATAAAACTGATTTATTATTATCATTTGTGCACCAATCATGGTTCTGCTGTGATCTTTGTTTGAAACTATTTTCGCTGTTGAAATAGAACAAATACAGTCAATATTGTGTCTAAAATGTAAGTGACTTAATATTAATTACTTGTTTATTGAACTGTCATATGAAATAAGTGTCACATTTTTAATCATGGTGGCAATCAGCACTATTGATCATGCGAGGTTGCTGAACTGTATCATGTTATAAAAATAAAGAATGTTCTTATTAGCATTATGAAACGCAGCATCGAGTGTATCTATTGATAGTGCGAATGTAGTTTCAAACATTTTATTTTTAAATTATTCAGTCACAATATTGACAAAGTAAATAAATCCATGTGTTAGACACCTAGGCTATATCACTCATTCCCATTAAGACTAATCCACCTTTTCGGTCGTTTTATTTATAATGCACAGCTTATCTGGCTAGTACTGTATATAAAAAGTAATCAAACTTCATGGACTGCCGTCACTGTAATATTTCACTGTAACAGAAGTCAAATAGCTGGAACAGTTAGCATTTATATAATAAATAATTAGCTGAGATTAAATACTAAAATTCTATATTATTATTATGACTAGTAATTAATGTTTATTTCATCTTCATTTACAAATAAAAAATGTAAAAAATTCCAGCTTTACTGAGCAATGTTGCAAACCCCCCCCTTTGCACCACCTGGTGGTGATTTTGCGAACTAGCGTCACATGTGCCTGGTTTGTATATATAACGACGTGGCATTGCGGAGGTGGTCCCTGTGGCGGTAATAGGTGTTTTAGTTGACTACTATAATGAACAATAAAACTCGGTAACACTCATAAGAAAAAAACTTTGTTATTAAAATACAGCCTGTAATTTGATTATTTTAATCATTGTTGTTTTTTTGTTTTAACCTTTTTTATTTTATTTTATTTTTTACATATTTTCTAGAGTTTGAATGATGACCTTTCAGAAGTAGTTGGACAATATCAGAAGGGAATGTATTTTGGAGAGGTAATATTTAAATATATTGTTTTGCTTAATATCAATATCTTAAACACTGCATTAGTGTCTAATACTATGGAAACTGGATAAAATCATGCCAGACCAGTTTATTGGCAAATTACACTTATGTACTGCTCTTTGAAGTGTCTCAACATACATTTACAGTAAGTGTGCTACCTTGATTACCTTGCTACCAGATTTTCTGTATGTGTCTAAATACACACAATCTTTACTTAAGTGCACATGCAGCATGCACTTAAGTGCGAGGAGTAAGTGTGCAAGACTATCCCATGTTGACATGAAGACATCAGTAGCAGTATTGGTATCAGTGATACTGGCCTTTATTCATAAAAAGATCAGAGACGTTACATCAGAACTGAACTGACATCAGAACGCCTGAGAAGCCAATCACCTTTGAGTGGAAACTAAACGAGCCAATAGACATTGGCGTGTAAGTGCGTTCTCACGTTCAAGTTTGCGCTGAGGAGCAAAACCCGGCTGCTCAGCAGTGGTGCAGCAATTGTGGCGACAGGACGTAACGTCTCTGTTCCCTCCTTCAGGGAACCGGGGTTTCAATAGTAACCTAGACATTCCCTTTCAGTCAGTCACGTTCAACATTATGTCAGAACGGAACTGACGATTTGGGATCCCTACCAAAGTGCCACTATTGCTGCCCCTCGTAGACCACCTAATCCTCCCGCATCTGCGAGGGGCGAAAGATGGGACAGGGCCTTATGTAGAGAAGGTCAATCACTGCAGTTCCCTCTGAGCCACTTTTTGAGACTATTGGATAACACTAGGAAAACGTACCTATGGAAAGGGACGCTATGGAGACCACATGCTGCCCATTAGAAGGTATCATGTGGGAACTTACACAAATGGACTGGCTGTGCTACATATGGAAAGTCTCTTTGGTTGATTCGGGCTAGTTAGGTGGGAGTCAAATACCAGCAGAGCGAACTCTGCTCAGGGAAAGACCCGGGCTTGCTGTCAGGGAAGCCGCACCATGGAAGAATGGACATATGGGATCCCCGTATGAATCACAATATATGGGGCCCTCCCCACTACTGACTACTGGGGACAAGTACACAGAAGGACACTGCTTCTACACTGAGATCATAAAATTTTGCCCAGCCCACAGCTCTACAGATGTCTGCCAGCGCCCAGGAGGAAGCAAAACTCCTGGTAGAGTAAGCTCTCGCCCCCAGGGGGCAAGGCTCGCCTTGGGTCTGAAGATGATGGCATCCATTATTCAGTGGGCCAATCTGTGCTTAGAGACAACCTTTCCCTTTTACTTGCCTCCATAGCAGACAAAGAGCTGTTCTGAAGTCCTGAAGCTCTGCGTTCAGTCCAAGTACAGGCGCAAAGTGTGGACGAGACAGAGCAAAGCAAGGGCTGGATCTGCCTCCTCCTGGGGCAGCGCTTACAGGTTCACCACCTGGTCCTTGAAGGGAGTGGTGGGAAACTTGGTCACGTATCCAGGCCGATGTCTCAAGATTACGTGAGAGTTGGCTGGCCTTAATTCCATGCATGATTCGTCAACATGCCTTACGTGAGTTGAGGCAGTTCAGCATCGACTGAGCACATTCGTTTGTGAGATGAGTCCAACTCCATACTGAGAAAAGAGATCCTCTGCACGGGGGAGAGTTTGCTCTCTTCCCAGTTGAACCGAAGCCCCAGATTGCTGAGGTGGCTGAGCACCATGTCCCTGTGTTCGCACAACTGCTCTCTCGAGTGGGCCTGGATGAGCAAGTCGTCAAACGTTCGCATATTAAACGGGAGCTTGTGAAGGAACTGATTCAAAACACGCAGATCCAAGATTGGCTGTAAACCACCATCTTTCTTGGGTACAATGAAGTAGGGGCCGAGAACCCTGACTTCATATAGGCTGGAAGGACCGGCTCTATCGTGTCCTTCGCCAGTAGAACTGCAATTTCTGCCCACAGGACAGGAGCATCCTTGTCCAGTACAGAGGTGAACTAAATGCCCCTGAACTTGGGAGGGCGGCAGGCGAACTGAACCACATAGCCGAGTCTGATGGTCAGAATGAACCAGCGAGGAAGCGTTAGCCAGACCTCCAGAGACCATACAAGCAGAGTCAGAGGGACCACAGCGGTTCCCGCAGTTGGGCAACAAGGTGGAGCACAGAGACCCGACCCAGAAAGCATAGCGTCCTGGAGTGGAACCTGGAGTTCGCATCCTCGAACCACACCGAGCTGCCGGCTAGCGATAAAAGGGGGGGATGAGAAGGTCAAAGAGGCCAGCCTGGGAGATTGACAGTTTAGAAAACGATATTTGTTGGTCTCCCTCATATCTGCCAGGTTCAGCCAGAGATGGCGTTCCTGGACCACCAAGATGGACTGTCTCAGGGAGCGTGCAGTGACTTTCGTCGGCAGAAAAAGGTGCTTTCCACAAACTGGTAACCCCTTTGTGCGGTTCCGGGAAGAAATTTTACCATAGCCCTTCCCCAAGATACCAATCATCCATCCTTGAACGTTCGGAACACGGAGGAGGATTCCACTTGAGCCCGAAGCTCTTATCGGCCTGGGAAAGCATGGGTGTCAGCTTTGGGTCAGACTCGATCAACACTACTCTCCCCTAATGGGGCAGCACAGCCGAGTCTTCATCCCCTGAGGACTCTAGCCCACTCTCCAAAGCAGCGATCGACATCTGATTCTTCGCCAGAGCCCCAAATAAAGCGCTTAGTCCCCCATGTGAAGGGCCAAGCGGAAGCTTCTCAACCAGAAGCTCCACAGCTTGCAATGCGCTATTGACTCGGTGGGGGATTGACTCCACAACAGCCACTTCAGTGTGCTTTAAGCCCAGACACGTGAAGCAGCGATTGTGACTGTCAGACGGGGCCAGGTAACGACCGCATCCAGAAACTCATTGGTGGAATGACACCTTTAAAAAGATGCAGTGTCACACCCATGTTTGCTCTTTTAGGGAAATAGGCTCTCTGTGTGAATCGCACAGGGGAAATGGTCGCAGCATAGCTTACAGGAACTGTAACAGCCTGCAGTGTGCAAATACTGCAAAAACAGCAGGACATGCACTTTTAGATTGCGACCACCGCTGCAGTGCCATCACACCAACAACAAAACTAAGAGCTTTTCCCAACTCGTAGCACCCTCGTTAATGATTGCAGACCAGAACAACCACAGCAGCTCTACTCCGAAGCGAAACGCTTGAATGTGTGAATGCACACGCTCTTTCTTATATACCCTCTTCGTGGGGCAGAGTGCGCGATGCAAATTTTGCCCGCCACTGTCCATTGGCTTGTTTAGTGTACACTCAAAGTAGATTGGGCTCTCAGGCGAGATTTCAATTTGTCAGTTTCGTTCTGACGTAACTTTGAACATGACTGAGTGAAAGGGTACCTGGGTTATTATACTGTGTAAATAAGCAATTAGTTTGTGTACATAATTTAAATAAACTAACTTTTCTTTTCTTTTTTCCTTCAGGCAAGTTTTTTGTTTGGAAAACAAGCCACATTGACAGTGCAGGCTATGACATGCTGTGAGATTGTAGTAATTGATTTTTACAAGGTCAGAGTACTTCTTGAGAAACATCCCCTGTTTAAAAGGTACGTTTTAAAAACTAAATATAAACAAATTACATATTAGAGTAAAATCTCTTTAACATGAAATAATATTTAATGAGAAAATTGTCAATTCTTTAGGCAAATTGAAGAATTCCAAAGAAATCCAAAATGCTGTGAGACATTGATAGGGACTGCGGAGAAAGTACTGAAAAGGCAATGCAAAAACCAAGTATCTTATGCTGTACAGACACAAAAAAGCCCATTGACATTTCAAGGCCGTAGATATTCCAAGAAGTCCAAATGCTGTGAGTAGTTTGTGACATAACTCTTCTGTTTTGCTTTTTTTTGTTACAAATTACCATACATTATAGATCTTCTGAATCTGAACACTTTCCTTTTGTTATGAATCAGTGAATCTGACTAAGCTAATATTCATATTATCAATTTGGGATTTACTGTAGCTAATGAATTTAGATACTTTTATTATTTGTGACTAATGCTTGCAAACACAGCTGACCCAAAGCTATCAAGAGAATTTAGATTTATTTCAAGTCAGTTTTATTTTTATTTATTCACTTCACACAGTATACTGTACATTGTTTCAAAGCTGTTTTACTGAAAATATTGCACAGACCAATCCCCAGAGTTAAATCAACACTGCTTAGTGTACATAATATACATACATAAAGTAACATTGAAGCTGAGCATTAGTGATGAGCACCTGAATCAGTGAAGGAAAGAGGAACAACTGGGCTGCGTTTAACTTCACTTTTATACCCGGTACACCTTGTACGATATTGGGCTGTCCCAAATGAAAAATGACCAATCGTGGCAATTTTTTGTGGTTGTAGCTCCTAAACGGTGGACCTACGTCGCACAGTGAGAGAGGTTCAAAGATGAAAGTTGTCATAGTCTTGCGACCAGATAGCCTGCAATAATTGTCTGACGTCCCAGAAATTCAGCATGATCATCTCACAGGGTTTGCTGCTACGACCTACGTCCACTGACTAGCCAATAAAAATGCAACATTAAAAGCTGTATTGATCAACGCTAAAACTTAGAACTACTTATCTCAAGCTTCATTTGTAAAATTGGCATGCCAAGTTGGCCACTTTTCCCTAGCCATGACTGCATCCATATTCTCTTCTTTCGCGTCCTCCTCTTTTTTTTCAGCGCACATAAAAACCACATCATTAGTTTACCACTAGCACATCACATGCTGATGACGTTTTATTCTTGCATCGTAGCCTACGATTCAGTAGGTGTCATCATTGTACAGTCTACATACATGTACCGTAAAACTTCAAATAATAGCCTGGGCTTTTATATTCCCAAATCGCCGAACTGCACCGGCTTGTATTTGAGACAGGCGTCTATGAGACAGGCATTTAATTTAGTGTTGAGATGTTGTTCATTGAGTGTAAGCCTAGAGATAACGATCCAAATAGCATTGGCTGATAGACGGAAAGCATGACAGTAGGAGGTTACCACATTATATTACTTTTTATTTATAATTCAAATGTGTTTAACAAATCAGTTAATGTAAGAATTAAGGGGGTCGCACACCGGATGAGAACAACAACTCGAGGTATCGCACACTGGACACGCACTTCCTCAGTTTATGGCCAGCAATATTGTTAAGTTTAAGGACATTATGAAATTAAAATAATTTCTGTACAATGTTATGATTTTAGAATGAAATACAATCGTTGCTAAGTCTGCAGTACTAACTGAATAAATTGAGAATATCATAATACCTTGAATTGTTATAGACGCGACGCGGAGCATTACCGGTACATATTCATCGAGCCTATGAACTTGTTGCCGAAACACATCAACAAGAAAGAATGAAGGCTACCCTGTAAAACAACTGCAATCATGTGATACAAAATGAAATGACCCTATTCATCACTATCATCATCACCGCGATCCTCAACTACAAGTTCATTGGCGAATTCCTCCTCCTCGTCGCTCTCCTCCACTTCTCCCTCTCCACTTCTCCCTCTCTGGCCTCCGCCAGCTCTCCTCCACTTCTCCCCCTCCGGCCTCCGCTAACTCTCCTCCACTTCTCCCCCTCCGGCCTCCGCTAACTCTCCTCCACTTCTCCCCCTCCACTTCTCCCTCTCTGGCCTCCGCCAGCTCTCCTCCACTTCTCCCCCTCCAGCCTCCGCTAACTCTCCTCCACTTCTCCCCCTCCACTTCTCCCTCTCTGGCCTCCGCCAGCTCTCCTCCACTTCTCCCCCTCCGGCCTCCGCTAACTCTCCTCCACTTCTCCCCCTCCGGCCTCCGCTAACTCTCCTCCACTTCTTCCCCTCCGGCCTCCACTAACTCTCCTCCACTTCTCCCTCTCCGGCCTCCGCTAATTCTGGCCTCCGCTAACTCTCCTCCACTTCTCCCTCCCCGGCGTCCGCTAACTCTCCTCCACTTCTCCCTCTCCGGCCTCCGCTAGCTCTCCTCCACATCTCCCCCTCCGGCCTCCGCTAGCTCTCCTCCACTTCTCCCCCTCCGGCCTCCGCTAACTCTCCTCCACTTCTCCCTCTCCACTTCTTCCTCTCTGGCCTCCGCTAGCTCTCCTCCACTTCTCCCCCTCCGGCCTCCGCTAACTCTCCTCCACTTCTCCCTCTCCGGCCTCCGCTAACTCTCCTCCACTTCTCCCTCTCCGGCCTCCGCTAACTCTCCTCCACTTCTCCCTCTCCGGCCTCCGCTAACTCTCCTCCACTTCTCCCTCTCCGGCCTCCGCTAACTCTCCTCCACTTCTCCCTCTCCGGCCTCCGCTAACTCTCCTCCACTTCTCCCTCTCCGGCCTCCGCTAACTCTCCTCCACTTCTCCCTCCCCACTTCTCCCTCTCTGGCCTCCGCTAGCTCTCCTCCACTTCTCCCCCTCCGGCCTCCGCTAACTCTCCTCCACTTCTCCCTGTCCAGCCTCTGCTAACTCTCCTCCACTTCTCCCTCCCCGGCCTCCGCTAACTCTGGCCTCCGCTAACTCTCCTCCACTTCTCCCTCTCCGGCCTCCGCTAACTCTGCCTGCCTTGCTTGCGCTAACAGCTCCACCCAGATGTGCAGGGCTCTCTTGCGTGCGCAATCTGTACCATACAACTGGCTTAAACAGATGATCTGACGGGTTTTAGAAGATTAAATACAACCTGAAACTAAAAAACAGACCAGGCCTCTATTTGAGACCGGCCTTTATTTATCCAAACCTGTCGCCACACCAGGCGTGTAAAAGAGACAGGCGTCTATTTGGAACTCTGCTATTATTTGAAGTTTTACGGTAGTAACCAAGTTTATGAGATCCATGTCTTACAGTGTGATTTGTAATGATCTTATAGGATTGCCAATATTCCACAGTCTGTAGCAAACATTAGACATACTCTTGAAATTCCGTAGGCTTTTCAGTGCGTTCAACTTCGTCAAGTGGGCGAGGGAAGTTTACAACCCCTCGATTATAATAATTCAAAATTCAGCAATTACAATAGTGTTTCAACAAAACCAGGTGCACACTGTACGATAAATTTTTTTCACCATTTTCTTTTTTAAGACATGCCATGATCAAAATAAAAACACTCATGTATTTGTAAAATTAAATTAAAAGAGAATGTTGAAAAAGCTAATTGTTGCCTGACTCTAAGCAAATATTAGTGAGGTTGAGGTATTACTGAACTGTAAAAATTGTTCTATGAAACAGAATCCATTGTTGTGATAGATCACTGTAATGCATTAACACTGAAGATGGACAAATATTATCTCTCAAACATGAGACATATTTAGACATCAGCACTCATCATACAAGCCACAACAATGGAACAACAAAATCTTTAAATTGACAGGACAACTGGTAGAAAATAATTGGACAATTTAGCTGCATAATTTGTTCATGCCTCAAACCATACTGGGTTTTGTACTATGCTGATACCCAGCATGCATTGCAGCATAAATTTACTTTTTGTTAGTTGTTACTATTGTTGTGTTTCATTTGCCGATTGTTGATTTGTGTCACTGCTGATTGTGTGTGTCTGAATTATAAAGTAGTTCAAAGCATTTATGCTCATTTTTTAAATCCTTCAAAATAAGTGATTGCTGCAGAATTTCAGGATCTCATGCTGTAGTATAATAGGGTTGGTAGTATACTTATAAATAGCTTTTGGATGAGATCATTGAATTAAGCCACCTCATCAAGATCATGTCATCGTTACAAAAGCTTTGCAACAACAAATGTTTCTCAAACTGTTTTAACTGCAGATATGTGCCAACTCGACTGTAATGTTTCAGGCAGGTCGGAGGCACTAGGCAAGGTCTCCGCGGTTTAATGACGAGAGCAAACCCGACGCGCATCTGTAAAGGGACGGATGGCCCGACGAAACGTAGGAGAGGAATGTGGTCAAACGTTGATACATGAACATATCAAATATTGGCTTGCTCATCCAAACATTTCAAACTCACTGCTCCTCGTTAAAGGCAATATTTAAACATAATATGCTCCCACAGGTCCTGAGATCTCTCTCGGACACCATAACTGAAGCACATGCGCTGCTGCAATGATGGCACTTTTCGTCCTCTTCCGCCTCAAAATCATGGTGATGTTTGGTGAACTTTGCATATATCGTAGAGCTAGCATCAAGCATATTTCGTGTTCGTCTATCTGTGCAAGAGAATTTAACCCTTTACGCATTCGCAATGTTTCAGCTATATGGCAAGTGTAAACACATGAATCGGATACAGTTGAAAGAACGTGTAAACGGACGGTCAAAAAAATCGGATATAAAGTTAACAAATCAGAATTGGGCATCAAGACCTGCAGTGTAAACGAGGCCTTATTTTTAGAATAATAACAATTTAACTTTTTAAATATATTTAATTAAACTAATTATTTGGCTGTCATTTTTACCACTCTCCGCGCCTCCCCTAGCATGCTCTGGCGCCCCCCTGGGGAGGCACGCCCCACACTTTGAAAACCCCTGGTATAGAGAAACGTATGGGTCCGAGAACGTTGCCAGCTGTGGTGGGAAAAATGCGTGATGGATTGCGTTAACGTTACACTGAGATCAGATCACAATGCGCCCTCGACTACCTCCGAACCTGGACACGCTGATCGGATAACATTCCCATCAGAAGCGCGTTTACATTTGTCTTTTCAATGTGTATGTGGACAACATCCGGATACAGGTCGCATGTTAATGCCTAGTGTAAACGCAGCCAAGGACGCATTGTTCCCTTTAAATATGTTGGGTTAAAATCAACCCAGTTCGGGCCAAATATGGGCAAAACCAACACTGGGTTGTTTGTTAAATGTTTGTTTTATTTAACTAAACTATTGTTTAAAAGTTACTATATTTTAGATTGCTGGGTTAAAATGAACAAAAATAAATGAGAAATTACAATCAAACAAAGAATTACTAGAGTAACAATGCAGACAACTGTAATAATTAAGAGATGAAAATTTAGCCCAGGAATGGGTTAGGAATACAATATGTATGTGTATGTGAGTGAGAAAAAGTGCAGAAAAGAATGAAAACTCAACAGTTATATGTCTTATACAATTAAATTAAATTGATTTTTAAAAGTCTAATGTTTAACAACTTACGTTTAAGAACAAATTTGACCATATTTAGCTTTTTTCTCTGAAAAAAGAAGACTGAAAGCCTGTAATAAACGCAAAAAGTTGTGAATAAACTATGTTATATTGTTGTGAATCGACATGATTTTACCCTCTTCGTTTAACTTTAAAGCGTTTATTGCACTCCTCTCACGCACCGTTCCGGCTTGTTTGCAGGTCAGAGTAATGGGCATGCCGAAAAGTAGAGGAGTGCCGTAAGGAACAGAAAGGAGAAAAGGGCGTTTCCATCATGCGAAACGACCAATGCTGACTGGCACATTTAACTGACTGACGTTTCATAGCTGTATGTTGCGCTGCATAAAATATTTACTTACAGCCCAATGCAGACTTTATAGACTAGGTAAAATGTATACAAACCTTTATTTTACTACTCTCCTGACGAGGAAGCAGAAAGCCGGCGTTCTGTGTAACTCAACAGCTGGGTTGTTGTGTCGGATGGCGGCTGAGGGAAGGTTGTATTGTTTCAACTGTCAGTGAAATTGACCCAACGTCTGGGTGACACAAACTACCCAACCATGGATAAAATAACCCCCAAAAAGCCAACTGGCTCAACCCAGCATTTGGTTAGAAAAAATAATCTTTGATGCACTTGTAGAACGGATTACAATTATGATCTATCTCAGAATAGGTTTGTTTTTATTACTAACATTAGACAAAGTCTTGAGCTTTTTCTGCACCCTGTTTCTCTTGCAAAGCTGTTTGACTGTGTTCTGCCTTTCATTTGTGAGTTGGATGGCAGACCAGCTGAAGGTACATTGGTCAGTGTCAGCACAACCTATTGAATTGGAATGAATTTGTTTTTATTTAGCCTTACAAATATCCGTTCTGTTTTTGGTTTGAAAATGCTGTAAGGATTTTGGGTAGCACTTTACAATAAGGTCTCATTTGTTAAGATTATTTAATGTATTAACTAACATAAACTAACAATGTAACATTTGTTACAGCATTTATTCAGCTTTGTTAATGTTAGTTTATACAATACAGTTGTTCATGTTAGTTCACAGTGCATTAACTAATATTAGCAAATACATTTGATTTTAATAATGTATTAGTAAATGCTGAAATTTCCTAAGATTAATAAATACTGTTGAAGTATTGTTCATTCTTAGTTCATTTAACTTAAGTATTTAACTCATGTTAACCAATGAAACCTTGTTGTAAAGTATTACCTTATTTAAAATTAGCCATATAAGAAGCCTTAGATTATTTTACCTACTGAGAATTTACATATAAATATCTTTCTAGATGTGGAGGACTTTGGAAACATTCCCATGTATGCTGGATCAGAGGAGGAAACCATTCAAATTAAAATGTTCAGACAGAGGCCGAAGTAAGGAGAATTACTTACCAAAAAAGTTATTTTGGTGATGTGAAAATGTATACAGTGCAACTGTTAATGAATTTTTATGTAAATGATACAGTTCATAAAATATAATGTACGCAAAACTAGGCAAAGTTACCTCCTGGCCTGTTCCAACTTATTGCTTTATTTGAACAGTCCATTTAGCTGTCAAATATTTTTATATATGCTGGAAAAGGAAAACCACTTTAACTACAAAGCGATAATTTAATTATTTATTATTTTAATCTATTTTTAGGTCCAAAAAATTGCTAATAGTTTAGAAAAATCTGAAAGCATTGTGACTTCATTGCTTAATTGATATGCATTCCACTGAATTGAACTGATAAACGATTGGGGAAATAGTTCACACGAATGTGAAAATTCTGTTGTGAGTGTGGGTGAACTATTCTTGTTTTTGTCTCTACAGCACTTTAATGGAGCACATTGTATATTTCTTCTTGTGGTCATGCCCATCCTTTTTCTTAATGAGGTAAATGCAGTGCTACTGTGGTGTTTTAATTATACTGATACAGTTAAAGATGTTTCCTGAATATAATGACTTCACGTCAGGAAGAAACCTCGAAAAATTGGAAGCATCAGTATTTTTCTTACAATTATTAAAAATGTCAAACATTTTTGTTACATTATTTTAACTCAAAGACTACAGTAATTTTGAGCACCCTAATGTATAAGCATTGCAGTACTTCCAGTCTTGAGCAATATGATTTATTTATTTACTTATTTATTGCAGGAGTTCCATTTTGCCCAGCTGCTCATTTTATGTTCAATGGGAGCTTTTCCGGAGCGTGTTGGCTGTCACTGTCAGCATCAGTTCCTCTTTGCTTTTTGCATTTCTACACTTCAAAATTGAGCTGTGGATTGTTTGTTACATACTTGGATTGTTTTGTTGGGTGGATATGTATCTCCGCATGCATGTTGCTTTCTATGAAGGCAATGAACTCAAAGTTGACCCCTTAGAAACAGCACATCAGTATATCAAAACCGGGTTCCTTATGGATTTCATAACCTGCTTTCCTTGGGAACTTGTGGGTTGGATTTGGATTTCACCATTCAGTGAGAACGGATTTTATGCCAGTAACGAAGCGTTGCATCTTTATGCGTGCTTCAGGATTCCACATATTTTCCAGCTATATCGCATTCCCTTTGTATTTTCATACTTGCAGGCTGACATTGCTGCAGGAACAAACATCATTTCTTTTTTTAAGTTATTTTTATATTTCTCTTTTTTTGTGCACTTCAGCACTTGTATTGTCTTTGCAAGTGCATGCCCTTTAGGGAACCTTTATGGAAACATGAGTAATTACTTATTACCAGCGATAAAGCACAACTGTACAACATTGTCCTGGGTGACACACTTGGAAACCTCTTTTAATATTAATTTTGGTACGTGCTATTCATCAATCCTTTGACAATTGAAACTAATTCATGTTTATTCATCCTATTTTTCATATTCTGGTAAATTAAAATAAATCTGTTTATTTAAAGCTTTAAAATTATTTTTATCTTTCAGTGACTGTTACATTCCAGCAGCTGTATTTAATGAGCTTGTACTTTGTCACTACAACAATATGTAGTGTTGGATTTGGGGACATCCATCCATATGTGACTTCATCGGTAAGTATCATAGCAGGCAATTATTAGATGAATTTCACTAAGACGTGTAGGTGACATTTCACCCCTAAAGTAAAATCAATCAATCCATACATATGAATAATAATTAAATTAATAATAATAATTTTGTGTTTTAAAGATAAACACATTAATAGTTATTTTTAATCTCTTTCTTTCTTTCTTACGTAATGATAATTGGAAGGAGAGATGGTTAAAAACAATCATAAGCTTTGTTTGGTTATTTTTTCTCTTCCATTTCGAGAAGAAATAGAATCAGGTTTGGTAATATTCTGCCATATAGTTATAATGCTAAAAGTTATAATGCTAAAAGTAAACTGTCAGACTTGAATTCACTCTTTTTTAAAATTTAAACCGCTTTATTTTTAACCGACAAATCAAAGAATTTTTTTTCGTATTTCACATCATGTTTCTTTTTTCATATTCATGTATAGAGACTTGCTTTCTTCATGCATCTCCAGCTACTGACTTTTCATTGTGCATAAATAACATTTTCAGAAAGTTCTGATGATTTTCCTCATGATTGCGGCGACACTGTTTTGTGGCTGGTTATCAGGCACTGTAACTGCTATGCTGGCGAACACAGATGCTATGAGAGCTGCTTATACAGAGAAAACTGACTGCATAAAATTGTTCTTGAAGGTATTTATTTTCACCCAGAGTCTGTTTATTAAAGTTACAAAAAAAAAAAATATGGAATAAATGTAGAAATTCCTTTTATTTATAGATAATGTTTCATTTAATTAAAATACAATCAAAAGCAGTAATATTGTAAATTACTGTTATAATACAGTACTGTTTGAAAGTCTTTTTCTGTTGTTGTTGTTTTTTGCTGTAATGGGAATGTCATGACTTAAAGTACAACAGGAAACAAATGCAGGTAACGTTGGTTTATTTAGGCAGAAGACAACACAGAAGGAAAACACAGGCGTGGACGGGCGACACAGGGACCTGATGATCAGCGTGCGAAGTCCGTGAAGTGACAATCCGTGAAGTGAAGAATCCTTGTGGTGAAAGTCTGTGAGGTGATGAATCCGTGACGTGAAGACACAAAACGATAATCCACACCAAGACAACGAACCCACAGTAACACGACGACAGGAAAGGCAGGCAGGACTGAACAGGAACACCAAACAGGACATCAACCAAACGATCTGACAAAGAGGATGAGAAAGTGGTGAGTATATATAGGGAGATGAGATCGGCTGCAGCTGGTGATGAGATGATGAACAGCTGGAGGAGATCAAGGAACGTCCCTCAGTCACACCCACTGCACACGTGCTTTCATACAACAACATAAACACGAGACGAGAGGGAATCAATGGATTTGTATACCGTGACAGTACCCCCAGACTCCCCTACCTGTCGATTGTAATCATCGATGAGAGAGTGATCCAGGATGTCTCTAGCAGGTACCCAACTTCTCTCCTCCGGACCGTAACCCTCCCAGTCCACCAAGTACTGAAATCCGCGCCCCCTCCGCCTAGAGTCCAGAATACGATTTACCGAATAGGTGGTATCCCCATCTACGAGACGCGGCGGGGGGGGGAACCGGGACTGGCGGATTAATGCGAGCATGAAACACGGGTTTAATCTTTGAAACATGAAACACGGGATGAACCCTCCTGTACGCCGGAGGTAAACTAAGATGGACTGCCACCGGACTAATGATCTTGGTGACAGTGAACGGGCCAATGAATTTGGGAGCAAGTTTATTGGAAATGGATCGGAGAGGAATGTTCCTGGTAGAAAGCCACACTTTTTGACCAACGACGTATACGGGAGGCTTTGACCGGTGGCGATCGGCCTTAGCCTTGGTGCGCGCCCCCACCTGGAGTAGAGTCTCACGGGCTCTAGTCCAAGTGCGGTGACACCTCTGGATCAGGGCGTCGGCAGAGGGGACCGCGACCTCGGATTCCAGACTGGGAAAAATGGGTGGCTGGTAACCTAAGCTACACTCAAACGGAGATAGGCCCGTAGCCGACACTGGCAATGTGTTGTGGGCGTACTCCACCATAGACAGTTGTTGGCTCCATGAGGAAGGATTCTTGGAAACCAAACATCGCAACACTCTCTCCAGATCTTGGTTGACTCTCTCGGTTTGACCATTGCTCTGGGGATGAAACCCTGGGGATAGACTAACAGTCGCTCCCAGTAACTTAGAAAACTCTTTCCAAAATTTGGACACAAACTGAGGTCCTCTGTCGGAGACCACGTCCATCGGGAGGCCATGTAAGCGAAACACGTGGTCAACGACTGCCAACGCTGTCTCCTTAGCTGAGGGTAATTTGGGTAAGGGAATAAAGTGAGCCGCCTTCGAGAACCGGTCCACCACGGTCAAAACGACTGTGTTACCCTTGGAGGGTGGGAGGGCGGTGACAAAATCTAGAGCGATATGGGACCAGGGTCTCGAAGGGACAGGCAGCGGTTGAAGGAGCCCATCTGGGGGTCGATTAGAAGTCTTACCAGTGGCACAAACCGAGCAAGCCAAAACAAAACTGTGAATGTCACGAGCCATAAGTGGCCACCAAAATCGTTGCTTAACTAAAAACTTAGTGCGATTAACTTCTGGATGACAAGCCACGTTGGAGCCATGACCCCATTGAATCACGTCAGACCGTAATCCCTCCGGCACAAATAACCGATTCGGTGGGCAACCGGGCGGAGGCATTACCCCTTCTAAGGCCGTTTTGACCCTCGATTCGACCTCCCATACGAGTTTGGAAACAAATAGGGTCTCCGGTAAAATGCACTCGGGAGTAGACGGGCGTTCGGAACGATCAAAAATGCGAGATAAAGGGTCGGGTTTGATGTTCTTGGAACCCGGGCGGTACGAGATGGAAAAATCAAAACGAACGAAAAAAAGTGCCCACCGAGCCTGCCTGGAGTTCAGTCTTTTAGCGGTTCTGATGTATTCAAGATTCTTATGATCGGTCCAGACGATAAAAGGTACCCCCGAACCCTCCAACCAATGACGCCATTCCTCCAACGCTAACTTGACTGCCAACAACTCCCTATTACCAATGTCGTAATTGCGTTCAGCTGGGGACAAACAATGAGAAAAAAACGCCCAAGGATGCATCTTGTCGTCTGTGGAAGAACGCTGGGACAGAACTGCTCCTACCCCCACCTCTGACGCGTCGACCTCCACTACAAACTGACGTGAAGAATCAGGGGCAACGAGGATGGGAGCAGAAACGAAGCGGCTCTTAAGTTTGGCAAACACAGCCTCGGCTGTATCTGACCACCTGAACGGAGTTCTGGGGGAGGTCAAGGCAGTCAGAGGCGCGGCTAGTTGGCTGAAATTGCGAATAAAACGCCGATAGAAGTTGGCGAACCCCAGAAACCTCTGCAGGGCCTTACGGGAATCTGGACTTGGCCACTCTACCACAGCCTTAACCTTCTCAGGGTCCACCCGCATTCCCTCAGACGAAATGATGTATCCTAGGAAAGGAACAGACTGTGCATGAAAATCGCATTTCTCCGCCTTGACAAAAAGCCCATTCTCTAACAACCTCTGAAGCACTCGTCGAACGTGTTGCACGTGTTGCTGGAGAGACGAAGAAAATATCAATATATCATCCAGGTAGACATATATGAACTGATCAATCATGTCTCGCAACACGTCATTGATGAGTGCCTGGAAGACTGCTGGGGAGTTGGACAGCCCGAAAGGCATGACCAAGTATTCAAAGTGCCCCCTGGGGGTGTTAAAAGCAGTCTTCCATTCATCCCCCTCCCTGATGCGAACCAAATGATAACCGTTACGCAAGTCCAATTTCGTGAAGATGGATGCTCCCTGCAACCTCTCGAAGGCTGAAGACATCAAAGGCAAAGGATAAGTATTCTTTACCGTGATGTTATTCAGCCCCCGGTAATCAATACAAGGTCGCAGAGACCCATCCTTCTTCCCCACAAAAAAGAACCCCGCCCCCGCTGGAGAAGAGGAAGGCCGGATGAACTTGGTTGCTAGAGAATCAGAAATATATTTCTCCATGGCCTCCCTCTCTGGGACAGAAAGCGAGTATAACTTGCCCTTAGGCGGAGACTTACTTGGCAGTAAATCTATAGCACAGTCATAGGGACGATGCGGAGGAAGAGAAGCAGCCCGAGACTTACTGAACACTTCCTTCAGGTCGTGGTACTCCTCGGGCACTTTAGACAAATCCCCTGCCTCCTCCTGTAACACAAAAACAGGCACAGACGGACAAGCAGACATCAGACAAGACTTATGACATTCCTGGCTCCACTCCAACACAGCTTTCTGGTGCCAGTCCACTCGGGGGTTGTGACGGATGAGCCAGGGGTGTCCAAGAACGATGGGTGCCAGGGGTGAATCCAATATGTAAAAAAAATAGTCTCTGAGTGATTGCCTGAAGTAATGAGAGTGATGTTTTCGGTGATGAATGAAATGGTGGGAAGTTCCTGACCGTTTAGAGCGTGTACTGCAATCTTCTGTGTGAGGGGTTTGAGGGGAATCTGAAATCTGTGTGCAAAAGTGTTGTCCATAAAATTACCCTCCGCCCCAGAATCCAGAAGTGCGTGACAGTCGTGCTGTTGAACTGACCATCTAAGTCTTACCGGGAGGAGGGTAGATGTGGATGAGGACTTCTCGGCGGAGATCCCACCCGATAGTAGCCTCATACTTACTATCGGGCTTGGCCTTTTACCGGGCAGTTGTAAGAATAGTGTCCCGCACCTCCACAGTATAGGCAAAGGCTCTGGGATCTCCGCCTCTCCCTCTCCTCCCGGAAAAGCCGAGCTCGACCCACCTGCATGGGTTCGTGATCGAAGATTGGGCTGACCGCGTCCCTGCCGCTGGACCGTTGGTTCTCTCCTCCTCCTGAAGGACGGCTAGACCAGGCTCTTCCTCCTGCTCTAATGAGTCGAGCGTCCACCCTCAGCGCCAGCTCGATTAACCCATTCAATGACGTGGGGAGGTCCAGGGCGTAGATCTCTCTCTGGACGCGGTCAGCCAACCCATGCAGGAACATGTCCCACTGCGCCTCCTCGTTCCAATGACATTCGGCCGCCAGGGTTCGGAACTCGATGGAATAGTCCGAGACCGACCTCTCACCTTGACGGAGGTCGGCCAACACCCTAGCAGCCTCTCTCCCCGCCACGGCTCGGTCGAAGACCCGTTTCATCTCCGTGGAGAGTGTCTGGAACGAGGCACAGCATGGATCTTGATTCTCCCACACTGCCGTTCCCCATAATGCCGCTTTTCCCGTCAACAGGGTTATGGCGAATGCCACCTTGGCTCGTTCATTGTTGAATGTTCTGGGTTGCAACGCGAAGTGCATGGAACACCGAGTTAGAAATGCGCGGCAATAAGCCGGCTCACCTGCATACGGTTCCGGAACCGGAAGACGTGGTTCGGCGGCTGAAGAATTCTCTGGTGGAGTGGGGGGAACGACAGGTGTGAGGGGCGCAATGGGAACTTGAAGGCGTTGGAATTGCTGGGTGAGCTCGGACACCTGTGTCGCCAAGGCTTGTATCGCACGACCCGTGTCACCTAAAATCCTCTCCTGAGAGTCCATCCTCCTCACACTATGGTGAACGAACTCCTCCAAAGATGTAGAGGCACCCCCTGCTGCTTCCATGGTACGGTCAGATCGTTCTGTCATGACTTAAAGTACAACAGGAAACAAATGCAGGTAACGTTGGTTTATTTAGGCAGAAGACAACACAGAAGGAAAACACAGGCGTGGACGGGCGACACAGGGACCTGATGATCAGCGTGCGAAGTCCGTGAAGTGACAATCCGTGAAGTGAAGAATCCTTGTGGTGAAAGTCTGTGAGGTGATGAATCCGTGACGTGAAGACACAAAACGATAATCCACACCAAGACAACGAACCCACAGTAACACGACGACAGGAAAGGCAGGCAGGACTGAACAGGAACACCGAACAGGACATACACCAAACGATCTGACAAAGAGGATGAGAAAGTGGTGAGTATATATAGGGAGATGAGATCGGCTGCAGCTGGTGATGAGATGATGAACAGCTGGAGCAGATCAAGGAACGTCACTCAGTCACACCCACTGCACACGTGCTTTCATACAACAACATAAACACGAGACGAGAAGGAATCAATGGATTTGTATACCGTGACAGGGAAAGCCTTATTTTCAGCAATCATTGATCCAATCTATCTAGAACAATATGTGTTTTATAGTCTTTAAGAGATGCTTCTAATGTGCTTTTCTGGTCACTAAGGAACATTCTTATTATTACCAATGATGAAAATGCACGGGATTCTTTGATCAACAGAGATTCTGAATACAGTATTTATTTAAAATGGAAATATTTATTTGTTACATTATAAATGTCTTTGGAGTAACTTTTGATCAATGTAATTCATTCTAGGCGAATGAAATTCTTTCAAATGATGTTTCGGAATAATATGTGTCTTGTATTAACTAATTTTCCCCCCTTTTTTTAAGAGCCACAAAATAACTGGGGCTTTATATGACCGAGTAATTGGATTTTACACATTCCGGTGGGTGCACACAAAAGGATTTGATCAGGATAAACTGTCTGAGTATTTGCCCTCTTCACTAGTCAGTGATATTTCAACAGTTCTTTATGCTGACTTTATAGCAAAGGTAAAATATTTTCTTGGCTATTACTGATGTAACAGTGACTGTAGAATGCCACATTAATTCTGTAAATGCATCATCTCTCTTTCTAGCTGTTTGGTCTTAAAATCCAGAGGAAGTCGACACACAAGTCTGAGACATGTCTTTTGTCTAATGTGGCAATCACCAAAGCTGGGAAACTCAATGTAATAACATGATTGACAACTTAATTTGCTTGATCTTGTGCTGCTATTTATACTTTTTGTTTAGAATTAAATACTTGTTGAATTGGCTGATTATTTTAATAAGCTAAAACACTGACTTACAAGGTGTTGTTTGCAGGGGCCATTTTTTGAGAAGATCTTAACAAAGGAGTGTCAGGAGCAATTAGAATCTGATGGATGCTTCATTCGCTTATTAGCCAGAAGTATGTCGCAATCCCTGTACAGAACCGGTGACCTCATATATAAGCAAGATGACATTGGATCAGAGGTTATTATCATTAATATCATTACTATTTATGAAGAGCATACATGCAAATAGATAGGTACTGTAGATCTATAGAGCCACAAAACATTGATTTCTATGTATAAATATACATGTAAAATTATAATCTTTTCCCCTAATGTTTAATGTCAAACGAAATTTTGCAGTAGGTAATTTTTAATGAATTTCTTGCAAGCATTATGAAAAGTTAAAGGAAGACTCCACATTTTCCAACTCCCCTAGAGTTAAACAGTTGAGTTTTACCGTTTTTGAACTGGCGGTAGCACTTTTATAATAGCTTAGCATAGATCATTGAATCTGATTAGACCGTTAGCATCTCTCTAAAAAAAAATGACCAAAGACCTTAAATTTTTTTCCTATTTAAAACTTGCCTCTTCTGTAGTTGCATCGTGAACTAAGGCCGACGGAATAAGGCTAGGAACTATACTCTCATTCCTGCATACCGGTAATAATCAATGAACTTTGCTGCAGTAGGCCTACCATGGGTGAGCAGGCGCAATGATATTACACAGCACCTGAAACTTAGTGCCGGTCATGTCGGAAGTTTTAGGCGCTAGGCATATTGTCCTAGAAAATCGCAACTTTTCATTTTCCGTCGGTCTTAGTTCACGATGTAACTACAGAAGAGGCAAGTTTTAAATAGGAAAAATATCTAAACTCGCCAGACCCGGAGATCGGCTGGATGGGTTCAAAAACGGTCAAACTCAACTGTTTAACTCTAGAGAAGTTGAAAAATGAGCCTATTTCCAAAAATGTGGAGTGTTCCTTTTAGGACTGAAATTGATATTAGACTTTTGATATTATTGATATTTTCTCTGGGTGACTCTCAGGCTCCAAGTGCTCACCGTTAAACCAAGCTGAAGACCACTGTTAGACGTTTACCTCTGATTGCTGTTATGTTCATAGCGTCAAGATGAACTCACTTGTGCATCTGAAAACTTTTTTTTAGATGTATTTCATCCACAAGGGAGAAGTGGGGGTTTTATCAAATGATGAATCAGCAGTTCTTTTCAAACTAAATCCTGGACATTATTTTGGTGAGAGAGGTTTGCTGTTAAGAGAACCAAGACCTGCCACAGTAAGGTTAGTATTGCTTTTATTTATTTCATGTTAGTTAGTTAGTGGTACTGTTGCGAATCACCAGTCTCAGAATGGGGAAGTGAGTGGGTTAGCCACAGCACTGAAGTAGAGCTTAGATTCTCTGCCCGACCCGACTCGCGGGCCGGGTCGATATTTCCCGCCACTATGCTCGGGTCGGGCCCTTGATCAAGCACGTCACATGTCACGCGCAGTCTCTCCTCCACTCACACGCTGTGCTGTATTGTGTAGCTTAAGTGCAACATGGAGCTTGAAGAAGTAAAGAAAAATATTAAAATAGGAGAATTAACTTTGAGCAAGTATGAAGGAAAGTCGGAGGTTTGGAAATATTTTAAACTAGTCATGGGCAGTGACAACATATGTGTTGGCTTTGTTGAGTGCAAGTGCGGCTCGCTGCTCGCCTTTGACAGCAAAAAAACGGGGACTTCGCCGATGAACAGACACATGAAGCAGGCTTGCCATGACAGAAAGGATAGTCAGCCTTCAATGTCCTTTTTTCGGATCCATTTGCGATCCATTCGATTCTGAATAAATAAACAACACAGTTTACATGCTTCGTCCTTGTTACACTATTCATAAAGATATAATTAATAAATGCACGCAATAAAGGCAATACATGCCTTTCAACATATGTGTGCAAAATTCAGAATTAAATGAATGTGCGGCGATTTGTACAATTAGAGAGTCTGTAGTACGTGTTGTAATATTAAATAAGCACATTTAGTTTCATATTCATTAAAATATTATAATGTTATTTTTTTCCATCTATGTTGATTATGAAAGTGAACAGAGTAGATAGGAGGATGCGCAATATCGGGAGACATGGAGTGGTTCAGGCATGATTTTTACCACTTAAATATGTTTTGTTTTGTAAAGCCTTTCTTTGACGTGAATTTTGTTTTGTATAAATTGTATCTTAATTTTAATAAATTTTTCATTAACCAATTGCCTGGATTTAATAAATACGAAGCAAATATAGCAGACAATATAATCATGACATGGAGGCGCCAGCGAGCCGCGGTCACCATGGCACGTGAACTCTCATCATAAATTAAATCAATTTTCGGCACGCTTGTCACCGAATTTACAAATGCACATCTTGCTTGTTGCATGCACACAATGTCGAAATAACATTATTAACAATAATGAATCTTTAAAAATATTTGATTGAATGCTGAATGTTGTGCTTTTTCCATTTAATCAAATTAAAACTTTCATTGTGATTATTAAACTAATTGATTATTATATATTAAGTGGCCAATTTTTGCACATTTATTAATAGTATTTATATAATATATATGTATTATATATATATATATATATATAATTGCGCAGCTCCCCCCGTCACTGGTCTAGAACCATTCAGCACCTGTTTAAAAAAAATGATCTGGCGTCCCCCTGGTTATAACGGCCCACGTTATAAAAATGGTCGGGTTTAAATCGGGCTCATAATAACAGTTAATATGTCGGGCCGGGCCAGGCTCGGACACAACGTGCACGGGGTCAGGTCGGGCTTGATTTTTTGGGCCCGATCTAAGCTCTACACTGAAGTTCCTTATGAACCGTCAATAAAAGTTGGCAAACCAAAGGAAGCGCCGCAGCTCATTCAGGGTTGTGAGCCGTGGCCAGTCACGGACTACTTTGACCTTACCCTCGTCCATAGCAACGCCTTCTGGGCTGATGACATACCCCAAGAACGAAATGGAGGTCTGGTGGAAATTACACTTCTCCAGCTTGGTGTATAGGTGGCAGGGTCCCCGCAGATCCTTACAAAGTCGTAAAAAGTCTTAAATTAGATTTTTTTTTAATTTAAGGCCATAAAAAGTCTTATTTTTACTTATAAAAGGTCTTAAATTTTCTATGGTAATCTAATTAGCGTACTTTTTTATTCATTATTTCTTTGTGGATTTGCTTGGTCATGTGACATCTCGCGCCAGCATTACGTTTGTCTCCTGCACGCGAAACAGAAGGAGAGAAGGAGAAGCAAGCTGGTTAATTTCAGTTCAATTGTAAGTTACTTCTTAATGTGCGTAGTGGTGTGCGATGTGTATTGTCTATTATGATATTGTAATCATTGTTTAACTTTTAACTATGTACGAGGCACTGCGAGCTTACATCGCATTTGTCTCTCATGCTTGCTTTCACTGTGTGATGTGTCAGTGCAGTTATAGGTATGTCGCTAATTGAGTTTTTGTCCTATATTTATATCATATTATGTTGTTATCATACAATATCACATCAGCAAGAGGGCCGTTTTCCCGTACACAATAGCAAATGTGATATTTATTTTATATAACAGTTAAATGAACATTGTGAGTAACATTAAACAATATTGTCAATATTGTTTGTTTTCCCTGTATTTCACTGACCAGAATTACAAAATGAAACCGTAGCAGAGTCTCAATGCAACAGACAGCGATGTTTTTTTTTTTTTACTGAAATCTGCGTTTTGAACGAATAATTTTAACGATTCAATGAACAATTTTTCCTGAAGTCTGGCTAACTAAAAGAAACAAAAATCAAATTGAATCTGTTTGGCTGAGCCCTGGCTTGAGTTCGGTCTGCCGGAATAAGAAAATATTTGGCTGAGATCTGGTTGGGTTTTGGTTAGCTGAAGAGTAAATAAAAGATCTCTGGCATGAATGTGCTGTACTGTAAAATAGCTGTGTATGATGTGGTGTTAATTGGTTCATATTTTATACATCATTAAAAGGTTAACTGAAATCAGCTGACCAACTCCCTCCAATTTACATTAATTCTAAATGATTGAACAGCCTCCTTTTGGGAGTGTTCTCATATTGCCACGGTAAACATCCTTAACTGGTGCACTGAACTAAGAGGGGGGGGGGGGGGGGGGGGGAGTTGTCATCTGATGTACTCATAATGACCACACCTTAACTGACATGTGATTCAAAAATCACAACATCAGCGGTGACATGAGTACCAATCACTACAAATGAGAACAAAGACCATTTTATGTCTTTAAACTTAATCAAGAAGTTGAGTACCTGGGGCTGTTATTGCTTCCCGCTGAGAAGTGTTGCTTTGTGCAGACTCTTATCGATTCTCCCAAAAACTTTGAAAATGAAGCCTACAACTGAAAATTGGCTTGTCAGACACTAGCCCAAAGGAAATGCTAAACGGACAATGGACATAAACTAGATATATAATGAAAAACTTTTCCAATTTGCTGTATGTGTAGCTTATTGATTTTCCCCATTTGTTTTTCAGGGCTGCAACAAACTGTGAGCTGTATGTGCTATCGAAGAAAGGCCTTGATGAGATATTGAAGCATTATCCCAGCATTTACACGCGTTTGCAAAGCACAGTTCAAACAATAAAAGACCCGTTATACGAAGAAAATCATCAGAGAAACACATTTACAAAGCCTGACTCTGTAGCAGAGACTTTCCCTCGAGCTGGATGTAAGTTGTTTGAAATCCTTTTTAAAGTTTATCTATTGCATTATGTAAGATTGACCAGTTGCTTAAACATAGTCGCTAAGCTAAGCCTATCTTAAGAACTAGTCTGACTACTACCAATTAATTATGGCTAATCAGTCTGACTTTTCAGATTCAAAACAGACTGTGGCGAACAGGACGGCCGAGGGACGTGAGAGAACGGCGCGAGGCCGGTGGTGCGATTGCTAATGAGCAACACCTGTGAAGCACACCGGTCTCGCATCTCTCACGGAGGAGCGGAAGCATAAAGGAGGAGCGACGACGTTGATGATCGAGAGAGGAACAGGCCTGTATTTTAGTTGTGTTTTGTTTTTGTATTTTACTTTAGTTATATTTATTTTCGGTAGCCAGCAGTCGTCCGCGAGGGGCTGCTGGCGGTATTTTTGTTTGTTTGTTTTATTTAAAAAAAAAAAAAAAAAAAAAAAACACAACTAAAATACAGGCCTGTTCCTCTCTCGATCATCAACGTCGTCGCTCCTCCTTTATGCTTCCGCTCCTCCGTGAGAGATGCGAGACCGGTGTGCTTCACAGGTGTTGCTCATTAGCAATCGCACCACCGGCCTCGCGCCGTTCTCTCACGTCCCTCGGCCGTCCTGTTCGCCACACAGACCAATCTACTTTTTTATGTAACTGACTTTTTTGATTGTTGAAAAAACAATTATGACCCATCTTGAAAAAACTTTAGATGACTAACTTGTAAAACTAGTCTAAGCAGTTTATGCAACTGGCGACAGGAACACAATACATGGCTTTCAAACCAGCAACATTTCTTTACATCTCATTTTTAGGATCCTTTGTCGTAGATAACCTCAACCAACAATAAAACTCTAATACATGTTAAGGAAAAAAGAAATAGAGCCTCACAAACAATTGGCTTCAAAAATGTACTCATTTTTGCAGAAAAAGAAAATATGCCAAGATAAGAACTAGTAATATACGGTAAACAATTTAATACTACTATCTTGATATGTATAATAAAAGAGCAGAGGTGTACTTCACATGTTATACAGGGTTCCGTTATAATGGAAAACCTGAAGGACTTGAAAAGTTGTGGCAATTTCTGTTATAGCAATTTGGCAATTTATCATATAGTCTCTAAAAATTTGGCAATATATAAATCAAACAAAAGGAGTAGAAGAATCACTTAAAAGGCGATATAATATGCTTATATTTGTGTGTTTGTGTGAGTATTGTCTTTGCATTGTGTTAGGTGTATCATGTCAATTTTCTCAGTGTGGGCACATCTTGTATCCATGTCACGGTATCGACAAACAGGGAACTCCTTTGATATCATTTGTTTGCCTTATGCGTCAGATCAAGACGCATTTAATTCTTTGCATCTGAATATTATAAATATTTATATTTTGGAGCAACTAACCCCACTCCTACCCTAAACCTACCCACTTCTCAACAATATAAAACACGTAACAGGCAAATAAAAGTACAGTCACAGGTATTGGGTTATGTCTTCAAACTTGGGTAAATAAAAATATGCTGGCTGATTAAATTGAGAATCATAACCCAACATTTCATAATCGCAAAATTAGAACCTAATATATAATTTCATCATGGCGATAACATTCCCATGTCCAACGCATCTGTGTATGATGCCTAAGTGGACTCATTGAAAGCAATGGAGTTCCCTGTTTGTTGATACCATGACGCCTAGGGATGCCTTTAGTGTCTTAATTGTGACACGGAATGAACTTGACCATGCTTCAGTAGTTGATGCCTTGGGAGTGAGAATAGGTTGTATGGTGCCACGGTAAAAATTCTGAGTAAACACAATAAGGAGGTTGATTTCTTTGCTCTAATCAATGCAGAATACTATTTACAAAGACCAAAAAGCACCTGGTGTTGAGCAATGACTTTTTCTGTAACATTCCAGTATTAAAGGGTTAGTTCACCCAAAAATGAAAATTAGCCCATGATTTACTCACCCTGAAGCCATCCTAGCTGTATATGACATTCTTCTTTTTTAGACGAAACAATCGGAGTTATATTAAATAATGTCCTGGCTCTTCCAAGCTTTATAATGGGAATTAGGGGTGGGCGTTAAGACCAAAATTCTGTTTCATGGTATGATTAGCATTATTTTATTTCACAGTAACGATATATTTCACGATATAGATATATTTATATGTAGTTATTCTCGAAAAATCGACAAAAGGCGCGTTGTATAATAAATAAACCCAAATACTTTAGAAGTGAAAAGTACATCACCTTGTTTGATGTTTCTTTTTATTTTATTTGGTAAATTATTTCTTTGGTATACTATTTTGATAGCTAATTATAGTAAACAAAACACACCCATCAACTTTTAGATGAACTGCCCCCAACTGATTGATATTAAATACTCTTAGGTGCAATTAAACTTTAAATAAAGTTGCTGAATAATTTTTCAATCTCATGTTATTGCTTTACTTCATCTCAGTTTATAATATCTGAATATTTTATATTGAACTATTCTATTCATAATAAATTAGTTACTTCCTTTTAATTTTGTAGGATATTAGTAATACTAGTTATGTTTAAATGTGTTTCCCGGTACATTTTTGCCTTGTCTGCTTATTATACTGCGTTTTTAAGGGGATTGTTTTGCTCTTTTTGTGATATCTGGCAACCCGTCACTTGGAGCTTTAATCAAGAGAAGTTCAGAAGTGTCAAGTTCATCAAGTTCAGAAGTGACTAGGAGAGCAGCAGTGTGAAAACCGAACAGCAGCTACTGTTAGTGTTGAATAAGTAGTTTAAATTTTACACACTTTGTAACTGCATGATTATTTTACCACGGCCCGGTGAACGCTGACACACACCGCTCCCTCTCAGAGCGTGTACATGCGCACATCTTTTGCATCAGTAAAATGCGATCGGTTAATTTGAGTGTCAAGTTGTAATCACTTATCGAATCAAAGGAAGATTTTATCAGCTGGTTCAGTGGCCAATTGTTTGGTGTGTCTCAGATACAGGAGTATACATTCGCTTTAACAAGCTGGTTGTTCATTACCACGGCAACCGCTTGCGTGTCATGCTGAATGCGATTTTCGTGTTTAAAAAGTAACTATGCACTCCTCGTGCACTCCTCTAAACTGTAGCCTATGGGTGCTGCACTGTTCTAGTGACGGCTGTGCCTTTCCCCCCGAAAATATCACGTTAACAACAACCTTTAGAAAATGTAATTCCTTTGTGGATCCTCTTGATCTGCTTTCTCCATGTTTCTTTGACAAATCTCAGTGTCTCAGTCTCACGCCCGCTGCACGTGAGTTAACCAACAGCCACTTATTTACATGTCGCGGTATACACGGAATAAAAAAATCTGTTACGGTTGACATTTTCTACCGCGGTAACCAGGGATGGAAATCAACTTTTTTGTCCTCCAGCCACTGTGGCAGGTGGATTTCAAAATCTACAAGCCACTCAATGTTTTTACTAGCCACTTTCTTGCTTTTAACCGACAATGTGTAACTGCATGTGAAAATTAATACTACAAGATCTACAGTACTTAAGCAGTTTATTTAATCTCAAGTCTCAATGAAATACTGACATTTTCTTTCTCTTTCTCCCATGAACTGATATACATTTTATTAAATGATTAGGGCAGATTAAACAAAAAACTAACATTCCTCCACCCATCCTCCCCACTCCCAGTCCAATTTACTCCTGCTCATCAGAATCAGATTCTGAAGTTTCAGAGGTGCTTTCCTGAACATTCTTCCCCTCCATGAACTCTGGCCTTCTAGGCCGGATGCTAGCCTGATGCCAGAGCTGGATAGCAGGAGTGGGGTCATAATTCTCAATTGAGGGACTGGTCAGCTGGACAGTCAGTAGGTCACAGAGGCTTCTTGATGTAAGACGGGACCTCCAGTCACTTTTCACTAACTTTATTTGATTGAAGCCTCTTTCACAGTCTGCAGTAGAGGCTGGTATGGTGAGAATGAGGTCAACCAGGCTTAGGATGTCGAGGCACTGCGGTTGCAAAGACCTGTTGATTTCTGGCCAGGTCTTCATGTGTAGATTCTCTCCCATCTCACACAGTCTGGTCTTGAGAATGGTCCACTGATCTGGAATGAGCTCAACAGCGACCCCCAAGGATGTCAGGATGCTCTGGAAGTGTGTAGTTAATTCCTGCACTTCTGATTCACCAAATTCTGAAAATAGATGGACATAATGAAACAACATTGAGTTAAATGCTTTCATGACTTTGTAGATGAAATGTTATGTATGAACCTAAACCACATACCTTTAGCGCAATCTACGTCAGGCCAACTGTTCAGATTCACTAACTTTGTAGCTTGAAGAATCCCTATGGTCATGTCGTTGAAGCGACTTTGCAGACTCTGGCAGAGTTTGTCGAGCAGCTCAGACTTGGCATTCATGACACGGTTTAGGATGCGGTCATCATTCTAGTGCTGCTTCATACAGGCTTTTAGCTTGGGCCCAGGTCCGTGGTACATTTACATTAGTAAGTTTATTTAAGATATTCAGCTAAGCAGCAAACACATTAACACAACTTTTCAGTTCTCACTCTGGCACTCACCTGGTTTTGTATTTTTTGAGCACTGTTTGGGTGGCTGTCAGGCAGCTGTGTACTTCAGCCACTGTGATAGCTGATGTTTGAAGAGTCAGAGAGAGGCTGCTGAGGTGAGTCAGGCAATCATGATGAAGTTGCAAAACAGGAAAAATGCTGGATCCCGGCAGGTTTGGAAGTAGTGGCGTGCTTTGCTCTTCTGCACTGCATTCACCCCTTCAGCATCTGGTGACTGAATCTTTATACAAAATCCATCAAATCAATAAAGAAAAGTCATTAGTCAGTTTATAATGTTTATATAAGTGTTTTATAAGTGTTAGTTAGTTTGATTTATTAAATTACACTAAACAAATTCCTGACAGTAAACTGACCTAACCTTTTAACTTAACGTTCAAGTTAGCCTACCTGGTCTAGGTGCTGGGTAAGTCCCTGGTAACCCCTCAAAAAATGGTCAATGGCCCTGAAGAGGTGAGAAACCCACCTGGTGCCTCCAACCCTAGTTGGTACAAGGGGATTCTGGCCCAGAATCTTGAAGCTGTGCTTTAGGTTTGCCCTGTTGAGAGCACTTTTACAATAGAATGTATGCAGCCCTGACAGCACATCTTCAATCTGTTTTGCCATAGAGCAGCTCTTAATGGCATCTTTGAAATCTAGTTCCAAGCGGTGTGCCATACAGTGAATACCCAGGACGTGCATGTTACTTCCTCTCAGCCTGCTCACTACTCCTTTACGTGTCCCTGTCATCACCGACGCACCATCAGTTGCACATGCCACCAACTTGGCCTGCCACTCTTCTCCACAGACCTCCCTCATCATGTTATCTATTGCCTGAGCGATGTTCTCACCGTCTGTTTTCTCCACATCCTGTACCCCTACAAAGTGGACCTCCACCTTGCCTCGGTTGCACAAGCGTGTATACAGCATTTCCTGTTCCATCACGGCAGTTTCAGTATACCCGTCAGACATAATGGAGAGGAATTTCACTGTCGCTATCTTTGACTGAAGGGTCTTCCTCTCAGCTGCAGCTATGTGCTTAATAAACACCCTGGCTTGCTTCCGATTCACGTATGTGCTACCTGTGCTAATTCCCTTTTTCTCATCTAATCTATCAAATGAAAATGGAAAAATAAACAATGAAAAGTAAAGTTAGAAGTAAATATTGTACCATAGCACTAACGTTCTAGGCTACTTTAATGCCAGTAAGTTAGCTAGGCTAGTTTATATGCATAGTTACATGGGCGCTATATTCTTCTGACCTTACTCAGCATTTAATCTAAAATCGATCTACTATTCAACATTTCATAGACGCACAAAAAAAGACTTACTTGCATTGCCATTCGTAATCTTGAAATGGCCTTCCTTTCTTCGCGATTGCGTGGGCATTCCTAAACAGTATTATCATCTTATCCAACTGGGCCGTCTTCAGGCTGGTAAGTGCCTTCATGGCAGCCGTATTTTCTGGGGCTGCTTTTCCCTGTGCTCTCTTTTTTACCTGGATGTGGCATTTTGATGATTCGTGATCTTTTATGGCTTCCAGTTTTAAGTTTTTAGTCCCAACAATGAAACTATTAGTTTTGGCATCTTCTGAAGCGTGTTGACAACATACCGAGCAAAACATTGTCAGGCTTGTCTCGTCATAAACTAGCCAATCGCGGGACTCCCCATTGTCCGTTTTTCTCCATCTTTCTTTAAAAAAACATCTTTTGACCTTCGCCTCTTTGTCCGCGGGCTCCTCCTGAGGTGTTTTCTCTGCTGACCTCTTAACACCTGCAATGTAACGCCACATTTGTTTTGAAGGTGTGCCTCCTCTAAAAGTGTCTGTCGTCCGGGTGAAACGCGTGATTTTTTTTTTTTTTTTTCAAACCACTTCAGCGGAATTCCCGCCCTGCAGCTGATTCCAAAGTTTTCATTGATCATGTCAATCACTGTACAGATTGCCTACACCTAAACCAATGAAATCGGCTGCAGGGCGGGATTTCCGCTGAAGTGGTTTGGGGAAAAAAATCACGTTGGTGAAACAGTATCCAATGTTTTACTTACCCGCCACGGTGGCCGGTAGGTGAAGTAAGTTTACCAGCCACAAACACAAAATCACCCGCATTTGGCTGGTGGCGGGTGCTAATTTCCATCCCTGGCGGTAACGATATATACTGTCATACCGCCCAGCCCTGAGTGAATGGGTGTATGTCTTTGGAAGTCCATCAAAGTGCATCTATCCATGATAAAAGTGCTCGAAACGGCTCTAGGGGTAGTAAAGGCCTTCTAAAGTGATGCGTTCGCGTAAGAAACATATCCATATTTTAAAACTTTATTGACTAAAATAACTAGCTTCCGGCAGACGGCCGTATGCATTGATTTACGGCAAAAGAGTGACACTTGAACTCACAAACGATGTAATGAAGAACGCGGTTGCCCAGCCCTGTTTGTTTGAACCGTGAGAGGCGTCAAAGCTTACACTACTCCTACATCTACATCACACATCGTCAGGTGTTACTCTTTTGGCGTAAGTCGACTTGCGTACGGCCGTCTGCCGGAAGCTAGTTATTTTAGTCGATTAAGTTTTAAATACGGACATTTTTCTTACACAAACACATCACTTCACTTCAGAAGGCCTTTATATACCCCTAGAGCCGTGTTGAGGTCTTTAATCATGAATAGATGCACTTCCAAAGACACACACCCATTCACTGCCATTATCAAGCTGGGAAAAGCCAGGACATTTTTTTAATATAACTCTGATTGTATTCGTCTGAAAGAAGAATGTCATATACACCTAGGATGACTTCAGAGTAAATCATGGGCTCAAAAAATAAGAATCATAATTTATTTCATGTGACTTGAATATAAAATAAGTATTTACGATACCTGAAATTAGTCTCAGATGGCGAAATCATAGCCAAAAATTATATTATTATAATGTTATTCATCTGCAACCTTTCTCTTGACTGCATTTTCATCTGATGAGCACAATATGTAATATGATGTTTTTATCTCTTACAGGTGCAAAATTCTATAGGGAAAACATGGCTAAAAAAGAGCACAGAGCTAAACTCCGTTCACGTCCTTTGATCATTAGACTGTGCACATCAATCTCATCAGTCCTCATCCAATTCTTCCTGAAGATTTTCAACAACATGAGAGAAGTACACAACAAAACCATTGCTCCTGAGAACAATTTTCGAGTGGTCTTTCAGTACACATCCTGTCTGCTGATCACAATTATTTTCTGGTCAATATCATTCATGGTGAGTATCTTTTGTACAATTTAGCAGTTCTCTTACCTAGAGGCAATGCAATGAAATTCATACATTTTAAAATGTGACATACTACAGACATTGTAAAAATACAAAGCGGGTTATGTAAATGAACAATGTTTACTCGTTCTCAGTGTTACCTGGGCCTCAAAATTCCTGTTCATTTGTCAGCAAAACAGCTTTCTTACCTGTATGCGAATGTTATATACGTAAACCTACCAACATCTGTTGCCATGATTGTTGGAATAACTTCTCACAAGAGAAACTATGATCATAGTTGTGGTGTGGAGTGGACTCAGCTATTAGTGATTTTTAAGCTTTATAGCGATGACAAAACGGGAACAATATCATTGGAATCACATTCAGCATTATTTATTTTTCATCTGATGAATGATATAAACATCGACAGCTAATCAAAATTCCTACTTGAAGCTTTAATGGTTCATTGATGGTGGCTGAAACTGGTGAAATAAATCCTACAGATATAGGGTTAGTTCACCCAAAAATGAAAATTCCATCACTAATTTCCCAAACCCGTAAGACTTTCGTTTATTTTCTGAACACAAATTAAAATCTTTTTGATGAAATCTGATAGCTTTCTGTCCCATCATTGATAGCCTATGCAATTTAAATAAAAGTAATCCATGTGACTCCAGTGGCTTAACCTCAATTTTATGAAGTGACGGCAGTGCTTTGTTTGCCCCCCCCCCCCCCCCCCCCCCAAAAAAAAAATTTCACTTTATTTATTACGCAACAACGCGTGCTTTCGTGTAAACACAACACACTATGCTTTGGTGCTCTCATGGAGATTGTATTTCATTAATATTTCAATCAGATTTCATCAAAAAGATCTTTGTTTGTGTTCCGAAGATAAGCAAAAGTCTTGTGGGTTCAGAACGACATGATGGTGAGTAATTAATGACAGAATTTTTGGGTGATCTAACCCTTTAAACTAAAAGGAAAACTTATTCAAAACTCTTCAAACTTTTTTTGAATTTGGGTTTATTTCAAGTATATAATTTAATCACAGAATCCCTTACTCTAAAGGATTCTCTTAGTTAAACAAAGTACTGGCACAAAAACTAAATATAAAATGTCTCTCTCTCTCTCTCTCAGCCCGCTGTGTTTGATGTTAACTGGTATTTGTTATTGCTCACACAAACTATTGAGGTCATTCAGATGTTTGAGGTAAGCCAAAGATTATCACGGATTTAACTCAAGATAATTCCCCAAACATTAAAAAAAACTACATTATAGCTAAGGATGTAGACCTTATTAAACTTAATTCTTCCCACCTTTTTTCCAGATCTTCCTGAAGTTTCACTTTTCTTATTATGATGACAGTGGAACAGATATTTCAGATTACAGATCAACGTCTCATAATTACATGAAGAGCAAATTTGGATATATCTTTGATATGATCTGTTCATTTCCATATGGCCTTCTAATTATGTACCAAATGAAAAGGGATCCAGCAAATTTCCTGCCTATGATTATTTATGTCCGGATTGGTCACTTGCCACGTATAATTTCACTATTAGTGTTTATGTGGAAAGAAGAACAATCAATAACATCCAAGTATGTCTTTTAGTGATACTTGTCCATTAACATGATTTACATTTAATATTCCTTGCATGTCCCTAAAATCCATTGGTCCTATTTTAACTACTGTGTACTAACATTTAAACAAACTAGTACATTGTACTGATATATAAAAAAAAAAAAATGCCTGCACGTTAATACATTACATCTGTAAATACACTGTTGACCTTCCCTTACACCTTAACTCACCCTTAAACCTACCCATACCACTAAACCTGTCCCTAATCTCAAGCACAAGTGTTTCACAAAACACAATAAGTACATTGCACCTAACTATTATTTTTTTATGTAAGTGCATAGTAGTTAAATACACCTGATATAATGTGTGACCAATCTATATATTTTTAAATATATTATATTATTGTACGTCTCAGTTTTTCATTTGCAAAACAATGTTCATTTGCAGTTTTCCTTGTTTTTTGTGTTTTCAGTGTACTGGCCATTAGGATCATCAAGTACTTTGTACACTCAATCCTCTTTGTCCACTGTGCGGCAGTGCTCTGCATTTCATTTGTTGAAAGTCATGGAGTAATGTCATGGATTGCCAAAACAGGTGAGGAAATAAAAAACAGGACAATTTAAAGGAGTCAGAGCATAAGACATTAAAATCCCCTTAATCTTTTGAAATGATGTTTGAAATAATGTTAAAAGAATATACCATAACTTTCAAAACGTCCATTTGTTTTATTTCAGTCTTATCTTACTAGTTTTTGCAGCATAAAAAAAAACTAAATTATGGCACTAAATTATTAAAACCTTGACTAACATAAGCAGACACCAGTCACAAAATTTACAAATAAAAGGATGAAAAAATGTATCATGTGAAATGAGGCAGCTGGTATCAACATCATAAACGATTCCTAAGCATCACGTAACATGATGTATATAAACGCACGATGAGGAATACTTCAAGGAGACAGGCTTTAATAACAAATACTCAGGAAACGGGCTTAACTCAGGAGAAATACACAAACATTTGCTGGGTTTACACTTGGCATTAACATGCGACCTGTATCCGGATGTTGTCCACATACACATTGAAAAGACAAGTGTAAGCGCGCTTCTGATGGGAATGTTATCCGATTAGCGCGTACAGGTTCGGAGGTAGTCGAGGGCGCATTGTGATCTGATCTCAGTGTAACGTTAACGCAATCCAGCCATCGTGTCTGCATCCACAGGTGGACATCACACAAAACCCCCACTGTCATTATTCCTCCTCCTCTCTCTGTTGCTGTACGTAGCAGTGTGGTTTTGCGATACAGTCGAGTGCGAAGTACATCGCAAATATACTGAAATGTTTGCTTTCGTACCCTAAAGTTGCAGAACCATACATTTTCTGTAAAGAACGCCCATTTTTCCCAGGTGTAAACGCACCTTATCCGGATTGGCTTATGATCCGATCTGCTTGATCGGATCACGGTGATTGCATGTTAATGCCAAGTGTAAACGCAGCCTATTACGCTATCATTAACGAGAACCGACAAACACTGAGGGAGAACTGAAGGCTTGTAAGCATGAGCAAACAAAGGGAACTAATAAGTTGAATAACAAGACACTGGTGAATTAAATTGACAAATTAAATAGACTGAGGAAAACTAGGTCACAGGACAGAGCGACATGTACAGTATGTTCTGTGTTCCCCCTTCATTGTGTTTTTGGTTCTTTCCACTTTAATATTTTTATTATCATGTTCCTTGGTTGTTGTTTTATGTGCACTGGAAGACAAAATTTGTATTGATTTATTATTATCATTAACTGACAATAAATCTAGAATAAATGCAAAGAAACAATTTGTAAAATTAACTTGTCCGATTTATTCATGAAATAAAAAATAATCACTGTCAGGACAGATCATAAAACGAAGTGCTTAGAACTATTTTACATTTAAAAATCTGTAAATTTGTGTGTAAAAAAGCTTGGATTTGAAAAGTTAGTTATAAAATGAACAACAAAGTAGATCATTTGACATACAGTATCAGTTTGTTTTGTTCCGTCCATTGCTATGGTTATCACTGTCATCCTGTTTGAATCGTGCATTTAAATACAATCCAGAAACTTTGCGACGTGTAGTTAGCAGTCTGTATATTATATACCGACAGAGCAAAGTAGAGTGGACATTGTGTTTATACTTTGTTGGTTATTCAGAACTCGCGCTGTACAAAATCAGCGGTGTTGAGCAGATTCTGACTAACTTAAACACATCTGATTGGCCATTGCGTTCACACGTTCAACAGATATGTCTGTAATTGGCTACAAAGCTCTGCGCTGCAAAAACGCTGTTTTTTGAACGCTGTTCAAAAAAGCTCAACGCTGTTTTATTGAATCGGTTCATTGAAATGAACTGTCCGAAAAAAAAAACAGTTTACTGAAAAGGATCAGACTTCCCATCACTATGGTCCACCAGCGAGACCAGCACAATACCAGCTCAAACCACCTGGGCCAACATGGAATTTATGCTGGTTTATGTTGGATTTTTCAGCAAGGCTAATTTAATTTTTCTCTCCTTTGCAGAGATCTATGACTTCACTGAAATGTATAGATATGCTACGTACTGGTTATTACAAATTTACACAACAACAGGATATGGTGATATAAAGGCAACAAACTTTGGAGAAGTGATGGCATGTGTTATGCTAATGATTCTGTCTAAAATTCAAGTGGTTTATAAAATTGGACTTCTCATCGCTACACAAACAAACAAGAGAACACGGCAGGAAGCCTTTGAGGAAAAACTGCAGGTAATTGTAAACATTTAAATACAGTGTGTATGACATTGTAAAGTGTTTGATCATTTGCAAGCTATTTTTACTCTAGTTATGATTTATTTCCCAATAACCTTGTTATCTGTTCCAGACTATTCAGGGGTACATGATGCATGAAAGAATCCCATCTGCATTACAAAATCGGGTGACGCAGTTCTACAGTTATCGGTGGAATCGCACTAGAGGGACATGCGCAGAGGTTTTGTTCCAAGGCATCCCCATCTCTTTGAAAATGGAGATTGTGTCAAGGTAAACAAGCCTAAGGCCGGGTGTCCACCAAAGCATTTTTCGCCACCTGAAAATACCTAGCTGTGCGTGCTTGACAGCGCTTAGGCAGCGCAATATTTTTTGTTTGTTTTGTTTTTTCCAGTTGAGACGCTTTGCTTGCTATGCTTCTTCCCGAATAGGAGTCTATGACAGCCCTATAACCTGGACATGAGAAAATGAATAAATTGGTACTATTGTAGAGATTGTAATAATTTGTGATTTGACCCATTGTGGAGTCTCTAGGGCCAACTCTAAAGCGTCACCACCAGTTCAAAAATGCACTTTTGAACCCTTTGTTCTGGAAAAATGATGGTATACCCTAGTATACCTGATTCCTCCCATCATGCTGATCACATTCAACATCTTACATTAAGACTCCACCCTCGCCACTCCTCCTTTCAATTTTGTCAAATTCTTACGAAATTTGGCTCAGGTGATCTTTGGATCAAGCCACACAGACATGACTAAACTAATTTTTTATTAATCTTTTTTCCCCATTTAAATAACATACAAATGTTTTTGAATTTGGTCATTATTATCAGGCTACTATTTTGTTTCTGATTTAGAATCTGCATACAGCATTTCAAGAGGCATCAGTTATTCTCCCACTTTACAGAACCTGTCCTGAGGGAGCTTTCCACGAAAATTCTCTTCCGATGTTTTCCTGCTGGTAATCATTTGATAAATCTCTGATTGTCTATAACTGGAAGATATATTTGCCTCAAGCTTACAGCTGTACAACATTACTAAAGAACTATTGTTGCATATTGATTTTTTTCTTTGTTTTTTAAGGGGAACATATTTACAGAAAGGGAGACATTAGCACTGGAATGTATATGATAATAATTGGCAAGGTTAATCTGTGCCTGGACACAAGAGGTAAAAACGCTTTTCAGCGTCTCTCTACTGGAGCAGCTTTTGGTGATCATTCTTTACTGGAATGTACACACCGTGACACTGCCGTAGCCTCAAACTATGTGGATATTGCCCTACTTTCCAGAGACTCTTTGGACAGTCTAGGTCTCATATATCCAGCTGCTGTGAGCCATGTGCTAAAGAAAGCATCTGATATTCTACAGCCGTAGTATACTTGTCACACTTTTTTACTGTGACTGATAGTAGTTTGTTGATCAAACAGATAGCTGTGTGGTAGGTATATATATTTTAAGTGTTACTGCAAGTCCATATTATTTTAGGATATTTTGTTCATTTACTATAGTTGATTTTTTTATGTAATATTAATGTATGTAGTGGTGCTGCTGATAAAAGCGATAGTGTGTTCATTTGTCATGACTAAATAATAAAAAACTTCAAACTTGCATATCATTACTTTGTGTTGACATTTTATATGAAAGGATTTTAAGAGGAAAACATTTTCCTCTAAATTATATAATTATAAATGAAGAGGCTTTTTTAAGGCTAAGTGTAAAAAGCATTTAATGCTATTTACAGTAAGTAAATATAGCAGTATTTTCTTTGCATAATTAGTGTTCAGTGCTATTCATAATAACTACATATTAAATATAAATGTATTGTCAGAACTTAGAGCGAATCAGGCAGCGATGATGTGATCAGAACTGTGCTGAAACAGTGCAGAGAGCCGAATTCCACAGAGCCAGAGTCAACAATCCAGGTGTAATGATGCAGCAAGGACGAAGCAGAGAGAGAATCCAAATGCAGCTAATTTAATAAAATAACAGGTGAAACAAAGGAACACGGAACTCAGGACAGGAACACTGAAGAAACAACATTAACGACCGACAAACACCAACTGAAGAACATGGTTATAAATACACAGGCAAACAAGAAAACAAGGGGGCGTGGCTAATCAGAAACACATGGGGAGACTAATCAACAAAACAGGGAACAGCTGAAACATGAAAGGACAGGGGAACACATGACAGACAAGAACAAGATACACAAACACAAAACCCACACCGTGACACCAGGACAATTAAATAAGAAACCTGGAATGCCAGCCACGAGTGCGGAGCAATTTCATTGAAAAAAGCTCACAATTCCCCCAGACAGAAAACGCACAATTCATGTGTGTCACCCGGCATCAAATACCTTGGGCACGGTTCTGCACACATCTGAAAGCATTCAGCCTTCTCAGTGCATTTCATAATTACCTTTGTTCTTTAGCGCTTACAGACAGAACAGTCCCTGAAAATGAAAAGATGAATGTCATGTTTGCAAAGCGCCCTTATTTAATTCTGGGTCGCACGATGATGATGTCATGGGCTGTCGCGTCAATAGGATTGCCGTAATTCGATAGTTCGTAATTCGTAGTTTCAGACACCTTTCACTACTGAGGCGTTCCCCAAAGCGTCAGTCGACGCAGTGCGAGTTTCCTTTCGAAAGGGAACTGCTTTGTGTTTCATGTGGACCCCCCCCCCCCCCCCCCCAAATAAAAATAACTTATTATTTATGATAAAACTTTACTTTAGCTTTCACTGTGATAATTACTGCAATGCCATCATTTTGAATGCCATTATAATTTTTAGAGATTTTATCTTTAAGATGTGTGTGACCATCATATGACTGTAAAAGAGCACACACAATCCTTATTCTAATATGGAATTGTAATGGAATGGTAAAAGGGTGTTGGTTCGTTACAGGGGGTCCTCCACTCGAGGATAGATTATGACGGACAAGTCCAGATATGGTTGAAAATATGTTTATTGGCCTATAACATTCTGAGAGTCAAGACTATAATGTCACACTCAGCAGCCTTTCTGTGTGACTTTATGACTGCTGAATTGTCAAAGACAATTACCGTAAAACTTCAAATAATAGCCCGGGCTTTTATTTTCCCACATCGTCAAACTGCACCGGCTTGTATTTGAGACAGGCTTCTATATGAGACAGGCCTTTAATTTAGTGTTGAGATGTTGTTCATTGAGTGTAAGCCTATAGCGATAACAATCCATATAGCATAGGCTGATAGACGGAAAGCATGACAATAGGAGGTTACCACATTATATTACGTTTTATTTATATTTATTTATTTTATAATTCGAATGTGTTTAACAAATCAGTTAATGGACGTGAAGCGCCGCGTCGTGTCTAGGACAGCTCGAGGTATAGCACACTGGACGTGCACTTTCTCAGTTTATGGACAACTGTTTGAGCAATTTTGTTAAGTTTAAGGTCATTATGAAATTAAGATAATGTCCATACTATGTTATGATTGTACTGTACAATTAAATACAATCGTTGCTAAGTCTGCAGTCTGAACACTTTACCTCAGACCATCCGTTAACTGAATGAATTGAGAATATCATTATACCTCGAGTTGTCATAGATGCAACGCAGCGCTGCGCTTCTCGTCCGGTGTGTGACGGGCTGAACAATACAAGTTACCAGTAATATCCATCGAGCCTATGAACTTGCCCAAAACACATCAACAAGAAAGAATGAAGGCTGTAAAACAACTGCAATCATGTGATACAAAATGACCCTATTCATCACTATCATCTTCACCGCGATCCTCAACTACAAGTTCATTGGCGAATTCCTCCTCCTCGTCACTCTCCTCCACTTTTCCCTCCACGGCCTCCACTAACTCTCCTCCACTTCTCCCTCTCCGGCCTCCACTTCTCCCTCTCCGGCCTCCGCTAGCTCTCCTCCACTTCTCCCTCTCCGGCCTCCGCTAACTCTACTCCACTTCTCCCTCTTCGGCCTCCGCTAGCTCTCCTCCACTTCTCCCTCTCCGGCCTCCGCTAACCCTCCTCCACTTCTCCCTCTCCGGCCTCCGCTAACTCTCCTCCACTTCTCCCTCTCCGGGCTCCGCTAACTCTCCTCCACTTCTCCCTCTCCGGCCTCCGCTAACTCTCCTCCAATTCTCCCTCTCCGGCCTCCACTTCTCCCTCTCCGGCCGCCGCTAACTCTCCTGCACTTCTCCCTTTCCGGCCTCCGCTAACTCTACTCCACTTCTCCCTCTACGGCCTCCGCTATCTCTCCTCCACTTCTCCCTCTCCGGCCTCCGCTAACCCTCCTCCACTTCTCCCCCTCCGGCCTCCGCTAACCCTCCTCCACTTCTCCCTCTCCACTTCTCCCTCTCCGGCCTCCGCTAACTCTCCTCCACTTCTCCCTCTCCGGGCTCCGCTAACTCTCCTCCACTTCTCCCTCTCCGGCCTCCGCTAACTCTCCTCCAATTCTCCCTCTCCGGCCTCCACTTCACCCTCTCCGGCCGCCGCTAACTCTCCTCCACTTCTCCCTCTCCGGCCTCCACTTCTCCCTCTCCGGCCTCTGCTAACTCTCCTCCACTTCTCCCTCTTCGGCCTCCGCTAGCTCTCCTCCACTTCTCCCTCTCCGGCCTCCGCTAACCCTCCTCCACTTCTCCCTCTCCGGCCTCCACTTCTCCCTCTTCGGCCTCCGCTAGCTCTCCTCCACTTCTCCCTCTCCGGCCTCCGCTAACCCTCCTCCACTTCTCCCTCTCCGGCCTCCACTTCTCCCTCTTCGGCCTCCGCTAACTCTCCTCCACTTCTCCCTCTCCGGCCTCCACTTCTCCCTCTTCGGCCTCTGCTAGCTCTCCTCCACTTCTCCCTCTCCGGCCTCCGCTAACCCTCCTCCACTTCTCCCCCTCCGGCCTCCGCTAACCCTCCTCCACTTCTCCCTCTCCACTTCTCCCTCTCCGGCCTCCGCTAACTCTCCTCCACTTCTCCCTCTCCGGGCTCCGCTAACTCTCCTCCACTTCTCCCTCTCCGGCCTCCGCTAACTCTCCTCCAATTCTCCCTCTCCGGCCTCCACTTCTCCCTCTCCGGCCGCCGCTAACTCTCCTGCACTTCTCCCTTTCCGGCCTCCGCTAACTCTACTCCACTTCTCCCTCTTCGGCCTCCGCTAGCTCTCCTCCACTTCTCCCTCTCCGGCCTCCGCTAACCCTCCTCCACTTCTCCCCCTCCGGCCTCCGCTAACCCTCCTCCACTTCTCCCTCTCCGGCCTCCGCTAACTCTCCTCCACTTCTCCCTCTCCGGGCTCCGCTAACTCTCCTCCACTTCTCCCTCTCCGGCCTCCGCTAACTCTCCTCCAATTCTCCCTCTCCGGCCTCCGCTAACTCTCCTCCACTTCTCCCTCTCCGGGCTCCGCTAACTCTCCTCCACTTCTCCCTCTCCGGCCTCCGCTAACTCTCCTCCAATTCTCCCTCTCCGGCCTCCACTTCTCCCTCTCCGGCCGCCGCTAACTCTCCTCCACTTCTCCCTCTCCGGCCTCCACTTCTCCCTCTCCGGCCTCTGCTAACTCTCCTCCACTTCTCCCTCTTCGGCCTCCGCTAACTCTCCTCCGCTTCTCCCTCTCAACTTCTCCCTCTCCGGCCTCCGCTAACTCTCCTCAACTTCTCCATCTCCAGCCTCCGCTAGCTCTCCTCCACTTCTCCGTCTCCCGCCTCCGCTAACTCTCCTCCACTTCTCCCTCTCTGGCCTCCGCTAACTCTCCTGCACTTCTCCCTTTCCGGCCTCCGCTAACTCTCCTCCACTTCTCCCTCTCTGGCCTCCGCTAACTCTCCTCCACTTCTCACTCTCTGGCCTCCGCTAACTCTCCTCCACTTCTCCCTCTCTGGCCCCTATTTTTAGCTTATAGAAACAAACAAATTTAAAGCACTGACACCGCAAGGCAAACTGCACCTTATCTCTGTGTTGTACAGCGCATTTTGTGAAGTCCTGCAATCGGTCAGTAAAAGTAATTTTAACAGAAAGCAAAAATTATTTATTTATTTATTTATTATCAAATGTAAATCCAATTGACCCTTTGCATGAAGTTTGATTGACAGGCAATCTGACCAATCATAGCGCTGATATTATGTGTCCTTGTGACTATCCGCCATTTTGTCCGAGAAACAAATCAGGTATAGTAGACTAGCATCGGCGATTAACTTGGTGAAAATGGTGAAACGGTGCTCTTATGGGACTTGCAACGCAGACAGCAGGTAGAAAGGCTGGGCAATGTACAATTTCACCCGTTCCCTAAACCTGCCAGAAATCTGAAGTGTATGAAATGTATACATTTGTGTGGACGGCCTCACCAGCAACTGAGTTTGGACAAGCTGAGAAATCATTCCACAGCCAATACACAGTGTGTATACAGGTAACATTGACTCAATTATACTCACTGCACGTTTTTAACTGTGTAGCACAGTCTTTGTTTTATTTTGAACATGTTTTTCAATTTGTCGTAACCGGAGAAATGTATTGTTAAAAGCTTAAAGTAACTATGGTAGCTAACAGTTAGCTAAACATTAGCAAGCCTAAAGCAGTTTTGCCTGACATTTCTGCCCTTTGTCTGTACTGTATGAATTTCCTTTTAAGATACTTAAGACGTAATTTAGGATGACTAAGTCCATTCCTCCAGCACTTCGTTGACGGACGGCCGACACCCACTATGATATGACCGTAGTAACGTTACACCTGCGAGATGTCCACCAAAGTTGCGACCAGTGTCAGTGCCACCAAGGAAAAGACTACGAATTGACAGGATGCCAGACAATACTAAAAACATCAGGTGATTCTCTTATATAAAGAAAAAACAAATAATAACAATAATGCAATATTTTCTATTTTATACATATGACATTACAAATTGCATTCACATCCGATGTCATATAGCCTGCTAAGCATATTATTTTGGAAATATCAATTGTGTATATATCTCATATTAACAGTGTCGGGTGTGATCTACAAGGGATGGATACTACAGGAGAGATGGCATCAGAATCATTAATGGAGGATACCACTACAGAGGAGAGCACCCTGGTCACTGAAATGGTATGTGTTTTGTTTTTTGTTAGTGATGTCTAACTGCACAGGGCTGTTAGGAAATACTCAAAAAAGAACCAGTCTAGTTTAGATTTAATGTTTTCCCACATTTCTGCATCAAATTAAATGCGTTCCAGATGGTAGTCATTGTCATATTTCACAAAAAAGTCACACCATGGCACATTCCCATCTGTCCTATAACTTGGTAATAGTACTCATGATTATATTTGAGAATGTATGTGTCACCACTGTGCTTTTGGAGGTATTTACAAACTGTGTAGCTGTACTGGTCTAGGTACTTTATTTCTAAAAGTCCATAGCTTTTGTCGGAGCCACGCTGAAGGACTTTCCTGTCAGGAGATGTACCTAAATGACAAGTGTTGGGATTGACGACAAAGCCACACATGTACACTTGATTTCCTGTGACCCCTGTGTATTGGGCTGCAGCAACTGGCTCAAGCTCCAGGCCTCTCTTAATTGCTGAGGTTTGCAGTCAAGTCACCTTTATTTATAAAGCGCTTTTTACAATACAGATTCTTTCAAAGCAGCTTTACAGAGATAACAGGAAAATAATGTTGTAATAATATTGTTAAATATACAATTAAATGTCCCCAACTAAGCAAGCCAAAAGCCAATGGCGACAAAGGCGAAGGCGAAGAATGGGGAAAAAGGCGACAGTGGCAAGGAACCAAAACTCCATCAGGTGACAGAATAAAACTTTGGGAGAAACCAGGCTCAGTCGGGGGCCAGTTCTCCTCTGGCCAACGAATGAATACCGTATGATTATGATTCAGGCAGCATTAAAGGTCAGGAGTCAGATTGAATCGGAACATTATATTATGCATCTGCTTGAAGATCAGAGTCATCACGCGTGTATGGAGACGAGTTTGTTGAGGATCAGTGCCGATGGCTGTCGTGTCGATGAGGCCTTCACCGGGGAGAGTCTAGTTGACACAAGCTCTGCTGACACTTCAGGGATGCGTTGTGGTCGTGTCTAGGCACAGGTCCTCCATCTGATGTGGATACAGCCCGGGTCCGGCTGATTACAGTTAACCTCGGAATAAACAGAAAATTAGCGTAGATGCCATTCTTTTTATTATGTAGCGAGTACATCAGGTGTTATAGGAAGTGTTCCCGACTGACCTAATTTATGCAGCCTAATAATCATTTAACTGATTTGAATAATAGGAATGTATAATGTCTTCTTCCTCAGCATGCTGGTGGCAAGCTGCTCGTAGTCTGCTTACCTGAAATATACTCTCTGGAAAGAGGATGAAGTAAGACGAGGAGAGCGGACACAATGCCAGATGTTGTTGATGCTCTGTTGCCTGGTTTGTTTCTCCAGTGCCTCAGATTCAGACCTTGTGACCATCATGGCATTATAGCATTTCATCGGATCTTTTGTTAGGACCGTGCAGAAAGTTCTTGGCTGTGATTCCTGACCGAAATATCCGAGGTACAGTCATCAATGAGGGACAACAGGTCAGAGAACCTTATTAAGTTTTGGCCAGTACGGCGCTACCAGTAGTACACTTATTCCGCCTCAGAGGACCTTCTCCAGAATTCCTGAGAGCAGAGCAATCGGGGGAAAAGCGTACAGACATAGCCTTAGCCATATCTGTACCATAGCCTCCCTCCAGCCCCTCTGGGAGGAAGTGCTTCAAAGCCATGAAGACAGCCATCATCTCCAGGAAATGTATGTGCCAAAAAAGATGATGACTCCTCAAAAGACCCTGAGCTGAGCGGCCTTCCATTACCGCTCCCCAGCCCATGAGAGAAGCATCTGTTGTGAGAGTGACTCAATGACTATGAGCTCCTAACACAAGATCCTGGGTCAAGAACCAAGGCTTCCTCCATATAACCAAGGCACAGAGACACCTCCGTGTGACCTTGATCATATGAAGTCTTGGTCTTGAGCCACCACTGCAAGGTATTCATGTACAGCAGGTCAAAAGTTGTCACATTGGACGCAGCTGCCATCATACCCAACTGGCATTGCTTTACCTCTTTTACAACAATGAGGGTAGCAGCAAAACGAGCAGGTGATAGGACGGCTCGCATTGTCACTGAAATCCCACACCACACCAAGAAAAATGGTCCTCTGAACTGGAGAAAGCACACTCTTCTTGGCATTCAATCTCAACCCCAACTTTTGCATGTGGCTGAGAACGACATCTCGATGCCGAACCGCCAACTGCTCAGACTCTGCTAGATTAAGCCAGTCGTCTATGTAGTTCAAAATTCAAATTCCTTGCAGTCTGAGCGGTGCTAGAGCTGCATCTATGCATTTCGTCAATGTGTGGGTTAATAGAGCTAGGCCGAATGGAAGAACTCGATACTGGTATGCTTCGCCCCCAAAAGCTAACCTTGTGAACTTCCTTTGTTGTGGAAGGATGGAGACATGGAAGTATGCCTCCTTTAGATCTATCCTGACAAACCATTCCTCGGATCTGTTTGAGTCACAATCTGCCTCAAAGTCAACATCTTGAACTTGAACTTCACTGAACGATTCAGACAACGAAGATCTAATATAGGATGCAACCCCTCATCCTTCTTGGGAACCCGGACTCTCTGTTGGGTATAGGAACCATTCTATAGCTTCCTTTGCTAATAGAGATTTTACTTCTTGTTCCATAACCAGAGCCTGCTCGGTTATCCCAATCTGAAGGACCCATCAAGATGGTGAATGAGCATCTGTATGCAACCTTTCACATCTAACACAGAAAAAATATATATTTTAAGTAAAGTTATTTTTAAAAAGTTCTTTCACTTCTGGAGAGTCTTTTGTTTTTCCAACATCTATATTATAGACAGTGGTCTGCAGGAAAGTGTAGAAGTTGACGAGAGCATTGTCATGGGATTGCTAAAAACAAAGTGCACTTTGAGGAGCTCATCTAAAGCACCCATAGAACCAGCTTTTTGATAAGGGATAATCTTATTATCCAGTGCAGTGTAGGGCAATATCATCTCAACTCCCGCCTATGGCCAGAAGTAATGATGCTGTGATCGTTATCAGCTGATAATAGCTTTATATAGTTTGATCAGTGGCCTCTATAAAGGCCGATCAGAAGAGACTATCAGATTACACAAAACTTGAGAGACAATTGGCTGTCCTACCAGGTGTCTGAAAAGGACAATACATTTGCAAAGTCTTTGCGGAGGGCATTGCAACGACAGCAAGAGTCTAGGGCTGTGCGATTTTAGTTCTTATATTTCCTTGACAGCGGTGCTCTTTCGTTCCTCCCTAAAAGGCCAAAATTAGATCAGTGATTGCTGTAAAGTACAGTCTACTGTTGCTAAACTGCAGAACTTGCTCGATAGATAGATTTAGATTAAGAGTATTGAGCTTGGCCATTTCAGCGTGATTTTTTTCACAAACCACTTCAGCGGAAATCCCGCCCTGCAGGCGATTTCATTGGTTTAGGTTACATTGACGGGTAGGTTTAGGGATCAGTGTTTGGTGTAGGCAATCAGTACAGGGATTGACATGATCAATGAAAACTTTAGAATCGGCTGCAGGGCGGGATTTCCGCTGAAGTGGTTTGGGGAAAAAAATCACGCGTTCTGGGACAGTATTGTGCAGCTACTTCCTGCCGCATGCACATGCTCTCAAGAGGCCCATACCGGGTGTGTGCATTAGGTCAGACCCTTGGTGTCACATTAAACTCAAACTAACCAGGATAATTTTTTTAAAACTACACATTAACTGTTAGAAGCCAATGATTTGTAGTTAAGATTGCTTTTTGGCCCTAGAGTGTATGTGTAGTGTTCAGTGGTCCTGTTTAACTTTTGTATAAACTTTCCTTTGTCAGCAGGCTTTCCTTCAATATTTACAATGGTTCCCACTTCCGTGACTTTTGGTGTACCTTGTCCCACATTTCTAACTTGCACTCTTGCCCTCTTTGAGTCTTCCTCTTTGTTATGTGCTTGATGTTATTAGGGATGATTGTGTAACATTTAAGTGAGATATAGGAATTGCTATTTGCTACAACATGTGAAATCGATAGAAACAACCAACCAGGGCTTAAAAATGTGGGGGAAATCAATCAGTTCACTCCAAGCAGAATGAGCATTTTAACATAACCTTTTATCAATAACCTTTGTAATCTGTGAGTTAACGTAAACGTAATGCTGATCTTACTGCCTCAAATGCGGCCATTAATGACTGAAAAATCACAAATCTTCAACATTCACTGCAGAAAAACCTAAAAGCTGTAATATTAACAAATTACAAAACTATAAATAAAATAGAATACAAACATAAAAAACAAAGAAAAGATCATAACCAAATGATTCCCGTAACTGATGACCCACACCCTCTAAACTAACATCCAAAAAGAAAATGTTGAAACAAAACTGAAATCTTCATCGTATTCGATGCTTTACATAAACTACGCTAACTAAAACCAAAAATACAAAAAGTGGCGATCACTCTTAAAGGGACACTTCACCCATTTGCATTAAGCTTTGTATCGTTAGAAACACAGTCATATTTTTGAATGGTCATGCATTATTCCCTCATTTTTCCCTGAGACGGGAGAAATAAGGATTTCAGTGTTGCAGTTCCTGCTTAGAATGATGTAAAAATCATAATTTTGTGTGATTCTAAGCAGGAAGTGCCATATCTTGGTAGAGGGGTTGAGACTACAAACACTCGTTCCTTATTTTCCCAGGGGGTGGGACCCACTCACGCTACAGACCTATTACAGATCAGTGGGTGGGACTTAACTTTCTGAAACTAAAAGCAATATCCTCCATCTTGTTTGGAAGCTAAGCTAGCTGGCGCTGTGGAGCCAGATGTAAAGTTACGACAATGGCGAAATGTACTCAATATAATATGGAAGAAGAAGATCTTCCTGGACAGTCTGATGTTCGAATCAGATGTTCGTGGCTACTTTTACGAGCCGATATATATCGAAGAGCAGCTGAGTCAGATGGAGGAACAGGAGGCTGCTGCCTGGACGGGCTCGAGCTTGGGCGGACTGGTGGTACCTGTGCTCTCACTGTGCGCCTACAGACTGGAGCTCGTCTCATAAATTAACCGAAACTCAGCGTATAAGGTAGACTGGCCTCACAGACACGTCTACTTTTAAACAGAACAATTCAAAACGAAAGAAAACAGACTACAGACTGCTCTCTGCTTATGTAATCCGTTTGAAATGTGCATTTCTCTCTGGCTCGTTGACTGCTGCGAAGATCGCGAGTCAGCATCGTCAACTTCATCTTTGCAGCCGACACTGATTAAGAAAACACTTGTTTATAAATAAACAATTAAAATATATCCTTGCTATTTTTTACATATTCATAATCATTACTTACGCGACGATCACCAATTCTGAAACCGGCACACCCCTACTAATGAGTTCGCCAACTAACTAGAAAGTTTGTGTGAAATGAGTCTCAAGCTCTGGTGGTAGCTAGCCTTGTAGACGGAAGAGTGATTTCTCTAATAGGTGGATACCTCATAGGCGCTGTTCTGGATTAGTGGGAGTGGCTTGCGGAGCTGTGCAATGTTGTGCATTGTGGGAGTTGTTGTCTTTCATACAAATGCACCCTAAAGTTACTTTCTGTCTTCCCTCGGTCAAGAAGGCACCAAATTATTTTACATTTCGACTACATATATGGCCCACTTTCAATAAAGATTAATGTTCCCACGGGTGAAATGCTCCTTTAACCTAACTAAAAATGAAGATTCTACCTGTAGTTGTTTTCAAATTGCTGTAAGAACACCAATCAACAGAATTAGGAAGTGGTACAAAGTGGCAACGTATAGTAAGCTAAACAAGTAGTAAATTCAGAATTAGATAATTAACAAAAATATAATCAAGTGGCAAAACCACAAACAAACCTCACTGTAACTTTGGCTAATCAAGAACAAATACTATACAAATATGACTCTGATCTCGTCTATCCACACTCACGTTGCACTTGACACAAGACTTACAATTACCGTATATACCCGAATATAAGACAAGGTTTTTGTCATAAAAATAGGCTGAAAAATGGGGGGTTGTCTAATATTCGCGATATAGACAAAATCACGGGGGGAAAGGGAGAAAGCAGAGGGAAACAGTAGAGGGCGCCTACACGATAGGCTAATTAGTGACAGTGTTATGAATTAAATAAACAGTAAAGTGCCGCCATGGAGAGATCAATAAATCATCTTGAGAAGCGCGCTTCAGAAGTTGGTCAAATAAACCAACACGTTCGAAACAGTTATGACGCCAACTTTAAACTTATGGTCGTGAATGAGGCGGAATCATCTAATAATTGCAAAGCTGGCAAAAAATTTGGAGTCACAGAATGCAACGTTCGAAGGTGGCGAGCACAAAAAGAACGACTAAAAAATACCTACAGCCAAAGGAAAGCTTTCCGTGGACCTCAAATTGGCAAGTTTGCAGAACTTGATGATAGAATCTATGAATATGTGATAGAAAAACGTCGGGATGCTATGCCAATCACATGAGAAATCATTCGGCTGAGGGCTCTGGAGATAGCCAAGGAGCTGAACATACCGACAAATGAATTCAAAGCTAGCACTGGGTGGTGTACACGAATGATGCGGCGCAAAGGGATGACACTGCGTCGTAGAACAAGTCTGGCCCAGCGCCTGCCCTCAAACTTCGAGGAGATGTTGCTGTCTTTTCAGCGATATCTGCTTAAACTGAGGAAAACTCACTCATACCCCCTGGATCAGATAGGGAATGCTGACCAAACACCAGTGTTTTTTGACATGCCAACATCTGTCACTGTTGCCAAGAAAGAGGCAAATCAGGTATTGTGCGATCTACTGGAAATGAAAAAAAACGAATCACTGTAATGTTGGCGTGTCTTGCTGATGGGACCAAACTCCCCCTAAATGTGATTTTGAAACGCAAGACTATGCCAAAAGAGACGATGCCAGCTAACATTATCGTACGTGCCCAGGAAAAGGGCTGGATGGACACTGACCTGGTAGTGGACTGGCTCAAGGTAGTGCGGGGCAGGCGCTGCGGTGCGCTTCATAATAGGAGAAATGTGCTCGTTTTAGATGCATTCCGTGGACACTTGACAGACCCCGTCAAAACTCAGTTGCGGAAAATGAATGGCAATCTAGTGATCATACCGGGGGGGGGGGGGGGGGGTGACAAGCCAGCTACAGGTATTGGATGTAGTCGTCAACAAGCCATTCAAGGATAATCTGCGCAAGAGGTACACTGAGTGGCTCCTGTCAGGCGATCACTCACAGACGCCTACTGGAAAACTTAAGAAGCCAGCAGTGCATCTGCTCTGTACTTGGATCCTCCAAGCATGGGATGCCATAAGCCAGGAGAGCATCATTCATTTAAGAAATGCTGCATATCAAATACCCTTGATGGGAGCGAGGATGACATTCTGTGGGAGGGGCTTGTGGAGCATCATGATAGTGGTGACAGCGAGAGTGAGCATAGCGAGGCAGGGGATCTCTGTGAGGAATAGGCCTAGTTTAATGTGCAGCAAAAAGGCCCATTTGCACTGCTGTTCTTATTGCAACCCCACAGTTTGGTTTGATTAAAAGCAGATGGTTATTTTCTATCTATCTTCACAGTTCCACAATTACATACATACATAGGCCTACATAATTATTGCATTTTTGTGAAAAGGTTATTTATTTTTGTCGCTCATTCATTAATTTCTGAACTCATTGACAGAGTGCACTTTATTTTGTGACAAATTAATCCAAATATTTAATGAATGGTGTTAAAATGTTTTTTCCAATGAATTGTCACTAGAATTTTCAAATAAAATTATTTTCTGTTGAAAACCAGATTTTTTCCACAAAATAAGTGTGGAAAATGGGGGGGGTCGTCTTATATTCAGGGTCGTCTTATATTTGGGTATGTACGGTACATAATGCTGGATCAGTGAAGACAATGGAGTAAAATGGAGTGAACACTGCAATACATAACAGTAACCAAAGTACGAACCCAAAGATTCAAGATCACATGGTGAACACATTAAAAGACATTCATCGCAGACTAGAAGGTAAAGCTCGACTGAAGGCACAGAATTTAGTTAACTCTGACATCGATCAGGCTCACTACTCAAGCAGTGACAAATAAGGCTTTTTATCCAGGCGGCACATCAGCGGATTGGTCGAATGTCTTATCGTCACAACTATGATTGACAGTCGAGTTGTCCAATGGTCGTAAACCTAAGGGCAGAATATGGAAACAGCGGAGAAGAGCAAGTGAGGGGAGCAAGAAAAGAAAAAAAATGTACAGAACACACATGGAATGCAACCTTTCATCTACTGCATTTTCCTTGGAGCACCAATACTATCGTCTCTCTTTACTTTGGACATGTTTGAAAGCTGTGTATTGAAGAGCTTCTATGCTCCTATTGGTCATTGTCACAGATGTGACAGAACCCGTCATGGAGGACCCAAAAAATTAAACATGCTAGTCTTTCTGTTGTGACATTGTGGAGCGTCACTTGTCGTACAATGACACACTATACGAGATGAAACCATTGATTATTTCATCCCGACACCCATTGACGTTTATGAATCACCACGACACCCTATGCCAAGTGGATCGGGCTGATATCTTGTATTCTGAGCCCGACATCATATTTTCAGTTCCATTTCTTTGCGCGTTGTCTCAAGGACACACCCACAGTAGGGGAACTTTCATGAATATTCATGAATGCTTCACCCACTGGAACTGTTTTACAGGAACTGATTTAAATTCAGCTCTCTTGAAGGAGATCTCAATTCTCTAATTGCACCACAAGGAGGCGGCGGAGGAGGAGTGAGAAAGCTTCCTGAGGTTGTGTGTATCCTTCACAGTTGTGTGTATCCTTCGCTCACATCCTAAGTGGAGCTAAGATACGAGGAAAGGAAACAAGGATGCATAAATAAGAAATACAAAGCACCCACTGATCTTCTCCTGCAGAGGTAGTCTTTTGTCGCACTATAACACAATAATATGACATAATCCGTTGTTTTGGTAACACTTTACAATAAGGTTCATTAGTTAACATTAGTTAACTACATTAATTAACATGAACTAATAATGAACTGCACTTATACAGCATTTGTTAAACTTTGTTAATGTTAATTTCAACATTTACTAATACATTATTAATATCTTGCTAACATTAGTTAATGCTCTGTGAACTAACATGAACAAATAATGAATGACCGTATTCTTATTAACTAACGTTAACAAAGATGAACAAATACAATAACACATTTATTGCTCATGGTTAGTTCATGTTAGTTAACACATTAACTAATGTTAACTAATGAACCTTATTGTAAAGTGTTACCGTTGTTTTTTTGAGCTTGGTTTCCATAAAAGCTGTTTTAGTACAATGACCTCTTATAAGTCAAAAGATCAAGGAAAATTAGATTTCTCAATTCATGACCCCTTTAAAATGTTTGTGAATACAGGTCCAGTTTAGGATGAACATGATCCTTTCATATTTTGTAAAACGTGAAATCAGAGTTTAGAATCCAGAGGTTAGATTCTCAGCGAATAAAAATGTTTAAAACATTTTGCTAACTTTCTAATTAAGTTATGAAAACGTTACTTCTGAATGTCCTCTGAATGTTTAAAACTTTCAAGACGTTCAACTTATGGGAACATTCCATTCTATAATTTTGAAAACACAATGGGAATGTTACTTTTAAATGTTCTAAACATTCTGAAAGAAGAGTTAACATTTAAAAAATGTTAGGCGAACATCCAACTAAAACGTTTTTTAAAACGCTAATAAATTCAATTGATATTGTCACGCTTAAGCAAAGCATGGTGTAGGAACACGATGAAGACGATTCATGTAAACAAACTTTATTAGCAAAAGGAAAACACAAACAAACTCAGCATAAATGTTAACTAGAACCGACAGATGAGAACTGAAACACAGGCAAATAAATACTAAGGGCAAACAAAGATGATTGAATGAACATGTTTCTGGAATATGTTTGTTCATTACTTTGAGAGAAAGTTGTCAAAACCTTGGCCAAATTTCTGAGAACATTCCCTGTTAGCTTGGTTTATTTATAGTATTTTTAGTTACCAGTTTATATTTGACAACCTTTTTTTAAAGTGCACTTTATAAAACCATTGTTTTCTTATTCATATAAAAGACAAAAAAGTAAAGAAAGAAACTTATTAGATCTTATTTTCTCAACGGGTTTCCTCAAGGTCACTTTGATCTGCACAAGCTCTTTATGAAAATTCCAGTGCAGGGGATTTTAATCAGATTAAAACGTATTGCACTCTGTGTGTGTCATGGAGGGGGTGACTTTTAATTCACTTCAGCTCAGTGTTTGGAAGAATGCTTTGTGTTCAGAAATCAGAAACTCCTTTAGCAACCATTAACCCCAGAATTAATCATTGAAAGTTTTAAATAGCTTTTTTTTGTGCGTATTTTTCATTTAAGGTAAAGAGTTAAGTCGTGGTGAGTTGTCAATCTGCTGAGGAAAACTATTACGGGAGTCTCGGATCAGTATGGGCTTTGCGGATCTTCTGGATGAAGTTGGCGGGTTTGGACGCTTTCAGATGATTCATGTCATTCTTCTCTCCGTCCCGGGCCTTCTGATGGCTTGCCAGAATTTACTAAATAACTTTACTGCTGGTGTACCGGAGCATCACTGTCGCATACCGAATATAACGGCTGCACTGAATGAGAGCATCTCATCAGTCCTGCACGCGTTTATCCCACTGGATTCATCACTGACACTGTCCAAATGCACTCGGTACACTGAAACTCAGTGGCATTTAATCACAGACAAACTGAGTCACAGAAATGCGACTGAATTGCAGACAGAGAGTTGCACTGATGGCTGGACATATGACAAGACTGAATTCACCTCATCTATAGTATCAGAAGTAAGTTGTTTCTCTGACATAGCTCTGACATAAAATATGTAGGCCTATTTCTCAACATTTTTGGTCAAAATGTATAGTGGTGTACAAATGTTTTAGGATAAATAAAAAAAAAACAAAGAAAAGTTTTGAAAGTTCTAAATAGGCTAAATATTGCAAATTCTGCACTTCAAGGTTTATGCAAGTTAGTGGCAGTGAGATGTGTGAATAAATTGCAGACATGGAGCCAGGTCAGATTTGCAGCACAAGATGCTCTTTTCAAATCATGCTGGATAACATGGATCACTAGGTTTAGTCCATGCCAGCATACAAACGGCTGTCAATCATCTTACGTGAGTCAACGTGACCATAATCCTGCCTTTCTGGATGACGCAGTCCTGTCCACTTTCTCATTCTGAGCTCTGTGAAAAACAAAGCCAAAGAAACGTTTCTAGACGTCAAAAACGAAGAGAATAAAACACACGATTTTCAGGTGTGATTTTCATGCGATTTAGGGTTTTTTCATATGAATAAAGAAATGTTTACAGTATACATGCTAAGCAGGTTATTACAACAATCAATTACAACAATCGTTAAGAGTGTCATTGCAAACACTCATTGGTGGTTTAAAGTGAGTTTTGAGTAAAAGCGTAATATTAATTTGTATTATTATTATTAATTATTATTATTATGTAGCTTGATGCTATTATCTCTAATGCACCTGTTGCGCCAGGAGCTATATCTATTTCACGATCTATTTTGTTACAAGAATTCACATAAGGTCTCAAGAATATGTCTCTTTTTTTCTTTTTTAAAGACTTCAGATAATATGTGGATCAATGTATAGGGGGTGAAAGGGGTGTTAATGGGCCAGCCATAATGCCAGAATAAAGGGTAATAATGTCTGAATAAAAACAAAAGAATAAGGATAGAAAAATAATGAAGATTAAGTCTCATGCTGTCAGAGGTGCTAATCGTCGTGAGAAGATAATAAAGTTGTGAATGGGCGGTTCTCCGCGTCAGACATTGGAGTGTAGGGGTTATAGGGACCATAAATGATATCATTAGCATTTGTATTAGCCTTCTCTAAAAACACACATAACATGATCTTATGAAATGATTAATAAAATGCATAGTTTTAGAGATATCCTCAGATTTGAAATGAAGCATGATCACACTTGAGGGTTCACTTTAATTCTGGTTATAAGTTCTTATACCACATTAATATAATATTTGTATAGGCCTACATTTAAAAATTATATTCTTTATATTTTTGTTTTTATGTTTGAGCTTATATATCTTCATATTAAAGCTGTAGTCCGTAGCCGGATCTCCTTCTCTGTGTTTATGTCTTTAACGAGTCACGCATGTACTGGGCTACTCCGCAGTGGTACGACCAGACCAGTCTAATATAGTCTGAATATAAACAATTTTATTATAAGTGTACCGTAGTGATTCAGAATCAGACAAAAACACAGTGAAATGGATTCATGATGTACTCTCTTATTATATAAATAAAAAAAAATAAGTTACACACCGCAGCTTTAATAAGAGTCTGTGTAATTCTGTGTCTTGACCTGTAAACTTATAAGTGTCAGCTTATGTTTATTATGTGTCTATCTAGAATCAACTATGAGCAGCAACCTTTTTATTTTGGGTATGTCATTTATGTCCCACTTACCAAAATGGGAGGTGTCTAGTAAGGGGTTAAATGGAACATCCTAAACCATGATCACTTGGAATGCAATATGGAGCTGATTTATTTATAGTTTCTTTTTTTTCTTATAGATTTGTTTATGCACCATTCTACAGGCCTGCATGTATGCTTGGGGTGTGAAAGCGGTCATGAACTGCATTATTTTATAATGTTTCCTGGGGTGCACTTATAAAGTTAGTATAATTTTTCATAAAAATTGTCATAGTTTAGAAATAAAAGGCATTTTTCCTAGCCTGATTTTAGGCCTCTGGTTTGAACACTCTGCTTTAAGGTGCATGTCTGTGTGAGACTTCAGTGTAAACGCCCACTGCTGTGATTGGCTGTGAGACTTCAGTGTAGACGCCCACTGCTGTGATTGGCTGAGAGACTTCAGTGTAAACGCCCACTGCTGTGATTGGCTGAGAGACTTCAGTGTAAACGCCCACTGCTGTGATTGGCTGTGAGACTTCAGTGTAAACGCCCACTGCTGTGATTGGCTGTGAGACTTCAGTGTAAACGCCCACTGCTGTGATTGGCTGAGAGACTTCAGTGTAAACGCCCACTGCTGTGATTGGCTGTGAGACTTCAGTGTAAACACCCACTGCTGTGATTGGCTGTGAGACTTCAGTGTAAACGCCCACTGCTGTGATTGGCTGAGAGACTTCAGTGTAAACGCCCACTGCTGTGATTGGCTGTGAGACTTCAGTGTAAACGCCCACTGCTGTGATTGGCTGAGAGACTTCAGTGTAAACGCCCACTGCTGTGATTGGCTGAGAGACTTCAGTGTAAACGCCCACTGCTGTGATTGGCTGTGCGACTTCAGTGTAAACACCCACTGCTGTGATTGGCTGTGAGACTTCAGTGTAAACGCCCACTGCTGTGATTGGCTGACATCTTTGCAAATGAAATAGCTTGGTATTACATGTGGAATTCTCTCAAACTTTTAGCACGTTTTTACTATTACAGTTCTCATGGTTTACTTATCGTGAAAGTGTTGATTATAGCTTTATATTGTGGCATGAAAAGTTGCAGTGATGAGCATGTAGCCGACCACAGACATGTTGAGCGCATGAATGCAGTAATCTTGTCATTGCAACTCCATTTCTGCACTTTCATGAATGCTTTCATCATAACTAACAATGCAAACACAATGTAAATAAGAGATTTGTTGATTCTAATAGGAGTTTTGGCGAGAGTCCAGAACATTTACACTGTTTGGTTGACAGTTCCAGCAATTGAAAAGGGACAATCTTCAAAATCTTCTAGTCAATCTTCTAGTCAACAAAATTATTCAGGTTACACATGATGCACCATAGGAATCAAATGAGGGAGTCACAACCACCATTTCTGTCAAGCACAAAGAGTAAAAGGCATGTGTAATGTTTTGCAGTAACTCTTCTCTCTCATTTGTCACAGTGGGATTTAGTTTGTACACTTCGTCCACTCAAACAGATGAGCCAGACCATTTACATGGGAGGAGTTCTGACAGGTGCCATTATATTTGGAGGGTTATCAGACAGGTAAAGCATCCATAACTTTCTGTTTACATGGTCACAACTTTGGACATAACATTCACAGAAGATTTAATAAATGAGGAGCTCTTTTCCAAAACGCGATAAACGCCATTTTAAAAAAAAGAGTTTGTCATGTCATTTTGCTGTGTTCTGAACCTATTCACTGCTCCATCAATGTTTCATGCCAAATCGCTATATTTCCTTGTTTAAAATGTACTGCAAGACGCATTCTTTTCTAAACCGCGATAAGCGCCAAACCGATTTTTAGCCTAAACGCGATAAATCCTCTCTCGACCAATCAGAATTCAGTGAGCGTTCTACGGAATCCAACATCGGCGCGCTGGACAGAGGTTTGTTTATGTTCATTCATCCTCAAAATTAGTGTTTTAAACGGTGATAACACTTTTGATGGCCTTGATGAGCCAGTGAGACCTACGCCTGGGGGTAGATGCTGCTGCCGCCAAAGGTTTCTGTTTATCATTTCTGCCAAAAATGGCATTCGATAATCAAGGAGCAAAAGTCGAATATCGTTCGAAAATCTACATTTTTATTTTATTTTTATTAATCTGTCAAGGATGATACAAAAGCAAAGGTAATTCAATGCAAAGTATTTAATGTTCAACAAAAATCAGCTTTCAGAAAGATAGCTCAGAACTAGAACAGAAAAGATGCTCTCCAGGTAGACAGGTTCTCAGATGATACTTTGTCGGGAGAGATAATGATGAACAGAAAAATACTCTCAGAGTGGAAGGTCCTTGAAGTAGGCAGCTGAGCAGAGAGAACTACGGATGAGGTTCACCACAGCAGGTGACAGGAGACTAACAGAAGGCGAATACTGCTACAAAAGACAAGACAATGATTCCTTTAACTGACAAAAGAGAGAGCGTTACTCACACAATAATCCGACACAGAAGAGAGAGAACAAACACCAGAAGTAGACTGAGTAATCAGACAAGACAAGACACAGGTGTGAGCGCAAAGCAGCGAGAGCGTGATCGATATGATCAACAGGCGAAGACAGTCAAAACATGACAGTATGTGTGTGCGTAGGAGAGTGTGTGGTAGTATGAGAGTGAGAGAAAAAAGAGAAAATACCCAGATCATGACATAATCAACTGTTTTCTGTGTGTCAGTGTCTGCAAAGATGAAATTGACGATCAGCATCTCTGTGAACGCGCCTAGAGAGAAATGCATGTAATGGATTACATAATCTGAGAGTATGCTATTTATTTTCGCTTTTAATTGTTTCGTTTAAAGACATTTCAAGCTTTCTATATAGATATATTTCTCATGACTCTGTGAGGCATACGCTGAGTTTCGGTTAATTTACGATGAGATGCGCTCCAGTTCACGTGCAATACAAGTGACCACGCCGGCGCCTCCATGTCATGATTATATTGTCTATTTGCTTCTTATTTATTAAATCCAGGCAATTGGTTGATGAAAAAATTATTAAAATTAAGATACAATTTATACAAAGCGAAATTCACTTCAAAGAAAGGCTTTCTACAAAACAAAACTTCATTAAGTGGCCAAAATCATCCATTTTTGGATTTTTCTTTTGTGGATTTATAGCGTTTTGAAAAAAAAATACTTTGAATTTATCATCAACAATATTGTTGTTTGATTTAATAATCATTGTTCAACATGTTCAGACTGAGGGGAAACAACATTTTAACAGGCTAAATTGAATATTCACATAATGTGTGGGTCTAGGAAAAAAAATAATTTTCCTGAAAACTATTGAAATGGATTTATCGCGTTTTGGAAAAGAGCTCCTCAAATGAGCAAGTACCATATATTTTTTACAAGAAAACAACACCACAATCTTTAGCTTCATAAGGACACTATTAGTTGTCTAATGATCTCAAATAAGACGAATTGTCTAATGAAACTCGAATGTTTCATTCGCGACTCAATGGTTCTGATTAAACAACTGATAGAAAACAAATACAACAGTGATTCTCAGGTCTGTATACAATCATTTCCCATTTTCACAGACATTTTTAATACAGAACTAAATTAAATATTTTTAACAATTGACTTATTAACTAGAAAATTATTTAAAAATGTACAGACTCCATGAGACAAGTCTACATGAAATTTAATTTTTGGGGATTTCATTATGAATATAAATATAAACCTTGAGGTTATCTATAAGCTTGTGTGCTCCGAAACATTGACAAAACACATTTACTCTGGTGAATGGCACATAATCCAATATATAGGGTATAGGGAAGCATAAATATGCTTCCTATTGGTGTAAATTTAGGCAGCTTGTAACGGCAAAAAGACTATTGAGAAGATGTTTTTTTTTTTTATTGTTACAGACAGTCTCAATCAGTGCGTGTCTCGCTTCACTGTCATCCTACATACAATATACAAAAAATATTTTAAAATAAAAAATGCAATGAAAGTAATCTCTCAAATTAAATAAGTACTTATCTAAATGTGTATACATAAGTTATTTCTAACAAGAAGTTGGTATTACTAACGAGGACATGGCAGGAGGCAACATGCACTTGGAGTGAATTGAGGTAGCAGTGGCATTCCTTAATTTGACGTGGGCTGTGAGTCCAAGAGAGGTGTGATGTGGGTTCTCTTTGGATAATTCAAGAAAAGACATGCTGCCTTGATTCACTTCACGCGAGAGACGGCGCAATTCACTTCTCTTCTGAAGATTAAGAGATACTTTTGAAAATGATTATTATATGACATTACAGCATGCAATATCTATGTATGCTTATCTGCACCACATCCCAATATTGTTAACAATTTTAATGGATTACAAAAAACACTACAGAACCATTTTAAACTGGCGAAGGAGATTTCAGATTCAACTCTTTATTGTGTGTTTATATTCTCGTGTAGGTTTGGGCGAAAGGCTATTCTGATTTGGTCATATTTTCAGCTCGCTGTCTTAGGCACATTTACAGCTCTCTCTCCGTCGTACGTGGTGTTCTGCATCCTCAGATTCCTGACAGGAATGTCTGTGTCCGGAGTCATTCTCAATGGCGTCTCACTCAGTGAGTGTCTCTCTTCACTGTCATCCAGCATTCATTATACAAAAATTGTTTACAAACTAATAATACAATGAAAATAATCTCTCAATAAATGAAATAAGGCAATTACTTATTTAAATGTTTAAATGTGTATGCATGTGCTATTTTACTTCAAAGCAAAAAAAACAATAAAGGTAAATATTTAAAACAGTGGTTCCCTTTCAAGGGAACTTGGCACTGCGGCATGGTGTTGACGCTATGGGAAAGCCTCCAGCATTACATTTTGAATAGGCATCTGACTCAGAGGAGTTAGATGTTTAGACCGTTATATGTTCATTGTTTCCGCACACTTCTTTTTATTCAATTAATTTATTCATTAATTGCCTTAATATTGGGTGTATAGCTACGCTGCATTGCAAACGTTACGGTTCTGCGAGTGTACCAGAGTGATCTCCTGAAAGAGATATACTTCCTTTCTGGGGGTTCTTGGATGTAAATGTTGCTTGGGTATTGTCCAATTCTAGCTGAATATTGTGTCCCAATTTAAGGATTGGTGTGTCACAATTGATCAAGACAAAAGGGTACCTATTTCTCTGCCTGAAAATGGAAAGTTCCCCAGGCTGCTTCACAAGTAAAGCATGCTTATGTTGATTCTTCTGTCAATCTAGCCCGAGGTTACCCAACGGGTGAATAATATTTGATTTAACATGTGGAAAAATGCTTATGTTTGCATCACATTTGTGATGCGGGTCAGGAATCAATAGGCACGGGCGGACTATGGGTCCAATAGTCTATTTCGACTCAATTCGGTAACTGGAACTGGAAACGTGGAAACGTGTAGAGAGAGTGGTGAGGACAGTGGAGAAAATCATCGGGACAGAACTTCCTTCCATCCATGACACTGCTTTTCTCAGTTAATTTCAAAGGACCCCTTCCACCCCAACCATGGACTGTTCTCCCGGCTACCCTCTGGCAAGAGGTTCAGCAGCTTCAAATGCAGAATATCCAGATATCACAACAATTTCATCCCCCACGTCATAATACTGATAAACTCCCAATAACCCCCCCATATATATGACACTAGGCACTTACATGGTCACTGTGAACCGTATTTGCAAGTAATTGTAATGTTATATTGTCCATTTATCTGTTTTTACTGCAATACATCCTGCTGCTACAGATATTTCACTAGGCAAGGCAAGTTTATTTATATAGCACATTTCATACACAATGGTAATTCAAAGTGCTTTACATAGAAGAAATTAAAATAATCAAAAGAAATAAGAATTAAAACAGTTTAAAATAAAACAAATAAATAAAATACATTAAAAACAGTCGGACGAACAGTGGCACAGTGCTCATTCAGTAAATGCATAGGTAAACAGATGTGTTTTGAGTCTAGTCATAATTGTCACTAGTCATAATTGTCTCATAATTGTTAATTTTTATATTGCACATATTTTATATTGCTCATACTTATATTAATACTGTCTTTTTTATTGATATTTTCTGAGCCTTGCAACGAAATTTCGCTCAACTGTATAATGTGAATGTGCAGTTGAATGACAATAAAGTCTGTCTAAGTCTAAGTATTTGCTGCTATTTAATGAACTCAGTCACTCGCCTGCTTCCATTGTTTGTTTCCTGCACTTACCTGCAAATAAACACCCTTTGTTGAAGAGATCTTTGTACTGTATTCTTCTGTTTGCTGACAGAAGACCACACCTTAAACAGAAAACAACATGAGCATTCTCCTCACCCCATTTACCCCGCTGATCTGCTCCTCTCCCGCTTTCACAGTAGTCGCCCGATTGAGGACTATTTAGAGGAATTCCTCAAACTCTCACATCAGTAACCCTGGAATTATGACATACTAAAGACCTTTTTTTTGTGTGTGTGGATTGGACGATTCCAAAGGTTCCAGCGGCTGCAATAACATGTTCCTTGAGGTATATTGATTTTGTTCTATGGTTGTGTGGATCATCCTATGCAGTAGAGGAAGCAGTTCCAGAGTCCGTTACAGTGAAAGAAATTCCTGAGTCCATTTCAGTGACAGAAGTCCCTGAGACCGCTCCAGTGTCGGCTCGAGCCCCTGAGTCCTCTCCAGTGTCGGCTCCAGCCCCTGAGTCCTCTCCAGTGTCTGCTCCAGCCCCTGAGTCCTCTCCAGTGTCGGCTCTAGCCCCTGAGTCCTCTCCAGTGTCGGCTCCAGCCCCTGAGTCCTCTCCAGTGTCGGCTCCAGCCCCTGAGTCCTCTCCAGTGTCGGCTCCAGCCCCTGAGTCCTCTCCGGTGTCGGCTCCAGCCCCTGAGTCCTCTCCGGTGTCGGCTCCAGCCCCTGAGTCCTCTCCGGTGTCGGCTCCAGCCCCTGAGTCCTCTCCGGTGTCAGCTCCAGCCCCTGAGTCCTCTCCGGTGTCGGCTCCAGCCCCTGAGTCCTCTCCGGTGTCGGCTCCAGCCCCTGAGTCCTCTACCGTGTCGGCTCCAGCCCCTGAGTCCTCTCCGGTGTCGGCTCCAGCCCCTGAGTCCTCTCCAGTGTCGGCTCCAGCCCCTGAGTCCTCTCCAGTGTCTGCTCCAGCCCCTGAGTCCTCTCCAGTGTCGGCTCCAGCCCCTGAGTCCACTACAGTGTCGGCTCCAGCTCCTGAATCAGCTTCATCCCCTGCTTCATTCATTTTGCTCTGATGTAGCCACAGAGGTTATCCCCGAACCTCCTCTCTACTCAGTCACAGCCACAGAGACTGATCAAAGTCCCTTCATCACAGCCACAGCGGCTGATCACCCATTCAGATGTTCTCAAGCCTGTCACCCATCCAGACAATCTCAAGCCAACTGCCTTTCATGACATGAAGCCAGCTAATCCTCCTTATGGTCTCTAGCCAAACGATCTGTCTGGAGTTAGGTTCATCTGCTGGTGGTCTTCGCCCCACCTTGGAGGTCTTCAGCTCCACTCTGGGGATCTACTGTTCTGCCAGCTCCACCTTGGGAGTCTTTGTGGGACTCAAGAAAAAGATTTTAGACTTTGTTCAAGACTGGTGTGTTGCACAGGTGTCACTCATTAGCATTCGCTCAAATTCCGGGAGGGGGAAGTACAGTCACTTGTCCAGTCACCACAGAACTACATTTCCCAGCATCCCTCCGGGTTCCCACCTGCACTCAGTCAGCCACAGATGCACGTTCTCGTTCTTTTTTAATTGTTACCATGTTGGGCTGCGTGTCTATTTTTCTTAAATGCATTAACTTAGAATGCCTAATGCTAATTGCTTGTTTTAATTGCTTGTGTTATATGAGAAATTATATGAAATACATATTTTTTGTCTACCTGATATAGTAGATTTAATGCAAATGTGGTTCAGAATTAAATTAGTGCTGCTATCTGATAATTGGCTGTGTGTTCTGTTAAGTACCGCGGGTACTTACCAAACACGATCGGTGCAGGACCAAACCGTGTCAATATGGACTGACCCCGGCTTCATCCCTGGACCCCCTACTTGAGGTGTATTGCCATCATTGTTGCGATGGACACGTCCTTCATAGCAGTCCTAGATGACTGGGTCCTACGGACTAGGAAAAAGGAAAGTATAAAGATGTCTGAGGGCTCAAGGCTTTAAGTTGACAACAACCTTTGGTGCTTCCGCCTAATGGCCCCACTTTCCTCAAGCCCCAAGATGGTGCGACTTATTGTCTCTAATTCTGAGAAAACTTTCTGGGCTCAGGGCTTGGTTCTGCCACCCCGGCTGGGGATGCGAACAGTTCCAACCCCCAAAGGGGGAACCATTTTATGTCTGGTTTATTGAAAGCACTTTAAAGAGTGTTCAGTTGTTACCTGGTCTATTGTCTGACTTGATTGGAAACTTTATGAGCTCTCTCTGTCAGTGATTCAGTGCTGTGTCAGGCAAAGCCTTTCTGCACAATTCTAAAATCCCATTCTCAGGCATAACCCTAGGATTAGATATTTTTGGGTTAACTTTTGCTCAGCCAGTCTGTGATTGCGTTTCACAGCTTGGTTGAATAGGCTTTTTAAGAGTCTTTCAGCCATGGTCTGCTCAATTGACTGAGGTCATTAGATTGTTCAGATCTTTTCAGTGTTGTAACAGAGTAGACCTGGACACTTCTAAGTTCTTATGCTTTCGCCTTCTGGGTTAGTAACTCTTGTTCACTAAGTCTGTGTTACAGAATTATGTATTCCTTGTTATCGTTGTTTTTTGTGTCTGTTCTTTTTTTCTGTTGTGCTATTGCTGTTTGTTCCAAGCAGGATCTTCCAATCAGCTGCGGGATGGCTCCACCTCTTTAATTGGCGTGGCTTTAAAACGTCAGCTTCCGCCCTCTGAAGTCGAGCTGTTGCGATTTCAGGCCGGTCGCACTTCTCCTGTCTCCTCTCCAGCCGTTGGATCATTATTATACCTGATTTAGATTGTTATGTCTTTTATTTTTCAGTGATGGTGTTTTGTAGGGTTGACCTGCCCTTTTCTTTGATATTACGTTTGCTCTGTTTTGTTAGTGTAGTTAGGGTAATTTGTTGGATCTTTTTTTGGATACTTTGTGGTAAGTTAGTTTGAAATTTTGATTATTATCTGTTTTGTTTGTTATTTTGGGCCTTGGGTCTTCCTGAAGATTATACACCCACTGGTTTATGTTGCTCTGGAAATATTCTCACTTTATTTATATTACTTACTTCATCTTAATAAAAACGTTTATCGTTTTTTCCTGAATTTTGGGCTCATTGGTTTCTTTTGGTCTGACGACTGGGCGTGGAGTCATGTTTTTTTTTTTTTGTTACGATTTAAAACCTAGACGGATCGTAGACTTTCACAGCTTAGGTGGTCTTGAAGAAATACCGGTAGTTATAGGCAATGCAAGTGAAGGGCCAAAGCATTCATTTTCAAGGCCTGTGATGGTTTTGTAACCAATATCTCTCTTTTTGAGCAAATCTTTTTGTAGCATGGGGCTTGAGTCTGATATGATGTGATATGATATGATATGATATGATATGATATGATATGATTGCCTTTATGGTGGTGTTGGTATTAATATTCCCATAGCATCAACACCAGGACACAGCATTGAGTTCCCTTATCTCATCCTACATATGTAACCCGGTTCCCTAAGAAGTGAACTAGATGCTGCGTCACATTGCCATACTTCTGGCATGTCTACATAATCGGATCTCTGTTAACCAATAGAATTGGTGCCTCACACGTGCCTCAGACATCAGTCATGCTGGAGGTGTTCCCATAGCATCAACACTGTGATGCAGCATCTCATTCCCTTCTCAGGGAAGGGTGTTACATACGTAACCTGAGATGTTTTCAGTCCTGGTCCTGGGGACCTACCGCTCTGCATACTTTGCATATATCCTCTATTTAACACACCTGAATCTGATCTGATTAGTTGAGAGCTCTATGAACTGAACTGAGTGTGTCAGATAGAAAATGCGCAGAACGGTGTGTCCCCAAGATCAGGATTGAAAACTGCTGGATTAAAAGACATTTAATATCAGTATTGAGCTGACTGCACTGACACTATTGGATGAAAATAAAACTGAATTGAGCTAATTACACTCTCATTGTTTCATAATGAATGAGTTTTGCTTTTTGTTACTGTGAAGCTACTTTTAAACATTATACATTGTATAAAGCTCTATATAAATAAATGTGACTTGACTTGAAATGTTTGTATATATTGTATAAAGCTCTATATAAGTAAATGTTACTCGACTTGACTTGAAATGTTTGTGTTCTCAGAGGTGGAGTGGATTCCCACTAAGACTCGAACCCTGGTGGGCACCTTATCATCTTTCTTCTTCACGTTTGGTCAGATACTTCTAGCTGGAATTGCATACAGTTTGAAAGACTGGCGTAAAATACAAGTGGCCGTCTGTCTCCCTTTCTTCATCTTCTTTTTGTACAGCTGGTGAGAGATTATTCAAATAACTTTTTGGTACTGAATAACTTGATATATTACTGGATATATTAACTCCATATTGAGATGTTTGTGACTAACTGGAAATATTAGAACAACCCATGCTCACTGAAAAAAATTTGCTAGTAGTGACATTTCTGCAAAATTATATTACATTTCTTTTTGCAAATTTAATGTCGCTGACACACCAACTCTGAAAATGTAGGGTTTAAATCTGAGTTTCTCACTCGTAAATATGACGTTGTGGTGCCATTCATGTGCATTTCAACTCATTTGATCTTTTCAACATAATTTGAACGCACCATGAATCAGCAGAAGCAGGACTGAAATACGTAATAAACACTGTTGCTGAATTACTACAAATAAATGTAATTAAATGTCAAGAGGTACACGGTAAAAAGAAATCCTGTGCAAATACACAGTAAACTACTGGCAGCAGTAGTTACCAGCCTTTTACTGTAAAAGTATGATTTGTTGCTATTATTGAAATTAACAGCACAATACTGTTTTGTCAGCTATCATATATAATTGCAATTTAGCAGCATATAGTTGTTAAATTATAAACTAGTTACTGTACCATCATCAATTTTATATGCATATTATACTCTGCTGTCACAGATACATGAGACAGGAGATGAACTCAAAAGCAGGGATTTATTTACCCAAAAAAAAAAGAAATCTATTAAAAAAAATCTATAAAGTTCAGGTAAGGAGGAGATGGGAACTGTCCGATGTAAACTTTAAATGAAATGAAACGGCAGCCTCAACCGACTGCCATACATAAAACATAAGATGGCCCAGGATTTGTCCTCTCTCGTCCTTCACTGTCGTCTGTCCTCCTTACATCCGTCTGGAGCTCCTTTGTGGGACTCAAGAAAAAGACTTTAGACTTTGTTCAAGACTGGTGTGTTGCACAGGTGTCACTCATTAGCATTCGCTCAAATTTCCTTTGCAACATCTCTGTGGAGTATTTTGTGCGTCCAAGAGCAAGGGCCTCATTTATAAAATGTTGAGTAGAAACCGTCCTAAATTTGATCTTACGATAACTTCTCAAATGTGCCTCTGTTCCAGAAGTGAAGTTTATAAATCTTAAATGATCTTGAAATTGTGTGCAGCTGAATGGTTCCGATCTCCGCTTTGTAAAAGCCGCCTAATTAATGTCATTGACATATAACAGAGCACCAGTCAACGTCCAAATCCAAATGCCTGCAGTACTCCGACTCTCTGCCACAAGGAGAAATGCGTACGTCTGCTCCGACCCTGTCATGACGCTAAGCACTTTTTCACATCAAAGACCATTTTTACAAACATGAACGTTGGCCTGGCGTTTTAGAAATGAGGCTTCAAGTCCTATCTACTTGATTGGGAGAATCCTGAAATCCAGTTGGTAAAAAGGAATGCCAGCCCCAGCTGACAGATAACTAAAGACACAAAATAGACTTAAATATTAAGAGAGTGGACGTATTTTGTGCAGGCTTTAAGTTAACTTTTATTGTGTTACATATAACCAAATATTAAGACGTTCAGTTATAGACCTATACGCATTGAAATGTATTGATTCGAAATTAAAACGTGATATCAATATCGCGTAAAACACGTCATTTCCGCTTGATAATAGTTATCAAGCACCCGCACTTGGTGAGATTATTCAGAAAAAGCGACAAAAGTAATTTTCTGATAATGTACTGTGTTTTGTTGTATGCCCCAAATTTTGAGGGTCACTGGTAGAAAGATGTCTTCATTCTTTGTTTTGCTGTATTTTTAAAGCATAAATAGATCTACATAGATGTTTTACACAACCTACATAGAAGTTTTACACGAAAACATATTTCAGACATCCTTGTGCGGTATTCTCTATTCGCATAAAGGGTTCAAATATAGAATTAAGCGCAATTTAAAAACTAGGATGGTATAATAATATAATGTGGTTTAAACCATCATTTTATTAAATCAATCCAATTCATGCAAATACTGTCTTATAGGAAAAAAGAGAAGGCCTAGAGTTCACTAACATTACAGCTAACTGTAGGAAACGGATATCCATGGGTGAAAGTGTAAAGAAAACACTGTACAAAATGCGATAAGTGTTACGATAGTGTTGTTAAAATGAAACTGTGGTAAACAATTTAAGAACACTAGCGGTTCAATAACAATGTTCAATATAAACAAGAATCCGACTCTAATGCGACTGAGCGTGGTTTATAACTGTTGATAGTTAGATATAATTTATCTACAATTGATATTTACGATATGTTTTCATAAAAAGAAGAACAATTATTAAGACATAAAACACAACGCCTGTTTCCTGGATCAGGCCTAAAAGACCTATGCCTACAGGTAAAAACACCGCTTATCAACGGTAATTCATTAGCTTAACCGTTGTTTAGCGACATACACAACATAAACGATGTATCTATGACTGTGCTGTGAAATGGGCAATAGTTAGACGAGTTAGAAGCGTAAAAGTTGTATGGGTGTCAGCAATACTCATCTTTCATGTCGATGTTTCGTAGACGTAGCAGGTAGATGTTCTAGAAGAAATATCTCATGAGAAATGTCTGGTTCATGTTTTTCATAAATTCCTATGTTTGACCACGTTCGTAGACTATAGTTTTTGCAAACTATACAAAAACAAAAAGAAACATGATGTCAATTCCAAACATGCAAAACTGCTCACGAATGGCTTTTCGTATTTGTTTTAAATGGCTCACGCTGAATTTACTTTTTAGCAAGTTGACCTCTACCATTTACTTTTGTGCAATTTTAATTTTAAACACCAAACTTTGTTTAACAGTCTTAATGAATACGCCTTTCTCAGTGCAATAGTCAGATGTGATTCTGTTGTTATAGTTTACGTGTAAAACAGCATGCGCTTACTTTTCGTGTTAATACTTACTTATAAGTAACTTAAGTAATACTTGCTTATATTAACAGCATGTTAATACTTTGTGTGATTCCACATCGTAGATAGAGGGAAAGTTGCAATTTAGTCAAACATTCTCAAACAGAAATACTTCAGAGTACAAACTTAAATTATTAATGGTCATTTATTCCTATAAACACTGAATGTTGACGGCTCTCAAAGAAAAGTCTTCACCTAAAACAGACACACATTCAAAATGTGAACCAGTGTCGTCTGCTATCTGAATAGTAATAGTAATAAGACCATCATTTGCGAACTTTTGTGTATTTATTATTATAAACGGTGCTTTTCTTACTGATTTGGTCTGTTGAATCTTACATGGATGTTTTGGACGCGTGTGATTCCTGTATAAAGAATATGTTTTAAAGTTAGTCCATAGGCTAGAGTGTGGTGCTATGCATCGGCATGGTGTGACAAAATACACCCAAACATTTAAGCGCAACTATTTACACACATACTAAGCTGGAGAATTTCTGATTGTAGTTTGTGAACATTCATTATCTGGTTATTTGGGGTCAGAAAACTATTTTTGAACAAAATTTTGTGTTGGATGTAAAAAAATAAAGGTATTAGTTAATAACAAACAAAATCTATAAATCATCACGAAACCCTAATTTTAATTAATAAATAAAATATGGTTTAATTAAAGGTTGATAATGACTTCCATAATATTTTCTTTTAGTTAAGCTATGCCTGGATCAGCGTGAGGGTGAGACCGGGCAAAGATTACACCAATATTAGGGTTCTCAAACATTGCCTGTTTGCACTATGCCTGAAACTTAGTAATCAACAGGCATTTCTCTAGGTCTGTCAAAAGAAAAATCATCTGGTTTTAAACACTGCTTTTTCTTAAAAAACATTGTGTCAGACGTATTTGGTAGCATGATTGCCTCGTTTAATCGTTTATTAAGTACATATTTATCAGGCTGTTATTTGTAGAAAGTAAATTTATAAAAGAAAAAAGAACCGGCTAATGGCCTTGTGTCAGAACACAACAGGTATGAAGATATGTTTGGTTTTTTATTCTAACTTTAAAAGCTAGATTAATCTTTGAAAAGGTTAATACAGTATTTGTTTTTTTGGCGGTAAATCTGGAAAACCACCTTAAGCATGTTTTCACCAGTTGCCCTAAGCCGTTGGCCATCCTTAATGCCGTCGTTTGTGAGTTGAACTGTTTGGAGTTTTCCAGCACCTATTTCTTTTGCAAAAACATTGCATCAGACATATCATATATCATATTTTTTACTTTATACTTGCTAGGAAATGAATTGAAATTGAACCTTTGTATAAATAAGAAAAGTATATTTTAAAAGAAGTTTAAAGGGAAAAAGTACCAATTAATGACATTGTGTCAGTACACAGCAAACATGAAGAAGTGCTTTTACATTTTTGTTCTAACGTAAAGTAAGATTACCCTTTGAAAAATGTAATACAAATCGTATAAAGTATTTGATTTTGGGGGGACCGTTGCAAACTAGTGTCATTAAACTTAATCTTTGGTTTTAAGGTGAATTAAATATTCTCAGGACCCCATCGACCCCTGAAGTTATGACTTCTGAAGATCTCCCATGCGTAGATTCACTCGGTTGAAAAATGTAATTGTAAAATTGAAAGTTTTGTAATTTACACATCTGAAAATAAAGGTACAGTAGTTTTTTTAAAAGTATTTTAATAGCAATGTCTTTATTCATAAATATGATCTCATTGGTGTCAAATTAGCTCTGCCAATGTTCTGACGGGTAAGTCCATGGAGGCCTCCATGTCGTTACGCCATCTTGAAAAACTGTAATAGCGGAGAGGGACAAAAAGTCACTGAGACGCGCTTGTCACTCCCCCGGCAAATTTGAAAGATTGCACGGCACTTCATAATGCAATCCTCGTAGCCATTATAACGCTTAAAAAATTAATTTAAAGTGAAACGTGTCCGGCAAATTCAAAACGAGGGTAAATATGGGGATAGCTTTTCCCAGGTGGATAGAGCTAATGAAGGAGAAGTTGCCTGCTTTCTTCTCGACAGGCAAGTCAATGTTACGGTCTAAATTACAAGCTTCTTCATTCCGTGGTTGTGTGATTCATTATATAGGCAGCATAACGGTAGAACATGTATAGGTAAACTCGATGGAGTGCTATTGGATGACATGTCGTAGCTTCTTGGCACATAACGGTTACCGTAGTTGCAACACACATTTGAAAAAGCGTGTCGCTAGAGAGCACTATTCGTTTGAATCGAGGAGGTCATAGAGTCATGCTTTCTGCTATAGTATCATAAGCTCTCCCCAAAGTCTGTTCATGCGGCCAACAGACAGCCTGTCGCATCAACAAATGCTAACATTTGAAAATTCGACATATATTTTGAGTAGATAACCGATAGTATATTCTCAGTGAAGGGGTTCACCCTGTGTGCTTCCACAATGAATAAGGATAGTTTGAGAGATGCAAGAAAAGTAAATATGATATCTTATACGTACAATAGGTCATAGCTACAGCAGAAAAAGTAAGATCATGCTTTGAATGAAGACAGACAAACTTTACTTATGCAGCGTCTCTGAAAACTGAAAATGAAAATTTTCTAAATGATACAACTTAATCTAAATAAGAGCAATGTAGAGTCCTGGGATTTCTTTAAAACTAAATGTAGCAATGTTCAGGGAAGAAGGAGGCGGGAACCGGCGAACAATCAAAATATAGTTTATTTAAAATAAAACAAACAAACGAAAATACCGCCAGCAGCCCCTCGCGGACGACTGCTGGCTAAAGTAAAATACAGATACAAAAACAAAACAACTAAAATACAGGCCTGTTCCTCTCTCGATCATCAACGTCGTCGCTCCTCCTTTATGCTTCCGCTCCTCCGTGAGAGATGCGAGACCGGTGTGCTTCACAGGTGTTGCTCATTAGCAATCGCACCACCGGCCTCGCGCCGTTCTCTCACGTCCCTCGGACGTCCTGTTCGCCACACTAAACAAAACAAAAAACATTGTGACAAACTTTGACAACATGTTTCATGTCACATGGACAAAAAATACTGTTTGAAATAAGATCTAAGACCCCAAAGCACAGTTTTTTATTTAAATTTGTTTTTAAATTTGAGTAAAAATAATACATTAGGTTAGATTGATGCAAAATCATTTATAATATACAGAAGTCTTCTAAGAAGATTAATAGAAGATACGATTTTAATAAAACTTTAAAGATTTGATTTAAACAGTCTTTTAATTTTAAAAGATCTAATTTAAACTTTTACGATTATGCTTTTAAATGAATTTAGTATGAATAAAACTGTGGAAAGCAGACTAGCTTTACCGTGACATCGTGTGTCTGTAACTCTGGTCTCTGCGGGTCTGAAGCTGCAGTTCATCCTGTCGTTTATCCCTGAAGGGTCTGGCAGGGCTTCGTTTAGGACAACTTAAACTATTTGCTTTTTGGATTGTTTTTTATCATTGCATAAAGAACTACTTCTTCAGCTCAATGAAAATGTAAGGTGTTTTTATATTTATACATTTTTTATATATTCATTTAGCTAAAAGTGTGTTTAATTTGTATGAATACATTTTAGTAACGTGTTATTATTCATTGAGTTATATACATTATTTATAATCATTTAATTTAAAAAATAGAGATTAGTTCATTTTATTTATTTATTTTGGAAAGTGTAAAAATGCAGTTTTCTGTGATGGTCGTGTTTTAGGTGTACAGGGTAGAAAATGCTGTTACAGTACAAAAATCATTATGGCTATGGCTATATTAATAAAATTATACTTTAGGTCGCCGTTGAACAAAATCATTACAGTAATCAGATAAATAGAAGATACAAATGTATTAACTTTTCATTTTAAAATATCATAATTAAACTTTTTTATGCTTTGAAATAAATTCTTAAATTAGACTAATGGCTTATAGCCACCATATGTAGAAACATGTTTAGACTATGATCTCTTAGCAAAACAGGAGCGACAATGATGTAATGCACCCCTTGTAAGGCAGAGACCTCCTCATGAAACTGATGCTCATACTGAACACACACACACACACACCATGCCTGTCATGCGCTGGGTGTGTGTGTGTGTGTGTGAGAGAGAGAGAAACTCTTCAGGAAACATCTTTTGTATTACAACTTTAAATGTATGGACATCTATGTGTTAGTAGTTACTTCAACTCTGTGAAAATGTAAACTGTTTTTATTTCATCTAAAATAATTGGATCTGTAAATTGACTATATTTTATATACAATAGAACAATAGAACAGCATGTTTTTCAACTTTAGTTAGTGTAAAATATTATATTTGTAAATTAATGATTGCACATTTATAACCATTTCATTTATATACTTTTAAAGATCAATGTTTTTCAACTCTAGTTAGTGTTAAGTATTATATTTTGTAAATGACAATGTAAATTGTATAACCATTTTATTTATATAGAGCATAATGTTTTTCAACTTTAGTGTGAAATTCATGATATATTGTCCTCACTTCCACAGTGTCCTCAGCAATGAGCTCAGGAATGCGGAGGGGTATCATGTAACACACACACAAACACACACACACACACACACAAACACACACACAAACACAGGTTCAGAGACTGTCAGATGCCGGTGTGAGAGAGAGATAGAGAGAGGGGATCTTTTTCAAATTTAAACTTTTTGCATCATTGCAAATCCCATTCATAGGCAGTATGGACATCTATTTGTTAGGAACTACTTTGTCAACTCTCTAAAAATGTTAGGTGTTTTTGTTTTTGTTTTGAAAATCTCAAATTCATCAGTAAATTTAGTAAGATATTATATATAATTTATTTTATATTATTTATATACTTTTAAATTAATAATTGCACATTTATAACCATTTCGTTTATATTAGTATCCCGCTACCATAATTGTGGTATTTTTTTAAAACGGCTACTATGTTCAGAGTAAGTTATTGTTTCCTAAAAACACCGGTTGCTTAAAAATACTAGATTGAGACATCACCCTTTTATCATACACACACACACACACACAGGCAGACGCACACACTTAGCGCGGAGACCATGCCTGTCATGCGCTGGTGTTTGAGAGGGAGGGAGGGAGAGAGTCACTCGGAGGAACTCTTTTCAACTTTTTCAAAAGATCCTCAACTCTTTTCAACTTAAACCCAATTCTCTGATAAAGTAAGAAAAGATTATTCTAATCTATATGCGACATTAGAAAAAATATTTTCTCACTAACCCCGACACGGCTTGCAGGGATGGGGAATTCTGTAACCGAATCTTCCGGAGTTTTTCCCCACCGGGGGTCAATAGGCCAAAATCAATGGGTAAAACTATATGGCAAAATCATCCGTCATAATACAGATCAAAGACAACTGGCATAGCTAGATCTAAGACAACTGACAACTTGACGTATAATACAAAGGTCAATAGGGCAAAGACAACTGTCAAAATAAATGATTATACCCCCAGATCAAAGACAACTGTCAACTTGATCGATCGATAGGTCAAAGGTTAATCCCTAGATCAAAGGGACCTCCGGAACACCCTCCGGAAGGTCAAAGGTTAGCCCCGCCCACCTGTCAATCATAGGGTCATAAATCATTTTGACACAAGCTGAAGTGTTATAACTACTAACAAAGTCAAAATAAATGGCAGTACACCCCTATGCTCCTAAAACATAAGAAAGAACCAAATTAAATTCTCACAAACAAACAAACATGATCAAAAGAAGGTCTTGGGATCTTTCGACAGGAGGAGGAAACCGGAGCTCTTCACGCCACAAGGCCAACGCCAGAATGAGCTCCACATCTTCGATTAGCGCCGTCCTTTTAAAGTGGCGCATCAGTGGAGTAAGAAATACATTTTCTTGCCAATGATTTTTCAAAGGTCGCCAGCTCTTTCCCCAATCAACTGCAATGATTGGGTAACAATTTAGCATAGTTAAAATAATTCTCAAAGTCCCAGCAATTACGAATATGAAATTGTTTTGAAAACTTCCAATGTTGAAAAATATCTTGTTACATAGTTAGTTTGCCAACAAAGTGAAACATTTATGTGCATTAAACATGCTTTATATGTCTTGGTTGTGACTAATAATGTTTAAGTACTTAGAGTTATCACAGTTATAATTGACATGTTAACTTACGGTGAATTAATTTGGTCTTATAGGCTATTCCGGTCTGGTCTCGTCTGTTTATTTCATTTTGTTTGTATGTCAAGTTAATCTCTCGCCATCTCTTTGTCGTCTTTCCTCAATTGTTATTTGTGTGTTTTTCAAAGCAAGATTTTTCTTGTCTGTCTCTCTTATTTTTTTAGGTGGAAGAATCAGTGTGTCTCTTTGACTTGAGTGCAGCAAATCTGTTGATTACTCTTCCTGGCTCAATTGAGTTAACAGATTCCTTTTCAATTGAAAGAACATCAAGGTTGTGAAGTCTTTCCTGACCCATAGTTCGCCTCAACCTTGTGTGCAGGTGTCTCAGGGCACTGAATGATCGTTCACATGTTCAACTGCTGACAAGCAGTGTTAGTACAATCTGAAAAAGTTTTTTGAGAGAGGGGAACCTGTCACAGTCCAGCAGGCGGTATAGAGTGAGTATATCTGGAATGCTACCTTTTTCCTTCTTCCAGATTTACTTTTTGCTACCCATCTGTGATGGACAACAGACACTCAAACATTACCATCATGTAGACCACAGGAAAACTTGCACAATTTCACCCTGAAGGTTATTGCAACAGGCGTTCTAATTTCTTCAAGACAGCACTGTAGTTCCCTTTCAAGGGAACTCACGCTGCGTCAATCGACGCTAAGGGAACGCTTTACGTGATGATGTATTGAAGCACATGTAAAATCAGTCCAATGGTGTGACGGAACGTCAGAGGCGGGTGACATCATGAACCAGGAAACTATAAAACCTGCCCAAAACAAAGCCGCGTCAGCTTCTGTGTCTTCACAAGCGCTAGATGTGAAATATTGTCCCGTATATTTGGTGTTTTCTGTTATATATACAGGTCCTTCTCAAAAAATTAGCATATTGTGATAAAGTTCATTATTTTCCATAATGTAATGATAAAACTTAAACTTTCTTATGTTTTAGATTCATTGCACACCAACTGAAATATTTCAGGTGTTTTATTGTTTTAATACTGATGATTTTGGCATACAGCTCAGGAAAACCCAAAATTCCTGTCTCAAAAAATTAGCATATCATGAAAAGGTTATGTAAACGAGCTATTAACCTAATTGTGGCGAACAGGACGGCCGAGGGACGTGAGAGAACGGCGCGAGGCCGGTGGTGCGATTGCTAATGAGCAACACCTGTGAAGCACACCGGTCTCGCATCTCTCACGGAGGAGCGAAAGCATAAAGGTGGAGCGACGACGTTGATGATCGAGAGAGGGACAGGCCTGTGTTTTAGTTTTTGTATTTTATTTTAGCTAGCAGTCGTCCGCGAGAGGCTGCTGGCGGTATTTTGGTTTGTTTGTTTTGTTTTAATAAAGTTTATTTGATTGTTCGCCGGTTCCCGCCTCCTTCCCTGAACATTGTTACACTAATCATCGGAATCAACTAATTAACTCTAAACACCTGCAAAAGATTCCTGAGGCTTTTAAAAACTCCCAGCCTGTTTCATTACTCAAAACCGCAATCATGGGTAAGACTGGCGACCTGACTGCTTTCCAGAAGGCCATCATTGACACCCTCAAGCAAGAGGGTAAGACACAGAAAGAAATTTCTGAACAAATAGGCTGTTCCCAGAGTGCTGTATCAAGGCACGTCTGTGGGAAGGAAAAAGTGTGGCAAAAAACGCTGCACAACGAGAAGAGGTGACCGGACCCTGAGGAAGATTGTGGAGAAGGACCGATTCCAGACCTTGGGGGACCTGCGGAAGCAGTGGACTGAGTCTGGAGTAGAAACATCCAGAGCCACAGTGCACAGGCGTGTGCAGGATATGGGCTACAGGTGCCGCATTCCCCAGGTCAAGCCACTTTTGAACCAGAAACAGCGGCAGAAGCGCCTGACCTGGGCTACAGAGAAGCAGCACTGGACTGTTGCTCAGTGGTTGCATGTCATTCGGAAATCAAGGTGCCAGAGTCTGCAGGAAGACTGGGGAGAAGGAAATGCCAAAATGCCTAAAGTCCAGTGTCAAGTACCCACAGTCAGTGATGGTCTGGGGTGCCATGTCAGCTGCTGGTGTTGGTCCACTGTGTTTTATCAAGGGCAGGGCCAATGCAGCTAGCTATCAGGAGATTATAGAGCACTTCATGCTTCCACCTGCTGAAAAGCTTTATGGAGATGAAGATTTCATTTTTCAGCACGACCTGGCACCTGCTCACAGTGCCAAAACCACTGGTAAATGGTTTACTGACCATGGTATTACTGTGCTCAATTGGCCTGCCAACTCTCCTGACCTGAACCCCATAGAGAATCTGTGGGATATTGTGAAGACAAAGTTGAGAGACACAAGACCCTACACTCTGGATGAGCTTAAGACCGCTATCGAAGCATCCTGGGCCTCCATAACACCTCAGCAGTGCCACAGGCTGATTGCCTCCATGCCACGCCCCATTGAAGCAGTCATTTCTGCAAAAGGATTCCCGACCAAGTATTGAGTGTATAACTGAACATAATTATTTGAAGGTTGACTTTTTTTTGTATTAAAAACACTCCTTTTATTGGTCGGATGAAATAAGCAAATTTTTTGAGACAGGAATTTTTGGGTTTTCATGAGCTGTATGCCAAAATCATCAGTATTAAAACTATAAAAGATCTGAAATATTTCAGTTGGTGTGCAATGAATCTAAAATATATGAAAGTTTCATTTTTATCATTACATTATGGAAAATAATGAACTTTATCACAATATGCAAATTTTTTGAGAAGGACCTGTATATCTGACCATGGCGAACAAACAGCAGTTTAAAGTGTGTGTGCACCTCTGCCCACGTTATTTAACGGGTGGGGACACACAAACTTTGTGTTCTTTGTTTGGGAGAGGAGCATGCACGTTCAGCGCTCGTGAGCACTGTGATGTGCTTCCCTCGCGGACACCCTGATCCCGCCTGGCGTTCTTAAGCGAGGACGCCAGGCTTGCGTTCTCCAAGGCTCAGGTCCCGCAGCTGCTGAGGCACTGCGAAGGCTTCAGACTTGGGGTTCGCAAATGGATCTAGTGCACTGTATCAGGGTTCGGAAGCACGCGCTGCGGTTTCTTCCACCCCGATACAGGCACCAAGACTACAACTATCTAGTTCTGAGGAACTAGATGTTGTCAGTGTTGAATCACGTGATACTGAGAATTCGCCACCTCAGTCTCACGCGTTTGAGGAGCTCATTGAGATTGTGACGAGAGCGGTCGAGTTAAATATAGATTGGCCGGCAGATAAGAAGGACGTTCGTTCCAAAAGTAAACTCGACGAACGCTTCCTGCCCTCTCGCGCACAACCTCAACACCGGGGTCTTCCGTTTTTCCCCGAACTTCACACTGAGGTGTCAAGATCGTGGGAGAAACCAGTGTCATACAGAGTGTACACACCACAAACATCACACTACTCTGCTATTTCACAGTATAAAGAGCACGGTTATGGGGAGATGCTTAAGGTGGAAGAGACACTCGCGAGCTATCTTTCCCCTGAAACTGCATCTTCCCTTAAGGTGCCGGTGTTACCCACCAAGGCAGTGACATCCGGTTTGGTGGGTAAGGCTTATTCTGCTGCTGGTCAGGCTGCGGCATGTTTCCATACAATGTCGCTGCTGTAGGCTTACCAGGCAGAAATATTAGGAGACCTTGATAAAGGCGGGGGAATTGGCCCGAACGCAGTTTGCGAACTGCGTCGGGTGACAGATTTGTCTCTCAGGGCCGCCAAGGAGATGGCTAAATCCATCGGCCGGTCTATGGCAGCCCTGGTGGCCACTGAGAGACATCTTTGGTTGAATCTTAGTGATATAAAGGAGAAAGATAAGCACTTCCTTATGGATGCGCCGGTCTCGACTTCTGGCCTCTTCGGCGACGCAGTTAATTCAGTTGTCGAGAGGTTTCAGGAGTCAACCAAACAGGTGGCGGCATTCCAGAAACTCCTCCCCCGTCGGATTCATGTCTCTGGGGCTGCTGAGCGGGAGCAGCCCCAAACATCTAAAGCCAGCTCCTCACACCGTGCCACTCAAATGCAGAGCGTGGCCTCCCGTGCTCCCCCACAAAAAGACTGGGGACACGGGGGGCACGCTCAGCAGCAGCCTTCAAGGGGTAGGACGGATCTGAGAACCGTCATTATTTCCAAGAAGGCTGCAAAGAAAAGTTCCTCATGTCCGAGGGCGCAGGCCATCGAGGGCAGTTCCCCCCGAAGCAGAGCGGTTAACACCTCATTAGACGGTGCCCGTCTCCCTTCGGTACCCTCGGGGGACCGTTATGGTAACCCTGCCACCTCGAGCACATATCTCAGTTTCCACACGGAAACGTAGTGGACCTGGGAGGCCCGTCCCCTCTGAGGAGGGTTCTAGAGCAGTCAGTTCAGTCATTCCCTGACTCGCACTTTATTCACAAATAACCAACAGAAAACAAAAAGGTGCGCTCGGGCGCGGCCGCTGTATCACACAGCAAAACAAAACAAACATGTAACTTGACACACAATTCTCGGCAGGGCTTTCTCCGTATCTCGTGCGAGTCCCAGGTCTCTCTCACTTCTCTCTCTCAGCCGGCAGCTTATATGCAGTCTCCACGCCAATTACTGCAATCAGACACAGGTGTTCGTCATCTGCACTTGACCCACTTACTCACCGCGCGGCTCGCTGACTCCTCTCCCGCTACAGACTTCGCGAAACCACGCCCCCCTCGCCACATACCCCCACCGCCCGTCTCAGGCCGGGGAGCCGTCTGGCCTGCAGCCTCCCCCCCCCCTCCTGGAGAGGAAGTCAGCCACAACCATCTGTGCACCCGGCCTGTGGATCACCTGGAACTTAAAAGGCTGTAAAGCTAGATACCAACGGGTGATCCGCGCGTTGGTATCCTTCATGCGGTGGAGCCACTGCAGGGGAGCGTGGTCCGAACAGAGGGTGAACTCCTGCCCCAGGAGGTAGTAGCGGAGGGTGATAACAGCCCACCTGATGGCCAAACACTCTTTCTCAATGGTGCTGTACATCGTCTCTCTCTTAGAGAGCTTACGACTGATGTACAGCACCGGCCGCTCTACACCCTCCACCTCCTGGGACAGGACGGCGCCCAGCCCCCTGTCCGATGCATCCGTCTGTAGGATAAAGGGGAGAGAGAAATCAGGAGCATGCAAAAGCGGGCCGCCACACAGAGCAGCCTTTATCTGGGTAAAGGCCTGCTGACACTGCTCCGTCCACTGAACCGTATCTGGCGCTCCCTATTTAGTTAAATCGGTCAGCGGGCTAGCGAGGTCTGAATAATTAGGCACAAACCTTCTGTAATATCCCGCTAGCCCCAGGAACTGTCTAACCTCCTTTTTGGTCTTGGGTCTCGGACAGGTCGCAACTGCTGCCGTCTTATCAATTTGGGGACGCACCTGTCCGTGTCCCAAGTGGAAACCCAGATACCTTACCTCCACACGCCCAATTGCACACTTCTTCGGGTTGGCCGTGAGCCCCGCCCTTCTCAGCGTCTTCAGGACAGCCCGCAAATGCTGCATATGACGCTGCCAATCGGTACTATAGATGATAATATCATCCAAGTAGGCAGCGGCATATGCAGCATGCGGCCGGAGAATCTTGTCCATCAGACGCTGAAAGGTCGCTGGAGCCCCGAACAACCCGAAAGGAAGGGTGACAAATTGGTGTAATCCAAACGGCGTTGTGAAAGCTGTTTTTTCCTTGGACATTGGAGACAAGGGGATCTGCCAATAACCCTTAGTTAAGTCCAATGTCGAATAAAAACGAGCAGTACCCAGCCGATCAAGCAATTCTTCAACCCTCGGCATTGGATAAGCATCAAACTTAGACACCGCGTTCACCTTCCTATAGTCTACACAGAAGCGGACCGAGACGTCAGTTTTAGGAACTAAAACTATCGGGCTCGCCCAGTCACTGCTCAACTCTTCTATTACCCCCATATCCAACATAGCCTCTAATTCACTCTGAACCACCTTTTTCTTATGTTCAGGCAAACGATACGGGCGGCAGCGTACCACCACCCCAGGATCGGTCTCAACGTGGTGCTGAATGAGGTTCATCCGGCCAGGCAGGGGAGAAAACACATCCGCAAAATCAGCTTGTACATTTTTCATGTCAGTGAGCTGGGAGGGCGAGAGGTGATCTCCACCAAGAGCCAGCGCGAGAGATTGCGATTTTGAACTCGCCTCAGGCCCGAGATCCTCCTCTCCGCTCACCACCGTCGCCAGCATCACTGACTCTGCCTCAACCCACTTTTTGAGGAGGTTGAGGTGATAAACTTGATGTGCTCCTCCCCTGTCTGTACGGGCTACCTCATAGTTGAGATCATTAACTCGCCGTGTGACCTCAAAGGGCCCTTGCCACTTTGCGAGTAATTTAGAGCTGGAAGTAGGGAGTAATACAAGTACTTTATCTCCCGGTGCAGATTGGCGGAGTCTAGTCCCCCTGTTGTATAGCTGACTCTGTCTGCCCTGGGCCTGTAACAAATTCTCCATTGATAGCCGCCCCAAAGTGTGGAGCTTTGTTCTCAGGTCCAGGACATACTGAATTTCGTTCTTAGCAGCGGACGGTCCGTCCTCCCAAGTCTCTCTAAGAACGTCAAGCACCCCGCGGGGCTGCCGTCCGTAGAGGAGCTCGAAGGGGGAAAACCCCGTGGTGGGACCTCGCGTACAGCAAACAAGAGGGGTTCTAGCCATTTATCCCAATTTTTGGCGTCCTCGTGAACGAACTTACGAATCATGGATTTCAAAGTGCGATTAAATCGTTCCACTAAACCGTCCGTCTGTGGGTGGTAGACGCTTGTGTGAATCGATTTAATGCCCAACAATTCGTAGAGTTCGCGAATCGTTCGTGACATAAACGCCGTGCCCTGATCAGTGAGAATCTCTTTGGGGATTCCCACTCGGGAGATTAACGAGAAGAGCGCGCTCGCAACACTTTTAGCCGAAATGTTACGAAGCGGGACTGCTTCCGGGTATCGCGTTGCGTAGTCCACCAGAACCAACGCAAAGCGGTGCCCTCGTGCTGACCGCTCTAATGGCCCGATGAGGTCCATACCAATTCGTTCGAAGGGGACCTGCATTAACGGAAGGGGGCACAATGGTGCTTTTGGATTGGCCGGTGGATTCACCAACTGACATTCACGACAAGACGCGCACCACCTGCGCACGTTCTCGTGAATGCCCGGCCAGAAGAACCGGGCCATGAGACGGTTTAGTGTCGCCGCCTGACCTAAATGCCCGGCCATTGGGTTACAGTGAGCCGCCTGAAAAAGCATTTTCCTGCGGCTTTTAGGAACCAACAACTGTGTTGTATCTTCCTTTGTCTGGGTGTCTTGGGTCACCCGATACAACCTATCTTTTAATACAGCAAAATAGGGATAAGAGAGCGGTTGGTCTGGGTGGAGCAGCTGGCCGTCGATAGAGCGGACCTGATTAAAGGCGTGTTTTAGAGACTCGTCCTGGGAATGCTCCAGGAGAAAATCATCGCGCTCTGAGAGAACAGTTCTCGCCAGAGCCCTCTGTTCCCCTGCAGCAGGTCCCAGTGGTCCCGGCTCAGCATCCCCCACCTGAACGACCGCTGTCTTTCCCTTGTTTTTTTTTTCTCCAAGAGGCACCCGCTGATAACGACCCCAATAATTCATTAAAGGCAGGCCAATTCGTCCCCAAAATGAGCGGATGCCGGAGGTGCGGGTTAACTGCCACCTCCACACTATGCTTTTGCCCCCTAAATTGAATTACCACAGGCATTATCGGATATCTCACCACCACCCCGTGCACACACCGCACCTTAACCATGCGGCTGTTATCCAATGCCCCCGGTTGTATCAGACTTTGATGAATCGAGGTTTGGTTACAGCCTGAATCCACCAAAGCCTGATTAGTACCCCCCTTGATACTCACTGGTATCTGGTACAGGCCAGTTTGATCGGGGGCAGCCTGCGGCGCGTCGGGAACCCGGATCAGCTTCCCCACCTCCATCACCGGACACCGATCTATGAAGTGTCCCGGGTCCCCGCAGCGCCAACAGGCCGGCCCAGGCCTCCCCGCCGCTCCAGTGGCAGGAAGCGGGTCAAGGAATTGGCGTGGAGAGTGCAGGGCTGGTGGACTCGGGATGGGGTGGTCGGACGTGGCGGGCCCCCTGGGTGGGGCCCGGGATGCAGGGACGGGCTCCGCCGGGTTCCCTGTCCTCCGCCTTGGCGCCGGCCGGGGCACCAGCCCCCCGCGAGACCTGGGAAGGGGCATAGGTTTGGGGAGAGAAGGGGTAGAGAGAGAGAGAGAAGGAGAGAGAGAGGCTGATGGAAGGGGTTCGCCGACCCCTGAGCACGCCACCATGTGATCTTCCGCCAGGTGGATGGCCTGGTCCAGCGACGTCGGGCGGTGGCACTGGACCCACTGAGCGGTTTTCTTAGGCAGCTTGGTGATGAATTGCTCCAGTACCACCTTGCTGATGATATCCTCGACGTCGCCTCCGTCGGCCATCAGCCATCTGCGGCAGGAGTCCCGGAGCTGTTGCGCCAGCACGAAGGGTCGGCCAGACTCCTCCAGGCTCAAGGACCGGAACCGCTGACGATGTTGCTCGGGGGTCCGGCCGACCCGCTGCAGAATGGCGCGCCTCAGATCTTCGTAGACCAGGAGGTTCTGGACTGGCAGCTGGTGGGCGGCAATCTGGGACTCACCCGATAGTAAAGGGATGAGCCGCATGGGCCAGTCCGATTGGGGCCATCCCCGGGCCTCGGCAGACCTCTCAAATAAGTCCAGGAACGCCTCCGGATCGTCCTGGGGTCCCATTTTGTTGAGAGGCAGGGGCGGGGCCGAGGCCGTAGCTGGAGCGGGGACGGCCCGAACCTCCCGGTCGATCCAGCTCCAGAACAGCTCGCGGTCTTCTTGCTGGCCTTGGAGCAGCATCTGGAACCGCTGATCCTGCTCCTCTTTTACGGCCAGCAGGGCGTGATGTTGCTCCCGGTGAAGACCCGCGAGCGTCTGGATGAGATCCGCAAATGGCGTTCCCGGCGGGGTCTGCATGGCGGCGGCAGTCTTCTTCCTCCCGGGTTTCGGCACCAGTGTAGTGTGGCGTGAGCTCAGAGTGGGTGGAGGAAGAAGAAGACGGGGTCGGCGAAATTGGGACTCGCACTTTATTCACAAATAACCAACAGAAAACAAAAAGGTGCGCTCGGGCACGGCCGCTGTATCACACAGCAAAACAAAACAAAGATGTAACTTCACACACAATTCTCGGCAGGGCTTTCTCCGTATCTCGTGCGAGTCCCAGGTCTCTCTCACTTCTCTCTCTCAGCCGGCAGCTTATATGCAGTCTCCATGCTAATTACTGCAATCAGACACAGGTGTTCGTCATCTGCACTTGACCCACTTACTCACCGCGCGGCTCGCTGACTCCTCTCCCGCTACAGACTTCGCGAAACCACGCCCCCCTCGCCACAGTCTCTAAGAGTTCTGAATGAGTCAGTCATGCAGCTGAAATTCAAAATGTTGACTTTGAGACAAATCGTGCCACAGATCAGATCCGAGGACTGGTTTGTCACGATAGATCTCAAGGACGCATACTTCCATATTTCCATCCTTCCATATCACAGGAAGTTCCTGTGGTTTGCTTTTGGGGGCAAAGCATACCAATATCGAGTTCTTCCATTTGGCCTAGCACTATCACCCCGCACTTTCACGAAATGCGTAGATGCAGCTCTGGCGCCACTGCTTCTGCAGGGTATTTGCATATTGAACTACATCGACGATCGGTTGATTTTAGCTCAGTCGCACCAGTTGGCGATTCGGCATCGAGATGACGTGCTCGCCGACATGAGAGAGCTGGGGTTACTGCTAAATGCCAAGAAGAGTGTGCTTTCTCCACTACAGAGGACCACTTATCTAGGAGTAGTATGGGATTCTATGTCGATGCAGGCGCGCCTGTCTCCGGCACGCATAGAGTCCATTCTGTCAGCCATGAAAAGGATAAAGCTAGGCCAGTCACTCACTGTGAAACAGTTTCAGAGACTGTTGGGTCTGATGACAGCAGCGTCCAACGTGATAACTTTTGGCCTGTTGTACATGAGACCCTTGCAGTGATGGCTCAGGACCAAAGGGTTTTCCCCGAGGGGCAACCCCTTTCACATGATCAAGGTTATGCTGCGATGCCTACGTGCCTTGGTAATGTGGAAGAAACCTTGGTTCCTGTCCCAGGGCCCCGTGTTGGGAGCTTCTTGTCGTCGTGGGATGCTAATGACTGATGCCTCCCTCACGGGCTGGGGAGCGATCCTGGAGGGACGCTCGGCTCAGGGTCTGTGGGGGGACCATCATCTCTCTTGGCATATCAATCGCCTGGAGATAATGGCCGTTTTTCTTGCACTCAAGAACTTCCTCCCAGACCTCAGGAACCACCATGTGTTAGTCCACACAGACAATACGTCAGTGGTTGCCTATATTAATCATCAAGGGGGTTTGCGTTCACTTCCACTATGCAAACTGGCGCACCAGATCCTCTTGTGGTCCCAGGGCAAGTTGCTGTCACTCAGAGCAGCTTACATCCCGGGGGCCCGGAACATAGGAGCAGACATCCGGTCGAGACAGGGGCCGAGGCCCGGGGAATGGAGGCTCCACCCCGAGGTGGTGGAGCTGATATGGAGGGAGTTCGGCCAAGCACAAGTGGATCTGTTTGCGTCTCGAGAGACATCTCACTGTCCACTCTGGTTCTCCCTCACGCATCCAGTTCCTCTCGGACTGGATGCGATGGTACAGACGTGGCCGAGGCTACTTCTGTATGCATTTCCCCTGATTGCTCTGCTCCCGGGAGTTCTGGAGAGAGTTCGCAGGGACCATCTGTGCCTGTTTCTTATAGCCCCGCGTTGGCCGGGCAGAGTATGGTTTGGAGATCTAATGTCTCTTCTCAACGGGCCTCCTCTGGAGCTTCCTGTCAGGAGAGATCTGCTGTCCTTGCAGAGGGCTCGATATTTTATCCTCGTCCCGAACTGTGGAACCTGTGGGCTTGGCCTCTGAGGGGGCCCAGCTCATAGAGTCAGGCCTCTCAACCGAGGTTGTGGAGACCATTCTACAATCCAGAGCTCCCTCCACGAGGAAACTTTATGCCTTGAAGTGTAAGGTTTTCACTTCATGGTGTAGTGACCGTCAGCTTTGACCGTCAGCTGGACCCAGTTAACTGCACGGTTGGTACAGCGCTGGAGTTTCTGCAGGAGCGGTTCACTGTAGGGTCCCGAGTGCTCTCGCCCTAGTGTTGCTCGGCCTGATTTCACACTGGACAGGCACTTCTCGCTATGGTGTAGTTGGTATAGACGTTCCCTTAGCGTCAATCAACGCAGCGCGAGTTCCCTTGAAAGGGAACGCCTTGGTTACGACTGTAACCTCGGTTCCCTGAAGAGGGAACGAGACGCTGTGTCACCTGCCATATCTCCTTCGTGCCTGTAAGCGACTTGTTCAGACCTTACGAAGCTGACGGGGCTTTGTTTTGGGCAGGTTTTATAGTTTCCTGGTTCATGACGTCACCTGCCTCTGACGTTCCGTCACACCATTGGACTGATTTTACATGTGCTTCAATACATCATGACGCAAAGCATTCCCTTAGCGTCAATCAACGCAGCGTCTCGTTCCCTTTTCAGGGAACCGAGGTTGCAGTCGGAACCGAGGCGTTTTCTAGCAATACGGTAACACCACACCACCAGATAAGCCTCTCATCAACAGTAAGCTATTTAGGTTTAGCATGGACTCACTAACTTTAATTTGTAACTTAATGAGAGTATGACAACAAGAAAATTAATGTTTTCATTGTGATTGGGGTTGAATCCTTAGGGAACCAGGTTACTGCGCAGACGCCATTAATAATAAACCGGGTTTCAGTCGTATTGCACAGATAATTGGTCCGTTCGCACAAATCTTATACTTTTTAAATGCACAAGTGAACGTGCGCACAGTACGTTGATCCAATACATGAATACCCATGCCCATCCTCTCCCAGCAAATACAGAACGTTGGCACAACGTACCCAACGTTTAACAACATGGCCAAAAGGTTGCTATATCTATGTTGTGTGGTGAAGGTTGTTATGGCGTTGTCACAATGTTGACATTGAACCAGCGTTCAGGGCCATTGCTTAAGGTTGTGCCTAGGGTGTCTGAACAACCACTGGACAACATATGTACTCGTCACCGCCCTTAAGCGAGAAAATCAGCTTTTTAAATTTCAACCAACCGCTGGGCCGTCTCATTCTTCATGAAGCAAGGATACGTGAGAATTGCGTTTAATTTACCTCAGCTAAATAAGATACGGAATTATACAAACACAACCTTCAACTTCCTTGTGTAATGTAACATTTATTTGAACATCATCTGGTCAGGTATGACAAATATTTAACTTTATGCCAACGGTTATAAGCCATAATGAAACCAAAATGACTCTAATGATGAGATTTCAGCACTCCTTCAACAGGCAGCGTTTTACACGCGTACTTGTTGCACGTTAATGTTTTCTCCCTTTTTTGGAAACGCACAGAGAGAAAAAAATGTTTGTAACCGCTTGCACACCTGTTTATTTTTCCTTTGATTTGTCGTCTCATTCGTTTCTTTGCTAGATGTTCTCATGTCTGTTAACGTTAGTCACTCCCTGTATATAATGTTTTTTTTCTCACAAATGTATGACATTTGGAAGGGCAATTTGATTACCATATGCTTAGTAAAGTTGAATTAGCTAACCTATGTCATTTTTACTCTTCAAAGTGTACACTTGCAGGTGTTGATTATAATTAATTTTAGGCCCATACATAATAATAAAGATAAACAATATTTAAAAAGTATATAATTATCTAACAAATGACTAATTAAAAATTAACCACAAAACATTACATGCTAAATGGGGAATATCTATATCTAGCATATTAAAAAATGTAATTGTCAGAACGTCGTCTCTCAGTTGCTGAATGTCGCGCAACAACATTGTTACAATGTTGCAAGCACGTAGAAAGCGACGTTGCCATAGCAGAAATGCATGTGCCACTGACGTTGCCACAACGTAAATGTGTTTGCTGGGCTCAGGATACCTGAAATCAGTGTTACAAGTACCCCAGGCATATAATTTTACCATTTTTGTAGCATAAACACCATCAAACTGATGAGAGCTTCAGATCTTGCATTGTTTCTCTATGGTGCTAAAACCTAAAGATGTACGAGTTCTGGTCCCTGTGCAACTGATACTCAACTGCCATTGGCTCATGTGCATTCAAGGGGAGGGGCTTATCGTTAGGTCAGTTGTGTTTGTAATTGTCTTTGCATAAAAAACGTTTAGGTCTTGAAGGCCCAGTAAACGTTCTGTCAATTTACCATCTGAGTTCACGTATTGTACGCTAACAGCTAATTGTTCTGTCTTCCCTTCTCCGGCCTCATCTGCCATTACAGCATACATGCCAGATAACTTAATTTTCCTTCCTGAGATCCTCAATAACCTCTTCAGCAAAGCTCTGAATGAATTTAGTTTGAGAGACTGGAGAGAGATATGCAATTCTGAAGGAACGGTTAAAACGGAGACAGTAGTTTGAAGTACTGTAAGAAATTTCCTTTCTACTTTCTGCTCTCTCTTTTACTAAGCCTTGCCATGAGGCCATGCTGGCACTGTGAACTGTGTTTTCTTTCATGTTCTCTGAATGAACAGAGGGCTTTCTTCCAATTTTTGTAGCCCTGACTCTGCAGTTTGTCACTATTGATTCGAATTTGCGACAGCAATAGCAAAAATTGTATCTATTGAGTTTTTAAGCCAGACAAAACTGTCATACCATTTTGAGTGGAATGCTTTCATTTGAGAATCAGCTCATTGGATATTGGGCAAGCTTCATTTATTTAGGGCCTGTCTCATCCTTGTCTTTTCTGGCTCTCCCTAAGTCATCTCATGTTCTTTCAGCAGTCTCATGCTCTTCCCTTCTGGATAATCCCGGATTTAAAAAAAAAAAAAAGAGATTCTGGGGGAAAATATTGTATGTTTAAATTAATGAGTTCAGATTTAACCCTATAAAAATACCACAGCTGTTGTTGGGGCTATCAAGATCTTCCTCTGATTCACTACAAACCCCAGAGCTTTTAGATAAACATAATAGTAACCCTGTTACTTTATCCTCTACAGTAAAAGACCTGGGTGTTATACTAGACTGCAACCTATCTTTTGAAAATCATATTTCATATGTTACAAAAACAGCCTTTTCCACCTTAGAAGCATTGCTAAGCTACGTAATAAGCTATCAGTTTCTGATGCTGAAAAGTTAGTTCATGCATTCATGACCTCGAGACTAGATTACTGTAATGCTTTATTAGCTGGTTGTCCTGCATCCTCAATAAACAAGCTACAGTTAGTCCAAAATGCAGCCGCTAGAGTTCTTACTAGATCAAGAAAATGTGATCATATAACACCGATTTTATCATCCCTACATTGGTTACCTATAATGTACCGTATTAAATATAAGGTATTGCTACTGACTTATAAAGCCCTAAATGGTTTAGCTCCAGTCTATTTAACGGATCTTCTATCGCCCTATAAACCATCGCGCTCTTTAAGATCACTAAATTCAAGGCTTCTGGTCATACCTAGGATATCCAGATCCATCAAAGGAGGGAGAGCATTTTCGCATTTAGCTCCAAAGCTCTGGAATAGCCTTCCTGATATTGTTCGTTGCTCAGACTCGCTCTCCCAGTTTAAAACTAGACTAAAGACGCATCTCTTCAGCCAGGCATTCATATACATTTTTTATCTTACAGTTACTGTAGGCCTCTAGTTCATAAACGCCAGAGGAGAACTGGCCCCCGACTGAGCCTGGGTTCTCCCAAGGTTTTTATTTTTCTCCATTAGTGTCACTTGATGGAGTTTTTCGGTTCCTTGCCACTGTTGCCTTTGGCTTGCTCAGTTGGGGATATTCAAATTAATTAACCAATCATTAATTCCATTGATCAGCCCTACCAAACGTGGATGTTTTTCCACTAAGAAACAAACACTGTTATGTTATTTTGATTGATACTGTGAAGCTGCTTTGATACAATCTATATTGTGAAAAGCGCTATATAAATATACTTGATTTGACTTGACTTTTAAATGTGCTATTACTGTCATTGTCATTGCTGTCATTGTCCTGGCACAAATGAAACAGTCATCAAGTTTGGCTAGTATTATAATGCCCTGTTACCTTAATGGTATTAATGCTGCCTCCACATGTTTTATAAATATGTGCAGTGCTAGAGAAAGGCCAAATGGAACACCTTTGAAATTGTATGTTGTTTCCCCAAAGGCAATCCTTAGAAATTGTCTCTGTTGGAGATGGATCTGGATGTGAAAATAAGCATCCTTTAGATTGATTGAAATGAACCAGTCTCCCCTCTGTACAGAATGAAGCAGGGATTTGTGTGTCAACATTCTGAATCTGTATTTTCTCTTGTACTGTATTTGTTCAAAGATCTGAGGTCCAAGATATGGTGGATTTAATTGTTGTCACAATTGACAGGACACAGTTAGGTAGTCCTTTCTCAAAATAATCGGTTCAAAATAAACGGTTCATTGGTAACAGATTATTTTGACCGTCTTTTTTGAACATTCTGTTGACTTTAAGTAACTTTGCAACTACATGTCAACTAACTCTCATTGCAACCCTTGTTCCCTGAGAAGGGAATGAGACACTGTGTCGTTGATGACACTATGGGGAACGCCTCTTAGCGTAGTGCGTCTGAAGTATGAATGAAACTAATCCAATCCTATTGGCATTGCGTGATGACGTAGTGTGTGACTGCATACACAGAAGCTACAAAGGGAAGCCGGCACACAACAGCATTAGTTCTGCGATGAAGCAAGTCGCTCCCAGGCAGGAGGAGGCGTGGCAAAAGGACGCAGTGTTGTGTTCCCTTCTCAGGGAACAAGGGTTACAGTCGTAACTCGAGACGTTCCCTTTCAAGGTCAATGTCAATGACGACACTATGGGGAACGAAATGCCCACTATGCCACAACGAAGCCTGCCTGTCCTAGTGTGAAGCTGTCTCAGGCAAGATGGCCTTAATTCCCCCGGGAGCAAACTCCAGGCACTGCGGAGATTCTGATTTTGATTCTGAAAAGGTCACCAGTGTGTTTAAAATGTACGGAAACTAATTAGAACTATAGATATTCTGCACACAGTAAAAATAATGTAGCATGCATTAACTAACTGAAAAAAATGTCTCCATGTCAAAGGTGGTTCTCTGAATCTGCTCGCTGGTTGATGCTGAATGGCCGTTCTGAGGAGGCACTGAAGCGTCTCCACTACGTAGCTAAAATCAACGGCAAGCCCGAGATGGCAGAAAAGATCACTTTAGAGGTTTCACATCAGCCTTTCTGTGTCATAATTAAACACTATACTTATCGAAAGTTCTGGGTTGTTTTTTAAATGAAATTTATTCATGTGATGGCAAAGCTGAATTTTCAGCAGTCATTACTGCAGTCTTAAGTGTCAGAAAATCCTCTAGAAATCATTCTAATATGCTGGTTTGGTGCTTTTATTATTTTCTATTATTATTATAATAATAATTATTGTTATTTCAGGTGAAAAATTCAGCTTCAAATTTTTTTGGAATACGTAATAAATTTTATTTTCAGGATTCTTTGATTATAAAGTTCAAAAGTTTGATGAATATAATGTTAATATTTATTTGTTAGAATATTTGTAACAATGTGTGTATATACTGTCACTTGATCAATTTAATGCATCCTTGCTGAAGATGTTTAATTTTGTTTAAAAAAAACAGCAGTGTATGTGCTTCATGTATGTGCTTATAGGTGCTGGAGTCACACATGCAAAAAGAAGTTAAGTCTAGTAAGAGAATTTATACTGCGCTTGATCTCCTGAGAACACAAACCATGAGGAAGATATCCATGTGCCTTATGGTCGTCTGGTAAGTATCAATTTGAACATGTCAATGTTTCAATGTCTGTATGCAAGAAATCTGGATGGTGGTCATGCCTCTTCTTTTATGTATAAATACATAAATATACATTAAATATATTAAAATCAATAATAAAAATGGCTACTGTTCTTCCTAACAGGTTTTCAACTAGCTTTGCATATTATGGACTGGCCATGGACCTGCAGAAGTTTGGGGTGAACATATATCTAATGCAGGTCATCTTTGGGGCGGTAGATTTTCCCGCTAAACTGGTTGCTCTTCTGATGTTGACCTTTCTGGGCCGACGTTTGACCCAAGGCTTGTGTCTCCTTGTGTCAGCATCTGTAATATTTGCCAACATTTTTGTTCCTATAGGTAAGACAATAGCTTTATTTCTATTATGATGCCATTGACGCTACAATCATTAACCTAATTCAATGGCTAATCACCTTATGTGATGACACGGATTTTATAAATGATAATTATAAAATGTAATAAACGCTGCTCCTGGATGGCTACCTTACAACCATTTAGATGTGGTTTTCAAGTAATCCTGAGCACATTAATTAGGTGGTTCAGGTGTGTCTGATTATGGTTGGAGCCAAACTCTGCTGGATGTCATGTTTTATAATGGATTTTTAATCTAATGTTTCTTAATTATTAATAAAAGTTGTTATTATATCTACACTTGTCAGCCACAACATTACAACCACTGCAGGTGAAGTGAATTGTTACAATGCTACCTGTCAAGGAGTGGAATATGTTAGGCAGCAAGTAAACAGTCAGTTCTTGAATTGTGTGGGAAACAGGAGAAATGGGAAAGCAAAAAGAGTTGCTTTGACAAGGACCAAATAGTGATGCTAAGACAACTGGGTCAGAGCATCTCCAAAAAGTCTTGTGGGATGTTCCCAGTATGTGCAAGTAAGGACAGCCGGTGAACCGGCATCAGAGTTATGGGCACCAAAGGCTCATTGATACACATGCGGTACGAAGGCTAGTCCGTCTGGTCTGATCACACTGCTAGAGTTACTGTAGCTCAGATTGCAGAAAAACGTAATGCTGCCTGTGATAGAAAGGTGTAACAACACACAGTATATAGTAGTTAGCATCAGAACTGGACCATGGAGCAGTGGAAAAAGTTTGCCTGATCAGATGAATCACATTTTCCTTTAGATCAGGTGGATGGTCATGTGCGTGTGTGGTGAAGAGATGGCAGAAAATCATGGGAAATCTATGGGAGTAAGGCAGGCCGGCGGACGCAGTGTTATGCTGTTCGGCTGGGAGACCTTGGGCCCTGACATTCAAGTTGATGTTACTTTGACACATACATTGGCCTTCATGGCAGAGCCTCTTTCAGCAGACTAATGCACCCTGACACACCTTTTCCTTTTTTTCTTGTTTTCTTTTCTTTTACAGGGACCTATGCTGAATCCATGCAAATTTCATTGTATTATTTCCCAAGAAACAAGATTTGGCAAAAAGTTGTTAAATGTCTTATGTCATGTGACAACACAAACTACAATATCAATCATAGGTGTGTCTAATCTTAATAATTCATACTGACTGCTAATGAAGCTGTTTGTCATTGCAGAAATGCAGTTCACAAGGACAGCGCTTGCCGTTCTTGGGAAGGGCTTCACGTCAGCGTCCTTTACTTGTGTCTACCTATTTACTGGAGAGCTTTACCCTACTGTCATCAGGTCAGAATAAACATAAACTATAGAATTTGTCTGAAGCATCCAAATGTTTTAGTTTTGTTTAAACCATTATGCTATTATGCAACTATGTACAATATAGTACCATGGAATCTTGCCCCATAATACCATTGTATATGAATATATTCATTCAGTATCATGGTATTGTTATCTTATACCATCACTGTAAACAGGGTTGCCAACTTTGGGACTTTGGCTGGAGTGAGACTATAAAATGTCAGTGTGTGCACGGAGAACATTTTTGGTAATCCTAATTTTAAAAATGTCAGTCCTTGTTTACTGAGTATAAACTCTGATTTATACACACACACACACACACACACACACACACACACACACACACACACACACAAAACTATTAGAATGTAAACTCTTTTTCAAAATGTACTATTAATTTATTGATTGCACTATAAAAAAAATAAAGATTTTTTTTACAAAATAGATTAAGAAAGCCACCGCTAGTCACATCTGGTTAGATTGATTTGTTTAGATCCAGTGAAGTCGTGTCCCACAACTTTTTCTCAGGATCGATATTGTCTCCCACCACTTTTTGAAACATTGAGGCATGGATGTACATAATACAAATAAATAAAACATCTACAGTTAACTAGCAGAGCATTAATTTAGTTCGCTATTAAATAAGAGATCTAGCGCTAAAATATATATTTTTTAAATCAAGCTGAGCGCTTGTTGCCGCTGCTTGTGTCATGGATACAGTTGTTCTCTTGTGGCGCGCGCACAGTCTTCAATCTATCGCCGTTGCAGAGACGCTCTATTCGTTCCGGTGAAATCACAAAATAAAATGCACACAAAGTGTCCCTGCTTGATATAGACTGTAACCACTGATGAACATATTCAGTTCTTATGAGAAAATAAATGAATAAAACTCACCGGGAAAAGTCCGGACTCTCCCAATTGCCACTCCGCCTCTAATACGCTATGGTAGTCTAGTCATCAACAGAATATTAACGGATTCGATTGAGAGGGGAGAAAAATGGATTTTGGCGTGACATTTCCTGCGTGTGCGTGACAGCGTGAGATTGATGCTTAAAGCGTGAGTGTCACGCCAGATGCGTGAGAATTGGCAGCCCTGCTGTAAAATGGACTGTACAGAAACATAGTCCTAAATATAAGTGCCACAGTATAGTAAAATCGTCTCGGTTACAAATGTTACCCTGGTTCCCCGAGAAGGGGAATGAGATACTGCGTCCTGGGGAGCTTTCAGCGCGACCGGAGTCTGAAGCATGTGTCTAAACATGACAATAATATTGGCCAGGCGACAGTCTATGACGTCACTACCGGTGTGACCAGAGTATAAGAGGGGTGCCTGTAGTACACGTCCACAACTTCTTTTGTCTGAAGGAGACATGGGCAGGCATACCCGAAGCATTGCAATGAGACGCAGTGTCTCGTTCCCCTTCTCAAGGAACCAGGGTTACATTTGTAACCGAGACGGTCCCTTTTAAATTAAAAAAACGTTGACACTTTGGGGAACAAGTACAGACACACAAATACAGACACCGCAATGCTGAAGGAATGAATGCCGTAACAGCTGACATAAATTCTATGATTCCACGGAGCTAGGACCGGAGTCACCATCCCCTTCTTAGATGATACGCGCTGGCGGCTGTCGTGAATATTCCCTAGGGCCAGAAACCCCGTCTACATACCCTACGGGCAGAGCTCAGGACCTGGTATTCTTACAAATACCTTCAAGGAAATATGGCCAAGAATAAAGAATATCCTGCTTGTCACTTCAAGGGACACTATACCCCTGACCAGTGGAGGTCTCAAGAAAACCACTCTCAAACGAGAAGAGACCTAGCAACACAAGGAGGCTCACGGAGAGCCAATGACCTGACAGTATCCGAGGGGAGCTCTTCGAATGGAGAACTCAGCAAGACCACTCTCTAAATGAGATCTACGCTAAGGACTGCTTACCAAGGAGGAGGACTGCTCACAAAAGAGAGTCTACTGCCTCCACTGAGCTCTTAGAGCAGAAGCTTCAGCAACCTAACTATGCTCTATGTTAAAAGATAACCTCTCCAAGGAGGCTCACAGAGAGACATACGACCTAGCGTGGCCAGCCTGACCGAGCTCTAAGCTCTAAAGCGAGAGGAGACCTAGCGAGACAACTCGATACTGCTATCTAGGGGTGCGTTTTCCATACCACAACATAACTCGTTGCTATACTACCATAGTACTACTGTTTCCTGAAACCGCACTGTCGCAAATTAGACGTTCAACCACGTTGGTTAATGATTTCACGCAGGTGGTGGAGTAATAACTACTTTTAAAGAATCTGTTTGAGATCAATTAATGCTAAATGTTTTGCTTTAAATTATGGACATGGCATCTGAGGACTATTTCTCATTTTTCTCAGTTATTTTGCTTTATTTTCAGATTCAATCATAGGCTCGTTCTTACGTACTAGAGCACGTTCGCATATGCGCACTCTTCAAAAACGGTGCTTTAAATCTCTTGACAAACTAAAAGACATAAATTACATTTGTATGTATCCTAAGCTTGCTTATTTGAGTGCACATGTCAAACTCTTCTTCTTACCACAGGTGTAGAGCTGTCGTTCCAAACACACTATGCGATGCTGTTCGTTAGAACTATGGTTTCGGGAAACACCGACTCGTTGAACTATACTGATAACGATGGAGCTTGCGACCATAGTTGGCTAACAATACTTTTGGGAAATGGACCCCAAGCAGAGCTCTCAGAGCGAAGGCTTCAGCATAACGACCCTCTATAGGAAGAGAGGGGAAGCCAAACTCCGCTCTACGCTAAAGTCTGCCAATAAAGGAGGCTCACAAAAGATCCTGACAACCCAATACTGCTATCCAGGCAGAGCTCTGGGGTCGGAGGAATCAGCAAGATGACTTTCTAGAGCGAGAAGGGGCCTAACAACACTCCAATGGATGCTGGGAGCTAACAGCGAAGGCTAGCTACAACCATTGTAAAACCTGTAATATGATCTAAATATTATATCTTATCTTATTAATATTAACCTAAATTAATAAATAAAAACATTGTGCATACACTTCAATATGCATTAACTTATGTAATGAATAGAATTGTATTATTGTATAGTGGTACCAGTAGGAGAACATAAACACTGCTCAGGTACAATGAGCCGAATGAGAGAAAGCAAGACAAAAAAATTATACAAAAATCACAAGTCCCCTGTCACGGGTTTGCCAGGCTCTCTCACCTCCACCACTCAGCGATCCCTCTCACCGGAGTACTAACCACACACACCTGTCACCAATCACTCTCCTCGTCAGCACCGCTTAAGGCCCCGTTTACACGAAGGGAAAACGCAGAGATTTCCCTGCGGTTTGGCCTCTCATTTACACGAAAACCCCGTTTTTATCACAGAAAACGATTATTTCTAAAAACTCCGGCCAAAGTGGTGATTTCTGAAAACGCCGGTTGTGTGTTGCCGTGTCAACTGGGAGAAACGGGGTTTTAGGTTCTCTCTTGTCGATTCTAGAGATTCTGATTGGCTTGCATGGCTTTATCCTTCTCCCTACACCGCCGCCCATAGGTTTGGCATAGTTATGATGGCGCTCGCGGCGTAATTATGCGGGTTGTGGGCACAATGTTATTATTGAAAACGGAAGGGGGTGGGATATTCGTTTCTCTAAATACCCGGTTATGTGTAAACGTGGCCTAAAAGCATACACATCAGTTCACTCATTAGCCGCGTTTCCATTATCCTTCAAATTGCGCAAATTGAATCATTTTCTTTGCTACAAGTGTAAATAGTAGTTTTTTTTGCCAAATAGTAGTATTTTAGCACATTATAAAACAGATCGCAATAATAAAATATTGAGTGTAAATTATTATATTTATTAAATAAATGCCGCCTTATTAGGACAATAAAGCCCTCCCTACACCAACTCGATAAACACTTTATTGTTAAATAACCGGTATGCACTTTAATTCCACTTAAAAAAATAAATGCCTTTCCAATCTGATATGCGATGGGAAAATGAAGCAGAACGAGCAGAAGGCGGATTTGAATTCTGGTTCAAACGAGTATCTTCTACGTGCCTTACTCCCTACGCCACTGCCTCTGATAAATTACAGGCTTTTTTTGTACTTTTGTCCATCCCAACCAGACATTGGTGGGTGGAGTTAGTGTAAATACCTTCTACCAACAAAGCGGGCTATTTGCACTTGGTGTATATAAACACTCAGAAATTTTAATCCAGCGACCAACCAACAAAGCTTCGTTGTTGCTCCAGTTTTCATGTTTGTTCCACAGGCAGACTGGCATGGGCTTTGTCTCCACTATGTCCAGGATAGGATCCATGGCCGCTCCTGCAGTCCTGATCTTGGATGAGATTGTGCCGGCTCTGCCTAGCATTATATACGGGGGATCTGCTGTAATTGCTGGTTTAATAGCCTTTTTGCTTCCAGAAACCCTCAACATTCCTCTGCCTGATACCATTGAGGATGTAGAGGAGAAAGGGTAACGTCAGCTGTTCACATGATCAGATCACGTGACTATTACTAAGTGTCGGTTTCACGACTTCGTATAACACTGTACTGTACATTTCACTCATACAGGGAAAAGAAAAAGCAAAGTCTCCAGGAACAGACACAGAGTGAATCGCTGGCCTTACAGGACATCAAACAAGATGGAGGAAAATATGAAGAGAACAAGAACAATCCAGCTCAAATAAAGGAATAGTTATTACACACTGAGACAAACATTCAGGAACTGTTGATGTTGGCTGTCTCAATCTAGACCAATAAAACTGGACTTGACATGAGAATGGATTTCTGATTGCTTTAAAAGTGAAGTGATGCATACTTTACACAATGCACTCATTGTTATTCTCCAAAAGTGCATAGGTCATTTATGCGACACTAACAGTATATTGTGTGATAAACAGACTGAAATTTGAGTCATTATTCACCTGATAATCTTAAATTGTTTTCTTTTTTTTCTCTTTCATGACATTGTTGAAAAATCATGAGAAGTTGAAGTTAATGCGTAATTGCAGGGATTGATTTTGTTCAGATGTTTAACGGCTGAGTAATACCTTCTGGATGATTATTTAGAATGTGAGTAATGAAGGATCTGCAGTCATTTAATTATGTGAAACTTATGATGCAGAATGATTCTACTTTTATTGTAATAACTAAATGTTGGTTTACAATAAAGCTCAGTTCATTAGCTAATGCATTATCAAGAACTATTAAGCAACACTTTTTTACAGCATTTAATACTGTGATTAGTGCTAATTTATATATTTTTTATTATTAATTTATGCTCATTCATAATACATTAAATAGTATTTACTTTTAGGATGTTGAATGCTTGAATCTGATTGGTTGACGAACGTTCAAAGGTCTTTACAGTCTACAGCAGCAAAATAACAAACCCCCCAACAACATAAGACAAATTATTTCCTTTTTTTTTTTACCACAAAAATTAATTTTTATTAATTATGGAAAGCACATTCTCTCTATCTCTCTCTCTCTCTCTCTCTCTCTCTCTCTCTCTCTCACCCACTCAAATGCACAAACACATACAGTGCATTATTTTTCTAATGATTCAACGGCCCGTCATCATTCCTTACTTTATTTTAGGTTTTCTCAGCATTCAGAGCCATAAATTACAACTCATTTATCTCAAGTTTTCTGTTGAGTAGGCCTAAATATTGTTACTGGATTTACAAGAAATATTTAATATTTCTTGAATCAGTCTTCACTTTGAATCAGTGCAACTGTGATGGGTGAAAGAGACAAAGTGATGGGCCAATGTTGTTTCCTATCTTTACGATCTTAAACAGTACTATCAGTGCTCATGTAACGCATATGATGTTGATAATCAAGGTATTTATGTTGTTTATGTGTCTATGTGGCGTTTTTAATATGCTTTAGACAAAGCATGTGTAAGTTCATAAGTCGACAGCATTGCTGAGTATTTTCTGCTTAAAACTGCAGTGAACCAAAGACAGTCTCAAAAACACGCTTTGAAATCGCTGGTGTTTCTGACGTCACAAACGACCTTGTAACCAATCAGATCAACGTGTGATCGTCAACCAGTGGATCTCTGAGTGAGTGAGTGAGTGAGTGGAGGCGGGGCTAATTTAAGGCATGAAGAAAGGGGGGAAAATAAATATGTAATTGAGGTTATCAGAGTTTTTAGGGATAACATTATTGACTGCAGGGGGACTTTAAAGAAGGGTTGTGTTCCAAATGGGTTACAAGTAGAATGATGAAGACTAAAGGACTAAAACCAGGTAGTTCTTTTAAGAATCAAAATTTTACAGTTAATTTAAATGTAATCAACTAGAAATTAAAATTAACCTTACCTTATTTTTTTTAACACTATTTAGCCTATATTTAACGTGCACACAAAATGCAGTGTGTACAAAGTACAATTGTTAAAGTGATAATTTATGAGTGATAGTGTTGATTGTTGTTTCTCTGTAAATAAATTTGCAAAAATCCTCTGTGAGGGATTGGGAACGAGGTTGGGTTGGCAAAGCAAAATAATGATGTAATTAAAGTAGTAATTAAATAATGTAATTTAATGTAGTAATTAAAATGATGTCCATGGTTTAAGTTTATTAACCACTCATTATTTGCACATTAGATTTTGGATAAGTTGTAGATTTCATTAATTTAATGAAAAAATTGTATAATTTAATTTGGAGATTATATGGACTGAAGTTCTAAAACACACTTTAAACTTTAAACACGCCTTTAAATGAGGTGAAACTGACAATTTTGTCCATATGAGAAGTTCAGGTTTCATTTTACTGCTGGCTATCGCGTCATTTGTCTTTTAGTTCTTGTCTAGTAGGTTTAAGTTCACCTGATTATATTATAACCCAACCCACATGCGCGAGCGTGGCTGACTGAGTGGAGGAACCGGTAAGACTCAAAACGTCAAGTCACAAACACGCTGACTTACATTTCGTTCATTCTTCATGAAGAACATTACGAAGGTAAGTTACACAGTCTCTCATATATGCTATTTATATCTTAGTTAGTCGAGGTTTTATTTCATTAGGACTGTTTTTCATAGACTGAAAAATTATGTTTATAAACAACAGTGAAACTAGCTGTTAAGTTTAATATCAAATAGCCTAGAGCTATTTGTAAAGATTATTAGGGATATTATTAGATTTTAGTCGTCGTAATAGTAGTTGAACAAACACGAAGCGTACAGAAACATATAGGCTATAGAATAGTCTATGAAATTTCGATCTGAAGGGTCCAGTTGAATTAGACTTGGTGGGGCTAATAAATGTTGTTTTGGGTTATAGGCTATTCTATAAACTAGTTTTAGGTGTTGTATACAAGAGTTGTATGTCCCATTATGCTCATATATCGCCACGTTATTTCCGCTTAGGTATTTACAGAAGAGTATTTGTATGAGAAAGATTGCCGTTTTAACTAAAGGGGGCGCTATAATGACAGTGACAAACATGACAATATGCCTGTAAACTTTGATCCAAGATAAACTGGTAAAAACAGTTATTGTTTCATGAACTTAAAGACTAAACTCTGATAAGTGTTGCTTGCAGCAAAATTGTATTTGTATTGTCTATTAAGGTGCAGGTTATCCAATATTGTTGTGAAATACAGTGATTTTACATTTAATTAAATGACCATCAAACACTGAAATTTTTACATTGTTACGTGACATTAAAATATGTAACTCAGAAATTCAATAATATTTGCCACTCATCACAAAATATGTACAATATAAGTTTTAAATGACCTTGATGGACTTACTATATTCATAAATAAAGCTACACAATTAATATAATGAGTGGGGGGGGGGGGGGGGGGGGGGTATTCCTGTAGATTAGGACAGAAGCATCATGGGGGAATACTGCATTACAAACGGCCCTCGTCCAACGATGGGTGTAAATTACCAATTTGTGTGTGCTAATTATTGAGATTAAACTAAATCGTTGCCAAAAGTTTAGATGAACTTTAAATGAATATGTCTGGACGGGTTTCCCCTTTGACCAACCTTCCGATGATGAGTGGAAATAAATCTCTGCTAAACACGTAATGTTTCTAAGAATTTGAAAACCAGTGAATACAGTGAATATCACTGCATTCAAATATTGATGTTTAAAGTCTTGGCATTTCTAACATATACTTTTCTGCTGCAGATGTCTGTGTCTGATCCACCTGTTCTCGTACCCGTGCCAAAGCCACGATCGACATATTTACTCAGAGCAAGCCTAGGACAGCCATTTACTCCGGGGTGAGCGGATGGAGCAAATGCTGTTCAACTATTGTCTGTAAAGTCTTAATCAGAAAACAAGCTTACCTTTTTACGCCTTAATACTACAAAGGAAGGCTTTTTAAAAGAAACAAAGGACTTGAATATTCTAATCCTAATCCAGGATATCTAATATCAAGTAATCTTTCTTGGAAAGTCAATACACTTACTATACTTGAATATCTTACAGAGATGGTGTTGGTCAGATGCCTTGTCCAGATGTTCAGGTTGATGCACAGATGAACTCTGAAGGTACTTTTTATTATGTGTTTTTTTTTTCAACAAGATATATGTAACGTTTAAGTATTAGTCGTCCTCCGTGTTGACCCAGAATACGTTATACTTAAAATATAATTTTTTTCTTAAATTGAAAAAGAAAACAATATAGTCGCCACAACTTTCAAAATATAAAAAAATATATATGTAATTTTAAATTGAAACAATAACCCACAATATTCAGTGGGAGAAAAATCTGAACATTTCAGGAGACGTATTAAATATAAAGACATAAAATATTTACATTTAAATTCTTTTGTTTAGCAGAAGTAACAAACATCTCAAGCAGTTTATCATAAGTAGAGGTGTTCGATTCCAGGTTTTTCTGCGACTCCCACCGTACGTGCCACACTTATTGTGTAATCCAACACCAATGACTCCAAATGTTAAAGGGATAGTTCACCCAAAATTAAAAATTACCCCATGATTTACTCTCCCTCAAGACATCCTAGGAGTATATAAATTTCTTCTTTCAGCCGAACACAATCAGAGTTATATTTAAAAATGTCCTGGCTCTTCCCAGCTTTATAATGGGAGTGAATGGTAACTGAGATTTTGAAGCCCAAAATTGCGCATCCATCCATCATAAAAGTAATCCATATGACTCCAGGGGGTTAGTAAAGGCCTTCTGAAATGAAACGATGCGTTTTTGTAAGAAAAATATCCATATTTATAACTTAATAAATACCCATAATGTACTGTGAGTGTCACGTGCCAAATGAATTCCCGCATCCATCCAACCAATTTCCAAACCGCTGGTCCACTGTGCCTACACCGTAATATCATACAGGTATAAATGCATTTTTAATTGATTATTAAATTGTTTATTTAAGGTTTATATATGCTATAACAGAGCTCAAGATACATCTTTTCATCTTACTACTTGAGCTGCCAGTCTGCTAAGTTTCAAATGATTATTAAACAGCAATGCACAAACTATGCAAAAGAGACAGTGTTAACTCAGTGTCTGAATCCACTCACTCGTTTTCATTCATTCACTTAAAGGAAAACTCCACTTTTTTTGTAAATAGGCTCATTTTCCAACTCCCCTAGAGTTAAACAGTTAAACAGTTTTACCGTTTTCGAATCCATTCAGCTGATCTCCGGGTCTGGCGGTAACACTTTTAGCATAGCTTAGCATAGATCATTGAATCTGATTAGACCGTTAGCATCTCTCTCCAAAAAAATGACCAAAGAGTTTCAATATTTTTCCTATTTAAAACTTGCCTCTTCTGTAGTTGCATCGTGATCTAAGACCGACGGAAAATGAAAGTTGCAATTTTCTAGGACAATATGGCTAGGAACTATACTCTCATTCCTGCGTAAATAATCAAGGAACTTTGCTGCAGTGCCATGGGTGAGCAGGCGCAATGATATTACACAGTGCCTGAAACTTAGAGCCGGTCACGTCGGAAGTTTTAGGCTTAAAAAGCCATTTTAAAGGTAGGGTAATAGAAGTGGTCTAAATATGAGAAAAAAAAAATCACATAGCTTCTGTGGGAGTCTGGACCAAAAAATGATGGTGTGCCTCCAGGAACAGGGTTGGGAAACACAGCCTTTGTCATTCGTTTCTGATTAATCCCACACCCATTTCTGGTCTGGTAATTAACTGTTTAAGCACTAAGGGTACGTTTACATGACAACGACGTTCTTAAAACAGAGACGTTTTTCCTTTGAGTTTTCCGCGCACATTGTCAAAACGATTCACACGGATCTGGGAAAACCACTAAAAATGCTGTATTCTGCTGCCAGGCCATTAGATGGCGATGAAACACTATAGATTGAACACGTAATACGCATGTGCATGATGTCATCGTCTTCAGAGATTCCTGTTTTTGTTGTTTACACAGAGACCGTTTTCAAAAACTTGCACTTCGAAACCCATTTTCAAAATTGTACATTTTCAGGCTCCCAAAACGCTGTTGTCGTGTAAACGAATGGCCCAAATGCATAAAAGGTCTTACGGTTTAAGTTGAAAAATGGTGTCGTGTAAACAGCATCTTAGTTCTTTTCCCGGTATTGTCAATGTTTTTATGATGAGTTATAACTATGAGTTTCTCCCTGGATTTTTTTTTTATTAAAAAAAATAATATATTTTTTTTATTTCTCTGAAACACCAATGAAGACAAATGTTGACAATACTCTTTTGATTACACACAGTGCAGCTGTTGTAGCTACAAAAAGGGCAAAAATATATAAAGAAATAGAAATACCATTGAAATGTGTAAAAGTCATCAATATATCTCATCTCATACAGTGGCTTTGTGTGAGGAACATGTTATTAATTATTATTAAGTCATTATTGTCAGCACGATCTGTATGTGCAGCAGTCTTTTATAAATCCCAAATTAAAAAAGAATCAAAATACTCAGGATTCTCATATATGTCAGATATCAAATAAACAAGAACAGAACAACCAACAAATGTAGACAATGACCAACATGGAGCAGCTGAAACTGAGGGTTATAAATACACATGCAAACACCAGGGACTAAATGAGACAATTAAGTAGACACAGGTGCAACCCATGAGGGCGAATCAGAAACCATGGCAACAGTGGAACTGGGACTAATGAAACTGAACTGGGAACAGTACAAAACTAAACACAACGTCCAACTCAAGCAAAACACAAACACAGATCCAAGCTTATAGCATCTTGCCGGTTCTTGTTAGCCGACATGGCAAGTTTGATTACGTCGTGATGATGAGATTTCAAAGCATCAGTATCAGTGAGTAATGACATCACACAAATCTGTTGTATTGACCTGAGGATACCTGGAATATTGAGCAAGATTCACATGATTAGATTCATGTTGATTTTTCTATTTTTACTTTCATTGTTTCAGAGCTGAATGGAAATTCCTTGAAACATTCCTTCCTTTGACTTGATGACAGAAATGTCATATTTATGATAGTCTGAGTCTCTGGCACCATGGCTTAAAGGGTTTGTTCACCCAAAAATGATTTACTCATGTTGTTCCAAACCTGTATGAGTTTTTTTCATCTGTTGAACACAAAGAAAGATTTGGTTTTTGTGAGTCAAACAAGTGGATCTCTGAGCTGAGTGAGTGGAGGCGGGGCTCATTTGCATATTCATAGAACTGCGTATACTAAATGAGGCAAGGGTTTCGATATACATTCAAGCTATTTTAAGGCATGAAGCATTTTTTTTCAAGGAAAAAAAACGCTTAAATATGTAAATTTAGTTAACTTAACAGAAGAAAGGAACTCATACAGGTTTGAGGTGCGTAAGTGAAGACATTTCTTTTTGGGGGGAGCTATCCCTTTAAAACAGTGGTCTCAAACTCAGTTCCTGGAGGGCCACAGCTCTGCACAGTTTAGCTCCACCTCACGCCTATCTGAGGTTTCTAGTAATCCTGAAGAGATTGATTAGCTCAGGTGTATTTGATTAGGGTTAGAGCTGTGACCCTCCAGGAATTAAGTTTGAGACCACTGCTTTAAAAGGACTTCTACTGTTCACAGCCACAAACAAGGCAAACACTTATTAAAGTACGCAAAAGGTGTGGAAGCTTGTTTCCGCCACAGAATAAATAAATAAATAAAAAGGCAATTTTGACTTTTATCTCACAATTCTGACTTTTTTTTCCTCACAATTGCATCTTATAAAGTCAGACTTTATTGTACAAATACAAATTCTCTTTTAAAATGTGTTATTCTTTGGCAGAAACAAGCTTCCATAAAAAGGTGATGGGCTGATGATTTTTTTTTTTCTCAGTAGAAACGTATATCAAAAACGAGGTTAGTGTGGATGATTCATCTAATCCGTTGATTCATTGCACCTCTGAACCGCCTGATCTTCAAGCTGTTAAAAGCAACTGCAGTGAAACATTGCCTGGGCCAGCATCACTCACCATCAGTCCCAGTTCAGATCCGGATCGAGTGAAAACTGCTGACTCGATGTCTTCTGACGATTCCACTGTGACTCTAAACCCCTCAAAATCACAGGATGACGTCAATTCTGATAATGCAAGGTAATGTAGCACTCAGTAGTTTTCCCTCATAGCTGTGTTTTTATTTTGTTTATGAAATGGCATGTTTCTTGACGAAACTTGTCTTTGGTAACTTCTCTGTTTATATTTATCTTTGTAGTTTCATAGATCAGTTAATGGATACTCAAACAGAACTTGGCACCAGTGAAGGGATCCATCAAGTTCTCAAATCACAGAACCTTCAGATCAAAACTGACAGATTCAAGAAACCACGGTACATTATGATTACTCCACAGAAAACAAGGTTCCCTATCATGTCTCATTTGACAGTCTCGCGTGCCAATATAATATATTTAACGCCTAATCAAATAAGAAATTACAATTTGCGTACTTTTTTTTTTTTTTAAAGCATTGTAACGTCAAAGTCCCTCTGTGGTGAAAATCAAGCTTTTAATGTTGTTTATGTGTCTATGTGGTGTTTTTAATATGCTTTAAGACAAAGCATGTGTAAGTTCATAAGTCGACAGCATTACTGGGTATTTTCTGCTTAAAACTGCAGAGAACCAAAGACAGTCTCAAAAACACGCTTTGAAATCGCTGGTGTTTCTGACGTCACAAACGACCTTGTAACCAATCAGATCAACGTGTGATCGTCAACCAGTGGATCTCTGAGTGAGTGGAGGCGGGGCCCATTTTACATATTCATAGAACCACGAATACTAAATGAGGCAAGAGTGTCGAGTTACATTCCAGATATTTTAAGACATGAAGCTTCTAAATGTCATTTTGGTCAAAGATGAGTTTTAAGGGATGAAATTATTGACTACGGAGGACTTGAAGCACATGTACAACTCTAATATAAAAGCAAACTTGACATTGCATATTTTTTTGCAAGATCTTAGAATATCTTGAATTCTTGGTCTGCAGGGCTGCAACCATTCGTGTGAGCAGGAAGAAGCAGACGATATCAGGCCCGCGCCAGAGAACCAGCGAGTGTGTGGTGACACAATCCAGCTGGCTCGACGTATGGAAGGGACGCAAGTAACTAACTCTACACCATGTCAGAAATCACATGACAACTTTTAAGAAAAGTCAACTTTCTGTAATTTAGGCCTTTATCCGTTTGAAACATTTCAAAATAACCAGCTATTCAACAGCTAATTTAAATAATGCATTTCAAAATAACAATATTAATACTAAATATTAATATGAAATAATCAAACATCTTTACAAAAAAAATGTAAACATAAAAGGGCCCTTTCACACCAAGCACTTTGCACATAAAAAGATACTTATGGTAATTATGAAATTATATATAGCCCTGGTTTCACAGACGGGGTTTAGATTAAGCCAGGATTTGGCCTTAGTTCAATTAAGACATTTATGTGTTTTTTTTTTGTCTTAGAAAAAACATTACCGGTTGTGCATCATGACACTGACATATTTTAAGATATATCAGTGCAAGTTGCTTTCAGTTAAAACAGCTCAAACATGCATTTTAATCTTTAAATCCTAAGTAAGTGGTTCGATAAATTGCTAATTGCATTTAACATAATACATTTTCCTTTAATTGCAAATAACAGCATCTTACCTGTCTTAAGAAAGTTCAACACAGAGTGTATGTCATAATTATCCCCATTTTTCAAAGAAAGGTACACCTTGGTGTCATCCGCGTAAAAATGGTAAGGAACGTTGTGCTTTTGAAAAATCAAGCCTAAAGGGAGCAAATACAGTGAAAACAGCGGGCCCAAAATAGACCCCTGAGGTACATCACAAGTTAATGGTACAGTAGTGGAAGAAAAATTCCCATCCTCTACAAAAAATGTTCTATCAGAAAGAAAGAATTTAGACCAATTCAATGCGGTACCTTGAATTCCGATGCAGTTACTCAACCGTTCAAGCAAGATAGCATGGTCAATGGTGTCAAAAGATCCAAAAAGAACAAAATTGCACAGTTACCCGAATCCACAGCCAACAAAAGATCATTCAACACCTTCAGCAAAGCTGACTCTCTACTGTGATGTTGTCTGAAACCAGACTGACACTTATCTAAAGTTATTCTCACTTAAAAATAGTCAATTGATGGAAGATGGCCTTTTCCATTACTTTTGATAAAAATTGTCATTTTGAAATTGTGCGATATCTAAAATATAGGTATCTGACCTGGCCTTTTTGCGGAGTGGATTCACTACTGCGTGTTTCAGGATTGATGGAACAGTGCCTTGAGATAAGCTGCTATTTATAATAGTTCAAACAAAGTTCAGTTGAACACCCAACACTTCCCTAAGTAGATGAGGAGGCACCACATCCAAGGAGCAAGAGGAAAGCTTCATTTTATGGAAAAGCTCTACTAGAAAATAAGAAATAGGCTCAAACTCAGTTAAGCAGGCCGAACATGGGTCATTAACAGATGAGTTCAAATCAAACTTGGGGATACAAGAATGAATTAGTATTAATTTGATCTATAAAAAATTTCAAAAATGAATCACAGATGAGAGCAAATTGGGATTAAGTACATTATGTATTGTACTGAACAGTGTCTTTGGGCTGTGAGCATGCTTTGCTATCAAGTTAGAAAAATATTTTTCCTTAGCAGCCTTAACAGTGCTGGTAGCTCACTATGCAATCTCTCATGATTTCACAGGATACTTGGAGCGTATCTTTCTTTCAGCTTTCCTCCATTCCTGTCTGGAGGCACGAGTATCCTCGTTAAGCCAAGGTTGCGTCCTTAATTTAGGTTTCTTTATTTTAAATGGAGCAACTGAGGCCAAAACATTGCCACACAGTGTTAAACTAATAAAATTGATCATTAACAGACATCTCTGGGCAAATTAGGGCAAACATCCCTAACAAATGCATCTTCGAACTGTTTAGATGTAACAGAATTAACAGACCGGATTGGACGACCACAGGACTTGACATTAACCTTTGAGAGTTACCTTTAAGTAACCTTTAAACTATACTGGCTTATGATCTGATAGACAGATTTCATCACTCTCTGTATTACTGACAGTGAGACCTACTGAAATGACCAAATCAAGAGTATTTCCTTGTTTATGCGTAGACGCTGTGACAGACAAAGTGAGATTAAAAGAGTCAATCATTTGAAGAAATTAATTAACCAAAGGATAAGGACAACACACATGTATATTAAAATCACCATTTTATCATAATAAGGTACCAGAGAAGATAAAAAATCAGAAAAGTCCTGCAGAAACATCTTATTATAATAGGGAGGTCGATAAATCAAGGCACAGACAAGGGCGTTCTCTGTACTTATCTTAAGTACTTGAACTTCAAAACTGCTAAAATTGTCCACTGATAATGAATGAATGAATGAGGCATTTATATAGCGCTTCCATATGTACTACTGTACTCCCAAAGCACTTTACAATCATATCAGGGGATCTCCTCTCCTCAACCACCACCAGTGTGCTGCATCCACTTGAATAAACGACACTTAAAACTGTTCTTAAAAATTGTAGATACCCCCCCACGACCCGATGTCATTTTGTCAGCTCTCCTGGGACAGTCATCAGGTGCCGCTTCAGCAAGAGGGCCAAGTTCATCACAATTTAGGCAAGTTTCAGTTATAAACATAAAACCCATATCATGTGATGAGAGGAAGTCATTACGTTCAACAGAGCCATCTTTACAGTCTTTGGTTCTGTAGTCCGAGTCAGTGATGTTGACGAAGTTTACCCCAGCCTGGTGGCTTGATCTTAAAAAAGCTAGATCCGGTAACAATCCGTACGCCATATCCAAATGCTGTGGCCAGAGAGGTACGAGGCACGAAGGTCTTGTAATTGGCAATCATATGTAATTAAAGATGATGTGGCACATAAACAACACAGTTACGAACAGAAACAGCGGGACACACTGCACACACGCAGAGCGACGGCCTGCCGATGAACTCACTGGCGACACTTTGCTCCGAGAGGAAAAACTGGTCTGACTAGTTTCTCAGGAACTTAAAATCTTTGTGCTCGACATTTGCATTTGGTGTGAAAGTGCCTTTTGGACACCCATTGATTATAAGATTGCAGCAAGGAAACTTAAAGAAGTCCAAAGAAAGTTTGGATTTGTGTTAAATTGAGCAAATGCCAACTTTGTTTTGCAGGCACAATGTTCTGTGGTCGACTCTAGATGGGCATCTCATGTCATTGTGGAAAAAACGCACAGTGAGTTGTTTCATAATAAATGCTGAATAAATCAGTTTTTGCCTCTCCCCATTTGTCAATATAACCACATTTTCAATGTCCTACAGGACAAGTTCACAGAATATGTGTTTCATGTAACAAGCATCACCAACATACGGAAGCAGGATCAGGGACACTTCTCCATCTTTTTACAGAAGAAGCAGTTTGAATTCATGGCTCATAGTGATGGTAAGCTGTATTATGGAGAACTGGAAACTGGACGTAGTGAAGTGAAACATGCCATATCCTAAATCTGAGAGTCAGTGTTTGATTCACAGTGTTAATATTAGCATCTAGTTAATGAAGGTCATTGTGTTCAGCTCTGTCTTGTGAATGTGTTTTGTGGTAGCTGTGCAGGAAAGCTGGTTAGTGTCTCTCTACACCACTCGAGGGAGGGAACCGGTCACTACACCCAAACAACACGGACCACTGATCATGAAAGACCCGAGGAAAAAGGTGTACGCTGCTATCTGTGGATACACCCTTTGGATTTACAGCAGCAAAGAGGTGTGAAAAATTGCTTACTAATGTGAAACTTTCAAGAAGAATTTAAAGTCCCCCTGTAGTCAATCATTTTATCCCTTAATACTCATCTTTGGTCACCAAAAAGACATATTTAAGTGACGTCAGAAACACCAGTGATATCAAACCGTGTTTTTGTCTTTGGTTCACTGCAGTTGTAAGCAGAAAATACTCAGCAATGCTGTCGACTTATGAATTTACACATGGTTTGTCTTAAAGCATATAAAAAACACCACATAGACACATAAACAACATTAAAAGCTGGATTTACACCACAGGGGGACTTTAATAACATAAAGCAACAACTGTCTGGTTAAAAGTGTGTTGGGACTATGAGCTAAGTAAAGTTATTAACTGTTTGTCAAACTAAAACAAAGCCAGACTCTGATAATATATAGCTGTTGACAAGAGAAGTTTGCAAATTGAACTTGTTTGAATTAACAGGACTTCAATATAGGTCTTGGCATGATGTTTGTGTCTATGAATATAGCATCTGTGAAGTCGACAGGCCGTCACAGCTTCACTCTCATCACTCCATACAGGACCTTTAAGTGAGTCTTCCATTACAACGTTTTTTTGTATTACCTCTACACGCTTTGTTTACTGTCAGTTGGTTTGTCCAGTTTCTCCGCAGACTCTGTGAAGGAGGCGACCGTGTGGCTGGAGAATCTGAACGAGGTGATCCGCAGCGCTCTGTCCTACAGCGAGGTGGCCCATCGACTGTGGTCCAGTCCCTGTAATAAGGTGTGCGCTGACTGCGGTGCTGCCAACCCAGAGTGGGCTTCAGTGAACCTGCTGGTGGTCATCTGTGAGGCCTGCGCTGGGGCACATCGATCCATGAGCAGTAACCGGTCCAAAGTGCGAGGTCTGAAACTGGATAACAAGGTTTGGACGGAGCCTTTAATTCAGGTTAGTTTTGTCATGTTGCAACAACAAAACGCATCATCCTGTCAGCATGTCTTTATGAGATTATATGACCGGTTTTATTTCCTCCTCATTTTACAGTGCTCTGAAAAGTTGTCAAATGTTTTGTTTCTCAGTTGTTTGTGCTGTATGGCAATAAAGCGGCCAATAGTGTGTGGGGTCACAACATCCCTCCAGCGGAGCAAATCGGACCTGATGTTTCACCAGATCAGAAGGCGGAATTTATTCTAGCCAAGTACCGTAAAGGACTTTACCGCAAACCTCACCCGCTCGCCGCAAGCCAGAAACTGCTTGACCAGGTCAGAAATCTGATCACCCTGCAATCGTATTAGTTTCAGACCTATCTCATATTGCCCATGCATTATGTTCTGGTGCTCTCCAGAGGTTGCGTGAGGTGGTGTGTGGTCCTGATGTAGAAGAGACTCTGTCTCTGCTGTGCTCCGGGGCAAGAGTTTTGTTCAGCGCCACAGATCCTGAGCTTCACTCCGCCATCAGCGTGGCAGAGAGTTCTGGACAGGCACTGCAGACAGAACTACTCCGACACAATGAGTTTATGGGTTAGTTGAGTCCTGATCAGGCCGAAGTAAACTCTTAGTGTATCAGAGAGTGTTTGTTAACCACCTAACAGGTTTCCATGGCTCATTTGAACCCTTTTTTGAATATAGTACATTCTAAAACCATTCAGATAATTTGCATTGTAACATTATTTCATGACAATTAAGTACAGAAACGAATGCACCCTTGATAGCAAAAACATTAGCAAAACAGGCTGTGGAATTGAAAATTTCATCAAATTTACCTTTCATTAATCCAAATAATTGAAATAAAAAAAAAAGTTATTGTTTGTCAACTCGTATTTTTATACAGAGAAACATTCAAGTGGTAAATCATGACTCCCCGTTTCAATTTAAAATGTAAAGGAATATACTTTATTTCGATTGTTACTCATAAGAATCTCTAAGGGTGCTAATAATTGTGCTGTTCCTTAAAATTAATGCTACAATGCAAAATTTTTATGATATTTAGAATAAATGTATTGGCAACAAAAAAAATCTTGATCTTGAAGTGTAACTCGGACATGTTTTAGTTAAACTGACTCTCTTGTTCGTTATCTAACAGAAGTGTTATATTCTCAGATTTTTTTCTACGAAAAGGATGTTTTTAATTCATGTTGCTCTGTTTTAAAGACACACCTGACTTTGAGCAAACGAAACACTCAGAGGAACAGATGGGTAAGAATGCAGTACACTTTTAGATTATTGTATTGAGTGAAATACATTTACCAATGCAGAATCAGTTTTTGATCAAAGTAATGACAATGCTACATAGAGTCTTGTTTTTCTCTGATTTCCATGTGTAGAAGAACTCCACGGAAAGCTGGACGAGGAGCGCTTCTTGTTCTCGCAGGAGAATGAGTCTGCTGCCTGTGATGTGCTGGATTTGACAGAGGTCATTTCAGTGTTTGACTGCTCTGCAGGGTAAGCTCACGCCACTATATTAGTGTGTGAAAGGATATATGACTTAATCTACTGTCTTCAAGTTAGGACCGCATTAATTCTGGTGTGCTTGAATGCCATGCTTTAAACACAGGTTTATTCATATGATAATATTTGTAGATGCATTGTGTGTAATAGGTTGTGGATGTAACGTGTGGATAAACAAGCACAAATCTGAATCGAGACAGTTATTTTAATGAACAAGGAGAATACTCAGGAGTAAACCAACAAGGAAACTACACATTAACATAAACAGGGGTTAAAGTGGGCAGGAACGGTCCGGAACTGCGTTCTAGCCCCTCAGATAAATAAGTAGATTCAATAATCTCAACGAATCTCGAGATGACCGACCGACCAATCCACCCACGGTGGTTGAGCGGTAAAGTTATTTAGGTTCGATATTTCGCCAGACATTTGTTTTCCCTTAGCACTGTTTTATAGGGTCAGCAGTCTCACAAAGATATCAATAGCAGGATTAGTTTCAACATTATGTATCCATTGTATATATCGACATTAAATATTCATTCAAAATAACGTGCATGAATGCTGCATATTTATACCTGAGAATGCTTTGACGCGTTTCCACAACGCATGATGCATAAGGGAACGTCTGCCAATTCCACCAACTGCGTTAAACGTAGCCAATAATTTGTGTTATCTAAAATTACTTTTCAAATTCGAAAGCTTGTAGAAGGTTCCTATTGGCAATACTACTGACCTGGTAGCCTTGAGTAACTTGTCTAAGAAAATGATTCATAAAATATAAATATCAGTTGAGCCTATGTTTGCTTTCTTCACTGACACAGACGAAAATGAATAGACTATCAGTCAAAGTTCAGCTTTAGGAGGGAAGAAATAGGTCAGGATGAGGAGACTGAGAGAAAGAAAGATGTAGATGAGGAGAGAGCAGGTATTGTCAAATAATCTAATGCTCACTGACATGGTTTTAAAGCTATTTATTATCCATTTTTTTGGCCTTCAAAAGTCTTAAATTGCACATGTGTAGGTCAGAGAAATAAACATTTTCTCGGGGAGCATCTGTAGGTGGGGCTGTTTGGGGTGATAATGTGGGCTGGTGTGGCTACAGCCAGGGCTCAATTTGTCCCAGTGTTCAGCAATTTTAACATAGTATCGTCATCCTATCAGTGCAGATCACAAGGGAATAGTGTTGTCCAAAGTATTGACTTCGGTACCAAGTCGGAACTGATATTTAAAAATGTGACGATACCAGCATTTCCCTCTAGCCTTTTGAGCGCCGTTGAACGCTGTATGTCTCTGATTGGCCATTGTGTTCACGTGCTCAACATATATGTCTCTGATTGGCTACAATGATCAACGCTAAAAAAGCATTGTCTTCTCCGAGCGCTTACACAGATATACACGGGAGCGGTTGAAAGCAGGCGTCTATCAGCGGATCCCTAATATATCTCCTGATAGACGCCTGGTGCCTACAGCAGTGATTAACTACGGCCAAGTCACAGTTGTGCTTGTTTTCAGAACAACAGCCCACTTACTTGAATTATATTATTAGTGGTGCTTGCAAAGCAAAGCAACACTATTGTTCTTCTCCATACTTATTATTCTTCTTATTATTATTATTCTGGACAGAGTTTGGTGCGTAACTCGTCCCGCAAATTTTGTCACAGACCCCTGAGTGAGGCGTCAAATCGTGCGGCTCATTGAGGAGAGGTGTGCTATGACTTTTCTAAGCGATCGGGTGTACGATGTTCGCACAGCGGACGAAAAAGCGGCCAAAAAAATCCCTTTGACTTAACATTGCGGAATGTTCAGAAATTCAAATCCCAACTGTCACTTTCACACACACCCACAGAAAAGGGCCTGACAGCCCCTCCCCCTCTCTCTCCCTCAGAGGATTTATATTATCAAGCAGCCAATAAGTAATAGCCTAAAATCTTCATAGCCACACCATAGCAACCAGTTACAGCACCCTAGCAACCGTGGGGGATAGTGTACTAAATATTACTACTACTACTTACATACTAAATAACTCTATAAAAACTCCATAGTAATCATCTGTTAAAAAATACACGCCGACATCACAGACCCCTGAGTGAGGCGTCAAATCGAGCGGCCTATAGAGGAGAGGTGTGCTATGTCTTTTCTAAGAGATCGGGGGTACGGTGTTCGCCCCAGGGGCAAAAAATTGGGTTAAAAAGCCCCATAGACTTAACATTGTGACAATTTGACGACTCGTAGCACTGAACGAGGGTTTCGCAGAAATGTGTGATTTGCCACATTTGAAGAGGCTGGCAGGCTCTGTAAGAAAATACCTCACAATGGGGTAAAAGTTGCACCTCTGGGGGGCAGGAGCTGCCCAAAGTTTCCCCATTGACTTACTATGGTGAAGGACGGCCCATGAAACACGTGTTTTTCCTACTATGGAAAATTGCTTAGGGATTTTGTATTGAACATAGCTCTGGATCATAGTGTCATAGAGACAAGGGGCGGGCTCATTTTACTCAGACGACCAATCAGTCTCTCAGGATCATTGTGAAGCTATCAAGCCACTCCCTAGCAACCATTTAGAGCACCTTAGCAACAAGTCCCATAGACTTCTATTGAAAGAGATAAAAGGGATATCTCCGGATAGAAGTGTCATAGAAACATGAGGGTGGCCTCGTTTGACTCGGGGCATCAAACAGCCAATCATGAATCACCTCAACAATTGCTGGCCCCTCCCTAGCAACCATTATCTAGCACCTTAGCAACCAAAATCCATAGAGGGATATATTAAATTCTGAATGTCACAGAGGCGTGGGAGTTGGTTTATATCATTCAAACTGACAAGCAGCCTTTGGAGTTTCATGATTGGCAACTGCCAATCCACTCCCTAGCAAGCAAACAGAGTACCCTAGCAACCATTTTACGAGAGCTATATCTCTGCATCAGAACATTGTATCGCGATGGGTGTTGGGTCTTTTGACTCATGCTAGCACACAGGACTTCCAAAATGCTACACATGCTAGCTGTGAATGGCTACATGCTAATAACGATTGGTTAAGTGCTAAATCATGCCAAGAACATATTAAGAATTCTATAAAAACTCTATAGTAACCATCTGGGACAACTACAACCACCTAGCAACACCATAGCAACCACCCAAAATACCCTAGCAACCACCTAGCAGCACCATAGCAACCACCCAAAACACCCTAGCAACCACCCAGAAAACCTTAGCATCTGCCTAGCAACCACCCAGAACACCCTAGCAACCACCTGAACAACATGAATAGGCCATATCTCAGCATCAGAACATCGTTCAGATATGGTTGTTGGCTCGTATGCAATCATGCACAACACCCTAGCAACCGAGTGGTGAGTTTTGCCACTGCAAGCACCACTTCACATTTTCTTCTGGAAATGTACATTCTAGTTTAAATATACTGTTTTATTTTGTTAATAATCCAGAACCATTCTTTGGAGGTTCTCTTCTCTACGGAATAAGAAAAATTATAAATAAGAGTAATTTCCTTCTGTCTTTTATAGGCAAACCCATGAGTTTGAGGTGTTCACTTTGACAGACAGACTGACTTGCTCGGCAGACGAGCGAAACACCCTCCTTGGTCACATGTTGCATATCATGAAGGTAATGTTGTAAACAATCTCTTTCCTAGTGGATGCAAATGAGCACTTTTTGCTGGAAAATGTGTCAGTATCAGTACAGCAGTGGCTGAAGAGAGCGTCCTGCATGCGTGTAGGTCTTGCTTGCAGGTGCAGTGGTGGATGACGATCTGTTGGGAGTGTTTGCCGTGTCGAGAGCGTGTCTACGGGAGGGTGCCGCTCTACAGTGTGCTGAGGTGTGGTGCACACTTCAGGCCGGAGAGATGACCATACACACGAAGCAGCACGGCTCCAGAGACACAGTGATTCTGGGCGCTCAAACAGGCTGCCGTCAGTATCACACCCCTGCCATCAGTTTATCAAATACGGTCTTAATAATGTCATTAAAACAATCTTTCTTCTTTGTAGATCTGCAGCGCTCAGAGAAATGCATCCTGCTGGAGTTTGCTGAAAGGTGAGTGACCGGCTTTTGTGCACTTATGGACTGTGTCTCAAGCCCTAGTGAGCTGCCTACATGGACAGCATCGTAGGCACCAGTAGCACCCCTGCCAGTATAACAAATACACACATTGCGTACCCTAACATCACCAGCATTTCGGCTAAAAAAGCGCAATGGCCAAAGATTACAGTCTAGCGCAGTGTTATTCAAATGGCGGACGGTTTGGTTACATCCGGACCGCGGGACATAATTACTCCATTTTTACGTATCTTCAGATTAAAGTGAGAAGCGCGTAAAAACAAGTGTTTACTGCAGAACGATTCTACAAGAAGGTCACTATTAAAACCACATATTTGGCCATTATACTGTAAGTGCTTACAGCATTTTTGGGGTTTCGATGTATATCTGCAGTGTTGGGGAAAGAAATGCATTGCAATGTTGCATTACTCCCTTAAAAAGTAACTAATTGTGTTACTTAGTTACTTTTTAAGAAAAGTAATGCATTGTTACTTTTGCGTTACTTCTCACCTGGACTGAGCATGTTTGTTTGTTTGATTTTAATGACAAAAAACATATATTTTTGGGTAAATGTATAGGCCCGTTCACACCTAAATTTAAATAAGGCTGAAGGAAATGCAAATTAAGGCTTATACAGTAGAGGGCGCTCAACAGCTCAGACAAACCTTTACAGAAGAACAGGGAGAGAAGAAAGTTCAACACTTAAAAAAAAAACTCATCTAAAGTAATTTTTGCTTATGGTTTAACTGAATCATCAATGGTCAGCAGCAGCAAGTACATTGGTCAATACATTAAGATTAAATGCATAAAAATATGTTTTATTAACATATATTGGAGGTTTATGTAGTTTTCTGATTTTGCATCACTGATTGTGTTCCTTTTGAGGGATACTGGATCTGTTTTTGAGCAAGTGAGATGAGTAAATTCTCACATGTAGTCTAGAAGGACAACAGCCATCATGTGCACAACGCCTCTGCACTTACTCACGATTTCTCGCAACACGGGGACAGGAGAACTGTCAGTCAATGAATAGGAAAACAAAGTAACTTTCTTGAAAAAGTATCTTAGATATTAAAAATAATGCATTTCTTTACTAGTTACCTAAAGTAATCTAATTACATAACTCCAGTTTCTTGTAATGCGTTATCCCCAACACTGTATCAGTATACCTCGTAAAACATTGAGTTTTACTTTAGCTGTTGTTAACGGTTTACTTGAGTGTGTGTTTCTCCTTCAGGACGTTACACATGCAGTTTGATCTGGAGCACAGCTGTGTGAGGTGGTATGAGCTCGTGAAGAGGGCCGTGAGCTCCACCACAGACGGACGGCAGCGTGCGGGATCTGTGCCGTGTGCTGTAGACCGGTGTATTTCTCACATCACACAGTACGGTGAGTGACTGGCTGGAGTTGGGCAGGTTATGAGTTTCAAGATGAAAAGTGCTGATGTAAATGAAGGTTTGAGAACAGCATTGTGTACATGCAGCTTCAGTTTGGCTAGTTAAACAATATACTAAAGCTCTTGTGAAAAATAAGTCTACTTACTTGCATTGAATATGTACTTTTACTGTACTTCAATTTAAAAAAAATGTTTAAGTGAGCTTTTATATAATTCAAATTGTCTGCATGTACAGATTTATAGTGCATTTAGAGTAGATTAAGAAACACTTTACTCCAAAGCATACTTTTTAAATGTTAAATTAAAAGTTTTACTTTCTACATTTTAAATCATTGTTTTAATAATCTTTTGTGAGTTTTTGAAGTGTGAGTTTTGAGTTTTAAGGGATAAAATTATCACCAAAATGACAAAGTTTTTTTCCTTGAAAAAAAAAAAACGTCATGCCTTAAAACAGCTTGAATGTAACTCGACACCCTTGCTTATTTAGTATACTCAGATCTATGAATATGCAAATGAGCCCCGCCTCCACTCACTCAGAGATCCACTGGTTGACGAGCACATGTTGATCTGATTGGTTACAGGTTTGTGACGTCAGAAACACCAGCGATTTCACACCGTGTTTTTGAGACTGTCTTTGGTTCACTGCAGTTTTAAGCAGAAAATACTCAGCAATGCTGTCGACTTATGAACTTACACATGCTTTATCTTAAAGCATATTAAAAAGACCACATAAACATATAAACAACATTAAAAGCTGGATTTTTACCACAGGGGGACTTTAATATTGAAACCTGTATGTCATGTATTTAAAGTATATTTTAGTTTACCATAAATGCGTGTCAGTACATTCGCCAGTACACTTATTTCAAATACAATAGTGCATCTTCATATGTAAATTAATAATTACTTCTAAAGTCCTGCTTATTTGGGTCAAAAAGCACTCTTAAGGTCAATTAATTGTATTTAATAAAAACTATAGCACATTGTCATTTAAAGGCAAAAAACATGCAGTTGATGTTTTCAGAGACTTAAAAGTATATTCTTTTACATACTTAAGCACTCTCTTCTAAAGTATTCTAGTGTACTTTTTCACAAGGGATTACATAAAAAATGTAAGGGCACATTTCTTTAAAACGTTGTTCTGTTAGGTAAATTAATTAATGAAATCTTTCGTCTGGATAGAAGGTTGGAACTGGTGTTTCGTGTCATAGCTGGTGCTATATTGTGTATTTTAGCACAGGTGGATTGACCAATCAGCATCCAGGAAGCTTGAAATATATCCTGAAAGGTTTCATTTTTAGAAAACCATCAAATGAGTTTCTTTTAAAGCCAGATTTGAAAGATTGTGCTGTTTGTTTCAGGGTTGAAGGTGGAGGGTTTGTATCGGCGCTGTGGCATCGCTCCTCAGATCAGTAAGCTGGTCGATGCCCTGCGTGTTTCTCCAAGAGGAACTGTTCTGGGAAAAGACGAGATCTCCATCCTGGATGTTTCAGGAGCACTAAAGCAGATCCTACGGCAGGAGCTTGAGCTCATACCGAACACACAGAAACCACACTGGCTGAAAGCTGCAGGTACGTCTGTTCCCCCGCTGTCGGTATCCTAACAAACACCGCTTTCACATCATCATTGCACTGGTTTGGTCTAAAATGAGTTTAATGCTGAATAATATGTGGTGTTCATGAGTTACCGAAGTATTCAAACCAACAAAGCAATTTATTTTGTACATTAGCGTTCTTTTAGTCTCCTTAATTCAAGTATGTTTTATCTGAATTGATCTTTCGAACACCTCAAAGCAGTTTTACGCAGTTTAGATGTTTGATCTTCTGACATATTGCATTACACATTTGAGGCAGTGCAGAAAATATGTTGCTGGGATGTTAGCATCGAGGCAAAGATCATTATTAGGCCCAGTTCAGAGGGCCTCGTTTATAATCATTGCGTTCACTCAAAACAGGCCCTGTGAGAGCCGTACGCCACTTCCCACGCATATGTTATGATTTTTTAAACCAAATTTACGGGAAAATTTGCGCACCTGCACCCATGTGTACGGACATTTAGGAGACGGAGCGGTTTGGCCACACCATGTTGATCTGAGCGACTGACAGTAGATGAAGGAAAACCACTTTAAATCTTCATTACGAGTCCTAATCATATATACAGTGCATGTTCACAGTAACAGTTTAAATGCATAAAATAATGATTTATTTACATCTGATAAACACATTTAGATTAAATGTCACACTCATTAATGGAGTTAAGCACTTAAATTACATGAAATCATTACCGAGGGAAGAGGTTACAACATTTTTTTCCATTCATATAACTAATATTTGTAGTGGGCGCGATGCTTTTGAACAGTTCCTGTGGCGTGCGGTGTTTACTGTTTTAATTACAGCGAGGATTGATTAGCATATGATAATTGCAGAACTCATGGTCTGAGCAAATATCAGCACGCAAATAGTGATCAATAATGCACAATTAGGCCTATCTATTCCCATAAAAATACAAAGCAGTTAAAAATACTATTTGGCCAGTGGGAAAGATCGAGAAAAACTCTGAAATGTATTTAATACTATTGGATTTATTTATTCAAAAACAAGGCAAGGATAGGCTACTAAATGAATTTTAGCAATGTAATGTGACGCACATCCATCTCATATTTTGCTTCTGTCTTGTACCAATTAACATTGTATAGAGTGGATGAATATGGAAATGATATGCAGATGAGGTTATGCATAGTAAAACTAGGTGTTGTGAGCTCCATATAGGGTTATTTCGGGGTGGAGACGCACGTGCGCACAATCTTCCGCTGACTGGGATTTAGAAAGGGAATTCTGCGCAGGTTCTGGCGTACGCACGCTTTTATAAGTATGAATATTTTTTTGCGTACCCCATTTTTGGCTCTCGGGTGCACGTACACTTTTAGTAAGGATTCTACGCAGTTTTATAAATGAGGCCCCAGGAGTTTATCAGACAACAGTGAAAAACATGTACAAATCAGCAACCCAACTGCAAATCATCTTCAATACAAGTCACATTCATTTTCAGACGAATGAACCATTCAACTTCTGCCAAGTAGCAAACAATGTGACTATCATCAGGTTGCATTAAAGACGAGCTGAAGAAAACCGTCCACCAGCATTGAGCTCTGGAGAGTCTGTACGGCCTCAATCTCGTTCATCATCCTTATTATACATTATAGGAGACGTTTCAGAGCTGGTATCTTGGCAACGGGAGGTTACATAAAAGTATGAAAAGAATTCATTCAATCCATATTCTTCAGAAAAAGAAAAAAATGACTTATGAAAGGTTTGATTTGTGTGAATGCAAAAACAAGTTTTCAGTCAGTTGTGCTGATATGTAGCCCACTGCACATATAAAGTGTTCTGTATTGACTGAGAATGTATGGATCCACAGCTCTGTCCGATGAGAAACGCAGACTGCAGGAGTGCCACAAACTGCTTCAACATCTTCCTCCTGACAGCCACGCAACACTGGCGGCTCTGTGTGGACACCTGCACATGTATGATATACACTCGATATTTGGATTTATAACTATAAATTGATACGACCTATCAATACTGAATATGTAGTTGTAATTGTTAACATACATCTGAATATATGTCTGAATGTTCAAAACTTACTTTGCGGTCAGCTTGGGTATATTGATAACAGACTTTTTTTTATTTTACATTAAAACAGTAGCCATGCTTATCTATATATTAATTTTTATGCAGTGTTATGCTAAAATGCTTTCAATTAATAATTTTTCATAAAATGTTTTATTTAAAAATAATAATAATTGCAATATCACATTGACCCAAGTATTCTTGGAGAGTATAGATGTTAAGAAAATAAATAAAGCATTTTAGCATAAGGCTGCAACATGAAAATGTTTAAACAAATAAAATGAAGGGGTCTGAATACTTTCACGGTGTAATATTGCAGAAATGTGTACAATGTTGCTGTGAATTCTTGCAGCCTGAAAATCCAAACATTAGAGATGACTGCACAACAGAGCAAAACCAAAGAGAGACCTTAACTTTTAAAACATGTAATGATTAGCTACACCTGTCTCAGGTTCAGGCACTGATATTGGTTGATCTTGAGGGATTGAGCACCATTGACCAGAGGACCTTATGCTGTGCATTAGATGACGTATCGGTGACTTTTTAGACAAGAACTTTTCTTCTGAATCCTCTCAGGGTGCAGAGGCACAGTCAGGTGAACCGCATGACGGCTCATAATCTGGCAGTGATCTTCGTGGTCACGCTGTTCCAGGAGTTTGCCATGAACACAGGCATGGTGCAACTTACCCGAGAGCTGATCATGCTCCACACGCAGATCTTCACGGTGAGCACACACACACACCTCAGCATAACACATCTCAGTGTGTCATTGACCGTGTGATCTGACATTGTGTGCAGAATCACGTGGAGACAGATGGCGATATCATCACTGCGTTGTGAAGCTCGTGATGGACTGAGTTCAACAGCAGAACGGGAGACTGAGCCGGAGAGTGGATTCTGCTTTATTCTAGCTCAGAATAAGACAGTACATTTGTATAAGTGAATAAATGCGCAAAAAAAAAAGGTGCATTTAAACAGTCACAATTCAAGTCTTATAAGATGGGATAATGAGAAGTATTTAGTTTCTAGAAGCTCTGGCGTCACAATTAACACTGCATCTATTTCTTAAACACTCTTCCTTAAAACTTTGACAGAACAACACAGGATGTTAGCGTATTTCTAATTTGTACTATTCATCCAATCTCTACCAATGTGTTTGGTTGTATGAAAATAAACAAAAACAGCACAAATGGACAATTCATCTACTGTTACACGTGTGCATCATACACATGCAGCTGGAAAGACTTCTTCACTCCTGAAGCTTCAATATTTGGGCCGTTTTACGTCCACCCTGTACGATAGAAGAGGAAACATGCACTGTATGACTGCAAAATAACACACCACATTCAGATCTGATCGTAACGGCTCCGTCACACTAGATGGAGAAAAACCCAATTCCCATTACCTGCTCAAATCTCATTTCTGTTTTTAGGTAATTGACATGAGCTTTTCAACGCAGCCGACATCAGACCCTAATGTCACTTCTAAAACAGATCTGCATTTGGTCTTACATAGTTTTGTATGAATCGTGCATTAGTTTGAACGCTGATCGATGTAGATAACTAAAAAATATTATGCAACAAAGAAATGCAGTCTGATGAAGAAATCTGCTATTGACCCTTGAGAAGCTTTATCCGCTTCACCAGTACAATTAAATCATTTCTAATTACTATAGGCTACTCTTGACACTGAAATAAAAGTGTAAAGACTGTACATATACTAGAAATTGTGAAAAATGGAAATAAGTGGGAATTGTGTAACAAACATTTATCTATTAAAACTTTTGCCATTTTGCCTGCCTGGCTGTTACGTTTAACTATATGATGTCATTACATTTTATTGTCTGGCCTCCAGCCAATCGCTGCATTGCTAATCATTGTCTCGTGTATAAATCTACTTTCCACAGCATGTGTTCAAGAGAACATAATTGTCACTTCCTGGAAAACTGATGTAAAACATCTGCAATAAAACTTAAGTTTCTGCAATCAGTCTCTTTTGTTGTGGCCAAGATGTTGAAAATTCCAATATTTTTGCAGTTCACGTTGTTTTTTAGGATTTTTTTTTTAGACGGAAAAAAGAAGAGAGAAACCACCAACACTCACCCATCTGCCTCCATCTTTTTCCTCTTCTCAATGATCTGAAATAAACACAGACAGTGTGAACATGCTGCAGGATTGAGTGTGACACACAGGACATCATCTAAACACCCAATTCTCACACATTACACAGAACGCTGTTGATGAGAGCCGGTAAACTCACAGCACTGATTTTCTTCCACTGTCGGTCTAACTCCGCCTTCTCGTTGGTTTCTTTAAAGCGACGAGTCTTTCGGCCCTCGGACATTTTGATGCCGTACTGGAAGGCAGCCCTGCAAACACAACATCATCATTAGGGTGAACACACAACCTCACATGGCCAAACTGAGAAAACAGAGCCTGTTACTTTGGCAGCGCCTCCTTGTTGTTCATGTAGTCGCTGTACTCCTCTTGAGTGTCAAAGTCCCAGCGGCCCAAAGGACCCTTCTTATTACCCTGCACACAGACACACTCATGAACACGCCTGACCAGAGACACTCGGAGACATTACAACTCGTCAAACTCCTTCATGCCTGGTCCATCTTGCTGTAGTCCACTTCTTCATCGCTGTCCACAGCCAGATCATCCATCCTGCAAGACAAAGCAGCATCAACACCATCATCTTTAAAGGAGTAGTTCACTTCAGAATTATAATGTACTCTCCCCCACGTCATCCAAGATGTTCATGTCTTTCTTTCTTCAGTCGAGAAGAAATGAAGGAAAACACTCCAAGATTTCCTCCATATAGTGTCTTCAATCGGGTCCAACTGGTCGAAGGTCCAGATGAGAGTTTCAGTGCAGCTTCAAAGTCTCGACACGATCCAGCCGAGGAATAAGAGTCTCATCTACACAAACCAGCGGACATTTTCTAAAAAAAATTAAACATTTATATACTTTTTAACCACAAATGCATGTCTTGCACGACGTCACACATTGCGTAATCATGTTGAAAGGTCATGTGTGTTGCAGTTCAGAAATGTAGAGTAGGGCTCGTTTTCTCCTCCAACTTCAAAATCGTCCGATATCGTTGTTTTACCTTTTATTTATTCTTTTTTTTTTAAAATGACGTTTGACTCGGGTCGGTACTTCCACGAGTGACCTTTCAACCGGATTACGTAAAGCAGAGCTAGTGCTAGACCAGCATTTGTGGTTAAAAAGTATATAAATGTTTTTGTTTTTTTTTTAGAAAATGTCCGCTGGTTTGTGTAGATGAGACTCGTATTCCTCGGCTGGATCGTGTCGAGACTTTGAAGCTGCACTGAAACTCACATCTGGACCCCATTGAAGTCACTATATGGAGGAAAATCCTGAATGTTTTCAAGACATGAACATCTTGGATGATGTGCGGGAGAGTAAATGATTGAGTTCTGAAGTGATCCTGTAAGTGTTCATGGGAGAAGAGATGAGGGCAGTGACTCACGTGGCAGGGTAGCATTCGGCGTAACTGTTCGACATCCCGAAGAAATCGCCCAGATGCTTCTTCTCTTCACGTCTGCTTCCAGTGCTCACAGTTAAAGAAGCAAACTACAAACTAACACTGCAGTGTGAGGCATCATGGTACTCCAGAATACTTGAAAATCTTATGCATACATATTATACCATATTTATGTCTGCAGCACAAACCATGTTAATAAATAAGGATATTGAACATTTTTTTAGATCTAAGCATAACTGGAAAAATGCGTCTCTTTCCGAAACATTACATAAAGGTTAATGAAACCAATTGCTTCTTATTATTTCTAAAATCTTATTTATTATCCAGCCAATCGCTGGGCAGTCTTAGAGACCAATTAGCCCTTACATAAAATGTAGAATATTAAATAATTTCTGCACATTATTGCTTATAACAAGAACATTCAGTGCTGTTCAGAACCTGAATCTGATTGCCAAGTTCTCATTCATGCAAATGTCAGTGATTGGCTACAATGATCAACGCTAAGTCCCAATTGGCCAACTTGTACTACGCCCTAAAAGAGTAGGCAAGTTGAGACCTACTTCTTTGACATTATTCTGTGCATCCTATCACTGTTTAAACTGATCTGTCAATCAGTTTAATTAAACCAATTCGGAGAGAAATGTAGCACGTTAATGTCGCGTTTGCATAATTAGACATGTAAAAGTTAATGACTAGACTTATTTTTATAAAAGCTCAAAACGCTGTTGCAGATGAAATATAATGTGGATAACATTAAATAAATATCTTTCAACAGGCTAGATACTGATTATGAATCACTCAATCCCTTTATCTAAACAGCTCTACTTATCCGTCCGACTCACACATCCGCCATTTCTGTAGTATTTTAACACTGTATTCGTGTTTGTAGTTCTATTCGAATCCTCGTCCAACACTCAGTGGGTTGTGGGTAATATTAGCCGTTAGATTGAGCACGGATCTTCACTTCGGATTCTAGCCGGAAAAAGTGGACCATCCGAGTATCTTTGTAACACTCTTTTCAACATACTATGATTCAGGACACACTAATTCTATATTGAAAACTATTTAGATGTGATTTGGGACGCAGCAGATGTGATTTTCAGCTTTTGATGCAACAGGAGAATTTCTAAATAAAACAACGTAACTGACGCTGGCCATGTGAAAGTTAACGTAAGGTACCGTAATGAGTTATATCCATAAGGAGTAGTGTTGTCAAAAGTACCGACTTCGGTACCAAGTGAAATTTAATAAATGTGCCGCTTTGAGCGCTGAATCGTAAACACCCGTGATTGGCCATTGTACTCACGCACTCATCAAGTATGTCTGTGATTGGCTACAATGATCAGCGCTTCAAAAACATGTTGTAAATTCTACATCAATGGCGCTCTTCAGCGAGCGCTTACACAGTGTTTTGAAAGCAGGAGCTTTCATGCTCGCATGTGCATCTTTCAAACGCTCCCGTGCGCTGATCATTGTAGCCAATCACAGACATGTGCGATGAGCTCGTGAACACAATGGCCAATCACAGGCGTTTATGATTGCGCTCAAAGCGTCACATTTTTTAAATTTCACTTGGTACCGAAGTCGGTACTTTTGACAACACTAATAAGGAGTCCTATTCTTCATGAAGCAAGATTTTTTTGGGCTTTAGGTCTCAAAAAATCCTGTTGATTTCCAACCGGATTTCAAGTAGCCGTTTCGTCATTTGGGACACAACTCGATGGTATCGTCTATACACAAATTGCAACAGTGAATTAATTCATTGTGTTCTCGCATCAGCAGTGTCGTGAAGGATATGCTTCGACTCCAGCAAACTTCTCATTGATCAGCTTGATCTGGTCCTTCACAGAGCTTGGACCTGCAAGACAACAGCACAACTACAGCTTTGAAGTACTCAATAGGCCTGGACTCTAGCATTCAAATGTTGTTGGTTTTAATTTGCTAATGAACCATTTTCATGAGGAAATGAGGAATATGAAGATTGTGAACACTTACCTTGATCGATGTCTATGGGCTGAAAGGACAGAAATATTAGACAATTATTACAGAGATTGCTAACTTATGATAGTGATATCCATAAGTTCTGCACAAATATTTTAAAGCAATGAGAATCATTTTCTCTGGTACTCTTCAAACATTGAAAATTGATTGTTTTGTTTTTAAATAATTTTTTACTTCATTGGATACAGAATGGTACGAAACTTGGTGACGGTTTTGGCACTTGCTGTGTGAACAGAACAGGACATGATGCGAAAAGGTTAAATGGTCCTGTAAAAACAGTCACACTTGTGCTTCTCGCGATCAAAAATGAGCGCATTGGAAATGAATGGGAGACGAATTTCCTCTAGTGGAGGCGTTTGGTACTGCAGCCACACACACTCTCACTGAAAGCTCGTTTTTGTAGATAACCTCAAATTTGGAACAACTTGTTTAGATTTATGGCTTTGATTTCCTTGCAGTTTTAGAGTAAAACATAATTTTGAACATAGAATTTTAAGTGTGTTAAATTTTATATGAAATATGTTACTTTGAAAAGAGACCAAACTTCAGTCTGTTGCTCTAAAGCATTCAACATTTACGACAGTTTAAGTTGGAAATGTAATTTTCAGCTCAAAAAGTTAATAAATAGATTATAAATACAGCGTAAATATAATTTCTTATAATAAAATCCCCTAAAAATACAAAATATTAAATATAAAACATTTTCAAACTATAGTACATTAATTTCATTGGTCAAAAATGACAGATTTAATGTATTTTTTGTCGACACGTGAAGAGCACCAGAGGGTTAAACAACAGCGATCAGCTGACCTCCTCATCAGCTCGAGGCTTCTCAAAGTAACTGTGTCGTCTTTTCTCCTCGTCCCGATCTCTCTCTCGCTCTCTCTCTCTCTCTCTCTCCCTCTCCCGCTCTCGGTCTTTCTCCCTCTCCCTCTCTCTCTCACGGTAGCGCTCCTTCTCTTTGTCTCTGATGCTCTTGGAGGTGGAGGGTATGTAGTCACCGATGTCATCAAAGATGCTGCGTGGACGCACACACACACACACACACACACACGTGGTTAAGAAGCACATGATCAGATCATAAACGTAAAACACTTTGACTGCATGTGAACTCACCTTAAGTCAGCTTCTGGTGCTTTCTTCTCATCCAGACGCCCTGAAAACAGAAAACACTCAACTTTCACACATACACAAGCACTACACACACGTGTATGAGAAATCGACTAGTTAAGCACTACGGCACTTCTTAAAAATGTACTTTTCTTCTTTGCGCTTTGTGATGAAAAATGTCCAAAATGATAAGAGCGCATTTTTCTTCAAAATGCATTTGAACTTGGTTAACACTGTGCTGGCTCTGAGCTGTATGAACTCTGAAGACTGAAGACGAGCCTTTATGCGGAAATGTTCAAGTGAATCTTTGAGATTCTTTGTCTTGTCAATGAGGAACATTATGGACCCTTTTCAAAGCCTGTGATGACGCGTTTCCACAGTTAATATCATAGATCTTGCAGAGTTTTGTTTATATACTGTACTGTGCAAAGGTCTCAGGGACATTAGTATTTTCGCCCCCGAAAAATGGTTAAGCCAGTTATTTATATCTTTTGCTCTAGTGTGTCAGATTACAGTTTTGTGTAACAGTAATGTAACAGTTTACCGGCTGTTGTTAGACTCGTTGTGCATACAAATTACAATATACAATATTACAAATACAATTAATGGCAAAATTAATGTTTGGAAATGTAAACTGATATTTCCTACTGACACACTGCAACAAAAATATAACTTACTGACTTAAAAAATATATTTTGGGGTGAAAATACATGCCTAAGATTTTTTTATTTTTTTGGGATGTCTTTTTCTTTTTTTAAATGCCAACTTACCACTGCCGCAGAGTTTCTAATGCAACGGCTAAGGGTGTGGTGGCTTTCTCTCTTCTGACCGTTGTAATCAATCTCTCCATACTTTTATCAGTGATGTCTAGGGCTGCAGTAATAGTCGCCAGGGATTGTAAACGTTGAGAAGCACTGTAGTACAGCACTTGACTCAAAAAGCTGATCTCTAGTGAACATTCAGCCCTACCTTTGTCCTTCTTCTTGATTTTCTTGTTGCGTGTGCCTTGCCTCAGGTACGACAGGATCTGTGTCAGTTTGCTGATGACTATGTCATTGGTGGTGAGTGTCGTCTGAGCCTGAGGAACAAAAACAGCAGTTTGACTAGACATTAAAAATGTGCTGAAGAAAGCGGGAGTGAAGTCTAACCGGCCTCAAAGGAGCCGATCTCCAACTCTGTTTGAAACTGACAAGCATATTTACCAACAGGTGTGAATCACGAATCGTCCTGCTCAAACAACAGGTTCCAGGGTTTAGCTTTTAAACTTTTAAAAAAGGTTTTAAACTTGAATAACATGTAACTATAGTTGACAGGCCTTAAAGGAACACGCCGACTTTTTGGGACTTCAGCTTATTCACCGTATCCCCCAGAGTTAGATAAGTCCATACACACCCTTTGAATAGTCACAGTGTGTACAAAAAACAAGGTCATATGAGACACAGGCATCTTCTAAGAGTATACATACTGGGCTTCACCTTCTGAGAATATAGTTCCCAGTATGTATACGGTTAGAAGATGCCTGTGTCTCATATGACCTTGTTTTTTGTACACACTGTGACTATACAAATCACAACATTTAAATACGAAAATGTTGGCGTTATGTCACTTATTGGGAGCTGGAGCCATTTACTTCAAGTCTTTGTGCTAAGCTAGGCTAGCGGTGTGTGTGTCAGACAGTTACGGAGATGAAAAGGGTATGTATGGACATATATAACTCTAGGGGATACAGTGAATAAGCTAAAGTTACAAAAAGTCGGCGTGTTCCTTGGGGTTATTTCACCCAAGAATGTATCCACTAATTTACTTAGAGCGGGCTTTCTTCTTTCAGGCGAACACAATCAAAGATATATTTAAAAATATCCTGGCTCTTCCAAGTTTTGTAATGGGAGAGAATGGGGGGTGAGATTTAGAAGCCCAAAAAAATGCATCCATCCATCATAAAAATAATCCGTACGACTCCAGGGGTTAATAAAGGCCTTCTGAAGCAAAACCATGCATTTGTGTAAGAACAATATCCATATTTACAACTTTATTAGCTATAATAACTAGCTTCCGGCAAGTTGTCTTGCACCACAAGAGTGACCTCTGGCCCGACGCATGATGTATAATGTAGGAGCAGCATTAGCTTTCTCGTGTTCAAACTCAAGCTCCTCCCACATTTCTCTTTAAAAACTCTAGTTTTAGACTTGTAATTCGTGATCTGTGTTTGGTTTTTTTTTGCTCCATCCTCTACGCTTCTGCGTTCGTCAATACGTCATGCATCGGGGTCAGAGGTCACGCTTCAGCTGCAAACCGCTGCGTACAGACGTTACCAGAAGATAGCAATTATAGCTTTAAATATGGATATTTTTCTTACACAAATACATGGCTTTGCTTCAGAAGGGCTTTATTAACCCTTGGAGTCGTATGGATTATTTTGTATAGTGGATGGATGTGCTTTTTGGGCTTAAAAATCTAATCCCATGATAATGTATTAAAGTCTGGCGGGTAAAACAAAAGCTTCTAGATGCAGTTTAGTCAGTCTGCTATTTTATTCCAACCGTTACTCCTGGTCAGAAGTTTTCGGTAAATATTTAGTTTATACATAGAGTTATGCTTCAAGTTTAATGGTGCAACGCAAAAATATTTTAAAAGTTGTAACGTAGTGCCTCTTTACGTCAAAACTAGGCTAATTATAACTTACACACAGATAGTGCAACCGGCCCCTGATCACTGACACCTCATCCAGGCAACAATGAAATTGTAGTGGAACTGATTACGATTAAACCGATTACAATTGAAATTGCAGTTGCACTCCTCATTCGCCTCGTTTTCTGTTCAATCACAAGCCACGTAAAATGGCTTCGAGATTTTTCCTTTCCTGATTAGATATTAGAGGGTTCATAAACAAGTCCAATTGAGGCATGAGGTCATCTTAAAATCTTAAAGGGATAGTTCACCCAAAAAAGAAAATTCACTCACCCTGAATGAATGACAAAAACTTTTAAGTCCTATGTCATTCTGGTGATCAAAGATGTGTTTTAAGGGATAAAGTTATTAACTACAGGGGGACTTTAAGTCTGATCTTGTTGAAAAGTAATAGCACACCTCTGCTCAATAAACCACGTGAGTGGAACAGTGCAGGAACAGTTATTCGCCATATATACATATATACACAGCAATAGCAGTACTGACGCTTGATTCGGCAACCACCACTAATAATTCACTCGAACAATTTCCAGCATTTACAAAACATGTTAGCATCTGCGTCCTTAAGCAATGTTGTGTTTGGGGTGTGTACCTCCATGGTGGGGCAGTCGGCTTTGCTGCGGATGAGTGTGGTTGGGATGTCTGTGTCTGCGTACTCGTCTTCTAGGTCCACCACATACGCCATTCGGCCCGGCAGGAACAGCTCGTTACGCTCCATCTGACGACCCTTGAACAGGATACGATAGGTGTTTCGTCCTAAAGAGCAGAACAATACACACAACTCACATGTAGTTCAGTCTTACTGCCGTCCAGAGACATTTGGGGCTTTTGCACTGGGTAGATCTGGGCTGGGACGATACACCCATCTCCTGATTCGATACCATCACAATACTTGGGTGCCGATACGACATGCATTGTGATTTTAAAGAATTGCGTTACGATATTGCAATGCATTTTGATTATTTTAACACTAGACCATGGGGAAAAGTTAAGTCATACACTTAAACAGACTGTACATGATGTATAAGATGAGTCATATTTATAAAAAAAAAAATCATCACAAATAGAGTTTTTATTTCAGAAGTATCATACAGTACTACATTCTCTTGAACGATTTAATAAAATGTTTTAAGTCACTTGTCGCCACCTAGTAGCAAAACAATGTAATCGATAAATGCGTTATTTTAAGCGCCCAGTTTCTATCAAAAGCTGATTTGCTCTATTTTGATCACTACGTTAGACATCAGTGTATTTGAACTTCAAACTTTTATCCCAGTACTTCTGTGATAATATAAACTATTGTATCACAGAAATAATGATACTATAGGGCTTTCGTACCGGATAGTTCTAGGAACGAGCCACCAGGACGGTTCCCAGAGAACTAGCGGTTCCCATAGGAGCGTTTTCTGGTTGAAAACCAGTTGAAACTTTTATTTTGACGGCGCTGAGAACGGCAGCGCTCGCATTCTCCGTGTTCATTAGTGTACGATCTTGTCTAACAGTCCTATCTCATACGTTATTAGATAAAACTGTTATACATAGAAAATAAACAGAATATGAAAAAGTATTAGCTTTGCCATGTGGGTGATCCTCGCTAGCTGAGCAGAGATACATAGGCTGTTTCTCAATTCCAAGTAAGGTCTCTATTACTTTATTAAAATTAAGCAAAAGAGACGGACAAATGTTGACTTGCACGAGCTGTCATGAATTCGAGCTTGCAGCGGGAATCTCTTAAGTGAGAACGAGAAGTTTAAAGCTTACAGGCTTCCGTACGTCGACCGCCCGCAGCGTCTTCTGGGATTCTTAACGGTTCGATTCTCTCAAGTCTGCATTCGATGCATCCTCGATATTTGTATTATTTGAAGTCCCCTGTACTGGCGTTCTTTAGTTTTGGAATAGAACTTCGACGGTTGATAATGACGTAGTACGAGAACACAAGATCTCTGAAGAACGCATATTGAAAAACAACCATAATCATGTTTCTTTTGGTCACCTCAAAGTCACAGATTTTCTCCACAGCGTAAAGGTTTAGAGGTCAATCTATCACTGTTTTACATGTTTGTAGAGTTAGCTTCTGGAGTAAATATATAGGCTATAATCTGTGTGTTTACATAGCTTTTTTTTTTTTTAAATGGCGTGTGCTGGTGTTTTGCGTGCGTTCGGCCAATCAGTGAACACTAATGTCACTGGTAGTTCCTATAGTGCTGGTCTAGACCGACTCTGAAGTAGGAGCTAAATTAGTTCCTCCAAAAGGAGTTCCTAGAACTAAAACCCTTCCCAGTTTTAGTTTTCAAGCCCCTCATGAGATTAAACACAGACTGAACTCACCCAGGCGGGTCTTGAACTCAATCTTCTGCTCTGGATCTTCATCTCTCCTGTCAAACACAAACATGTCAAAAGAGACTCGCAACTGGGTTAAGTCAACAAATAAGAACTTATGAAACATACTTGACTTCCTTCTGCACTTTCTCAATCATGTCCTCCTCTTCCCGCTCCTTACTAGTGATCTCAGCTCTGACCTGAAGTTAAAACAGTACATTAAACACAAGCAAATAACAGTGAAACTCGAAAAAATTTAATATCATTATATATGTGCACATACACACACATACACAAACAGTAGTCAACATTTGAAGTGGATCAAAACCTTTCATCAAAGTTATACATGTATTAACTATATTACATCTTTACGTCTACTGTGTGTGTGTGTGTGTGTGTGTGTGCGTGCGTATAAATATATATACACACGCGCGCACGCGCGCGCGCACACACACACACACACACAGGTGAAACTCGAAAAATTAGAATATCGTGCAAAAGTTTTTATATTTCAGTAATTCAAATTAAAAGGTGAAACTAATATATTTAGTATATATAACTATAAACATATGCATGACTATACTTTTCAGAGGGCCGACATTTCTGTATTTAAAATCCTCTTTTTAATTGATTTTATGTAATATTAAAATTTTCTGAGATTTTTAATTTGGGGTTTTTATAAGCTGTAAACCATAATCATCAAAATTATAACTTTTGCACGATATTCAAATTTGAGTTTCACCTGTATGTGGCAATAGTTTGATTTTCAATTGGTTACGTTGATGTACCTTCTGTAGCAGGGCGAAATCCAAACCCTTCACCAAGTGAGTGTGCTCCATATCACCACCCAAGAACTTGGACTCCTGGATCAGCTGACGCCTTTTCTCTGCGGCTGATTTGTCCCTGTTCAACAAAAGTGCAGGAAAAAGACCAAAAAAAGGCACATTCAAATCCAAACTAATGAGAAAGCCCTTTTTTCCTGATAATTCCTAGCAGTGTTGTAGTACTCGAGATACCATATTTTAATGGTCTTGGTCTTGTCATGGACTTGTGTGCATTTTGACTTGGTATTGACTCGTACTCGAACATATTAGGACACAGACTTAATCCCGAGACCACTTGAGTCCAATTACAAATATTTCATGATTATTACTGTTTGTTAATGTGTCTTTAAATTGATGTTTGTGGTACAGTAATGTTATGTGGACGTATATAGAGTGACAACAATGTTTCGTGGACAAGAGCACTTAAGCTTAAAAGTTATGTTAAAGTTGAACATATTCAGGTATAGTGGTGGAGTAATGTTATGTGTACTAGAAATGTTATATAGATGTGTATATAGTGGTACAATGATGTTATGTGGACAAGAGCACTTAATACTGACAAGTCATAATTACACCACCTACTATGTCGCCTTTTTACCCTTAGCTGATAATATTTTTAAACCAATATCACTAAGTAAATAAAATACAGTGTACATGCCATGGTATATTTGATGTACTGTTTGAGCATGGTGCCAATTTTATTGTTACTACCAAACATTGTACATATTCTTGAAGATTTCTTTAGGTCTCATCTCAGACCCAGCCTTGTGTTATCCAAACTCTCTGGCCTCGGTCTCGACTCGGACTCAACACACTCCGAACTATAATCAGTCCTATAATAAGCATTCAATTGCTAATATTATCCTTGACAAAATAGTATACGGGTTAAACTCTTGGCTTTTTTGTTCACAGCTGCTAGACAACAGTGTCACCATGTTCAGCGATTTTGGAAGTAATGAAAATGAACGAATAAATTACTTCATTTGCAAAGACACAAATCTGTAGACAGACGTAGAAGAAAACAAATGATGCGAAACGAATTCTAGAAAACTGCAGCGAATAATTGTCGAAAATTAAACAAATCAGCAATATCCTGGTGATTTTCGTGGCAGATCACAGCCTTCGGACGGTAAAAGAACTTCTGCTAAATGAACCGCTGGATGAAGTCTAAAAACAGCAAGTGGATTTCAAGCAATGGTCTACAAACATTGACCAAATTTCAAAAGATCTATAGGGAATTATAGTCGTTTTACTAAAACGGCCAGGATTTTAGTCTCTGGCAGCCAATACAAACTTCAAAATGATGATTATTAGGGATGCACAGTTTACCGGCCACCATATCGGTATCGGCCGACATATGTGCCGTTTTAATCTTATCTAATAAGAAGATTTGGCTGATATATTAAAGCCGATAAATAATGGCTTATTTCCTTCAGCTGAGACTCTTCATATGCGCACTGTTCAACACGATGGGTTTGAATTGCTTGAAATATGATTGTAATCACTTTAAAAAAAGAAAATAGGTAAGTTCAACATGTCTGTCATAAAAACTACAAAATTATTATGAGAACATCCTTATAATTGTGTGTTTGGGTCATGGATTTTATTGGGGAGACTTTTGTTTTTGTAATCAGGCTCTCAAAAATGTAATTAAAATGTATCATTAAACATCGATAATCAGCTTTCAAATATAAAGAATTATCAGTATCGCCGCATCTCTAATGATCATTGACAAAAGCACTACAACCTACACTCAAATTTGGTACAAAATAGGCCAAAAAAGCCCCTCCAACTAGGACAGGGGGTTCTAATAAGAAAGAACCTGTAATAACAAAATCAACAGAAACAATACGTCCCTACAGAAGATGGTCATATAACAAAACACAGCTAGAGAAAATTCATTCTGATTATTATAACATGCAGTGAAGAAATGAAAGGCACAAATGTCAGAGGAAACTCACGCCTCTGCGGTGGGTCCCACGGCTCGATAGTTGGCAGTGGTGCTGATGAGCTCAGTCTCCTCGTAGTCTTTATTAACACCATCACGTCGTTCTCGAGCACGATCACGGTACTTCTCCGCCAGCTCACGCTCTCTCTCCATCTCCTGCTGCCGCAGCTTAGCGTAGTAGCTTCAGACAGGAGCGGAAGAACAGGGGAAAATAATCTCAAAACACCAGTGAATTTTTACAGGACACATTTTACATGCATTTTAGTACTTCATTTAAGCAATATTAAGCAACTATTTAAAAATTCACTCCTGAAAAATTCGTTTCAAATTCTTCCTGGTGTGTTTACATTCTTTACATTCGCTAGCACAGGAAGTGATTACTGTATAAATACTGTATTATGTGTGGAATACAAGTAATGCTAAAAAAAAAAATCACAATTATAAAAACACAATTATTTATGAAATAAAATTGTTTATTTATTGAGGGGTTTTAGTGTGGATCTTAAAGTAACCGCAGTTTTCATACTATGTCAAAGACAGCTAAAAACAGCTAAAAAATATATATTTTAGTTGCTCATTATCATTTAAAGAGACATGCACCGAAACAGGTCACTGTGAACAGAGCTGTTTTTGAAGGGGTAAAAAGGGTGTTGTTTTACACAACCATTGAGGAATTTTAACCAAAGTATGTTACAAACTTTACATGAAGACCCTAAAGAATCATACTAACTTGTGGAAAACGGGCATCCGATAAGCGAGTCATTGAGTCAATAATTCAATCGATTCGTTCAAATGGACTGATTTACTCAGTAATGAAACACCGCTGTGTGTTGCTCAGAGACACTGAACCGTGGCTTCGTTGGTGAAACAGAGAAAAACAGGCAATATTGCGTCTAAAATGTAAGTCAGTTAATTGTTTATTGAACTGTTGTATAAAATCAGTTTCAAATTTGCAACTGTGCTGCTATTTGCAAAAAAAAACGGCACTCTGAGTGATGGCTTAGCTATATCATGATATAATTATAGTCTAAAAGACATACTCAGTTTTTATTTGATAAAATGGTCATTGATGCAGAGCGAAACGTAGGAAAGTGTGCAGAAGAGACAAAAGCAACAGCAGGACTAGATATTAAGTAATGTAGGAGGATTCATTCGCTGTTCCTCAACTCACCTTTTTTTCTTACGTCTGCGAGCCGCAGGATCCTCGTCCTCGTTATATTCCCGTGGCATCCTGGGAAAATCATCGCAACAAAAAGTTAACGGGACTGTTATCATAGAGACATGCAGTGCACACATGACCACAGAAAGATCTTAAAAAGTGTGTTCAAACGCAAAGTACTCATGGTGTCGTGTTTTGGAGGGTGGAGCGGAGGACGGGGTCGATCTCGGGGTCATCAGAAGCTTCCTGAAGTCCTCATTGGTCAGCTTGGATCTGAGGGTCACAAACAAATTTCATTGAGAGACAGATCAAACTTGAGAATGAAGATAGTAACGTCACTGAATCGTCAAGAACATCGATTTCATGGACTGCCATAAAAAAAAAAAAACTATTACAATTAGAATTATCATTAGAGAAGCAAGATCCTATGCATTTTAATGTGATTGCTCCTGCACTTGTCTCTGAATACTGTCACTGCTGATGCTTCACTCATTTAATCACATGAAAGGAAAAAACACTTGAAGTTGTATTTAGAAACACATAAAGGGAAAGCTGAAGATTCAACAGAAGAATGTTCCCTGCACGAGTTCACGTCACTGTATTTTCCCACTGATCATCAGCACATTAGTGAAGGTGAAGAGCACTTACTGTAGCGCTGAGCGATGGTCTTCCACCTCATGGCCATCAGGAGCCAGAGGATTGGAGTACACCTCAGCTGAAAGACACATACATCAACAGATTCATATAAAAACTGCCTCTAAATGTGTTTAAAAACCAGCTGTTAGGTTTAACCTTTAATATCAAAGTAATGTAACATCTGGCATGGTTTCCTGTATGGCTTAAAGCATTAGATTAGAGGTTTTGTCTATCTATGAGTTAAACTGACATGTACTGTATTTGATGTATATTCAAGTGAATCAAATCGAAATCGGAAGTGAATCAAATCATTTCTACTAACATTACTCGACTATACAGTGTTGTAAACAATGAGGGTTAGGCTGCAGGAGCTTTGCTGTATTTGAGTCAATCAATGTGTTTTATTTGCACCCAGACAATCTTCTTGTATATCTCTCACATATTCTTTAACTTATTAAACGTAACGTTACACATTACCTTTGAAATCTACACAGAATCACTAACAGTTACTTCGCGTTATGCAAACGGCACAGGCATGTTCATAGCATTTAACAGCGTTTATATTTTCATACGATAAGAACATATATGATATGATTATTCATCCGCACACAACATAAACTTAATAAACGGGGTGTAATACTTACATTCGCGTTCAGGCATGATGAAATTAAACGAATCGCTCTAAAACGCGACTCGACGCACTTTAATGTTGATAGTAGGTCCGGTGACGTCACACTTCCGGTTATTTGTGTCACGTGGCATCAGCGCCGCCTGTTGTCCTGGAGGAGAGCCGATCACACTAGTCATGTGATAATATTAAGTATTACTATCGATAGTTCACCCAAAAAATAACAATTCAGTCAACATTTACTCACCCTCAAACCTGTATGTGAAAATTGAGTTACAGACACGAAGGTAAAAGTTGAGAAAACTATATATTCTCGTTCATTGAAAGCATTATGATTTCTTTACATTGCTATTTATCATCACAAGCAACATCACTGTTTGGATTACATGAAGGAAGAAATATAGAATACAGTGTTTTAATGATGCCATTAAAAGATCTGGACATTCAATGAACACATTTTAAAGCTCAAGATACATTTCACAATGAAGGAAGTTATAGACATACATACATCACAAGTAACTTTGCCTATATTCGAAGTGATAACATGAAAGACAGGAAAGAATAAAGAAAAAGCCAGTAAAAATAGGCCCTAATTGTGTTTATATGAATTAATTTTCCTTCATATTTTTTTCTTACAGTGTATAAAAACTGGTTTGAATTTATGTTGAAGAAGAGGGCCATTCTTCCATTATCACAATTACAAGAATACATTGTACTGGATGTAAAGGACTAAAAGGGATTCTAACTCAAATCAAAAAGACATCCTAATGATTGTTCATGTAATTATGATTGGATTTCTGGATTATGATTATGAGACCGAATCTGTGGAGCATGTCAAAGGACAAATTAAAAATCTGACACGGAAAATTACATTGTAAAATTCAGCTACAACATCAGAAGCAAGGGCGTCCAAATATTTAAAAAATAATATATATATTAATAATTTCAATAATGTATATTTAAAAAAAAACTATAATATTGTTTTTAAAGAAAAACGAACCACCCAATTCGGTAGGTGGCGGTAGTGCAGATGAAGCGTGTTTTAACCCGCAGAAGAAGAGCTCCACTTCCGGTCGCTGAAGGTGACAGTAATGGCGGCGGCAGTGGTTCGCGGGATCGGCTCGGGTCTGTCGAAGAATCTGCGTGAGATCCGCCTGCATTTGTGCCAGATATCAGCGGCCAGTCAGGGGCCCAGGTGCAGTACTGAGGGCTTTACTAGTGATGCTTTTTGTTACAGAGTGACTGTTCTGTGCGTATTACTCTTACACAGTGTACATGTATTAATGTATAAATGTAACGTTACATTATAAATACTGTCTGAAATCCTAGTGAACTACAGTATATAGCAGACCGATTAGCTTTTATTCATCTATTGTTATATATATATAATTTAGAGAGTGTATATATATATATGTATATATGTATGTATATATAACCACAGTGACCCTCAGTAGTGTGTGTGTGTGTGTGTGTGTGTGTGTGTGTGTGTGTGTGTGTGTGTGTGTGTGTGTGTGTGTGTGTGTGTGTGTGTGTGTGTGTGTGTGTGTGTGTGTGTGTGTGTGTGTGTGTGTGTGTGTGTGTGTGTTAAAACACTGGTAATCAAATGTTCACATGTTCTAATGTGTTACACTGTTTAATTAAATTTAAGTTATGTCATAATATTTTCTTAAATTGTTTTGATGTTTTTTATTATTATTCTATGTATTTCAAGATTTGGCAATTATTTAATATTTACAGTCACGCCAATAAAGCACTTTTGAATAGAGAGAGAGAGAGAGAGAGAAAGAACATGAAACAATTTATAAAAAAAATTAAGTACATTTGCATTCCATAAATAACACCACATTTTTATTAGAGTTAATGAAAATGTACTGTTAACTCAACATCTCTGATATTCTGATGCCAATGCCAATTTTCCTTTAAAAAAAACATTAAAAGAACAGATTTTATGCATTATCAGCAGACGTCAATATTAGTGGTTGATCGATATTAGTTTTTTGATGGTCGATATCTTCGAGAGCAGGGTGGCCGTCGGATATATAATCTATATAATTTAAATTGACTTTAATTAGATTAGTATTAATAAAATATAAATAAATATGAAAATACATTTTAAAAATAAATCTTTAAAATAAACATTATACTGGTACTTTAGATGGCAACTTCGTGATTATGCAATCCTATAGTATTTTTTTACAGCACCTCTTTCACCCTCTGTCTGAATGCTGTTTTAGTTTACCGCCTTTCTAAAAGATTACTCTGCTCTGATTGGCCAGTTACCCCTCTGTTGTGATTGGCCAGTTACCCCTCTGTTGTGATTGGCCAGTTACCCCTCTGTTGTGATTGGCCAGTTACCCCTCTGTTGTGATTGGCCAGTTACCCCTCTGTTGTGATTGGCCAGTTACCCCTCTGTTGTGATTGGCCAGTTACCCCTCTGTTGTGATTGGTCAGTTACCCCTCTGTTGTGATTGGCCAGTTACCCCTCTGTTGTGATTGGCCAGTTACCCCTCTGTTGTGATTGGCCAGTTACCCCTCTGTTGTGATTGGACAGTTACCCCTCTGTTGTGATTGGCCAGTTACCCCTCTGTTGTGATTGGCCAGTTACCCCTCTGTTGTGATTGGCCAGTTACCCCTCTGTTGTGATTGGCCAGTTACCCCTCTGTTGTGATTGGCCAGTTACCCCTCTGTTGTGATTGGCCAGTTACCCCTCTGTTGTGATTGGCCAGTTACCCCTCTGTTGTGATTGGCCAGTTACCCCTCTGTTGTGATTGGCCAGTTTGTGATTGGTCAGTTACCCCTCTGTTGTGATTGGCCAGTTACCCCTCTGTTGTGATTGGCCAGTTACCCCTCTGTTGTGATTGGCCAGTTACCCCTCTGTTGTGATTGGTTTACGCTGGAGTAATTGCCCTTACCATAACTGACAAATATCAGCTCCTGAAGCTTCAGAGGCACTGTGAAGCTATATATCGATGTAACAATATATCGTTTCACAATATATTGCAATGCAACAACATGTATCGTCTTGGATAGTGACAATATGTATCGTGAATAGTTCACCCAAAATAAAAATTACTGTGAGAAAAAAAATGAAGTTTTTAGAGTTTCAGTGTCAGTACTACATTAAACTGCTATGTATAATGTTGAATATAATAATGCAATGGGGGAATGCCTGATAATGCCAAATGTCTGATGCAACCAGTAAAAGTGTCCTACATTATTTTACATTTATAATATAATAATTTTACTCATTCCCACAGATTTTGTGCTCAAAGCCAAAGTGTGCGCACATAAAGCCGCCTCTCAGCGTTTCTTTTTTTTTTTTTTTTTTTGCTGCTCGTTGTTAAACAGTCAAATGCACAAAATAATTTCAAAATGCCTGTCTTGATGAGTATTCATGTAAACACAGTCAGTCGTGTTGTAACTGAGAATGAAAACGCATGTGTAACAGTATAATGGATCCGTGCGTCAGGTCTTAAAGTGACAGCAGCCTAATAAACCTGCTGCCAAATTATGAGATAATATTAAAAAGCAGGTATTTTTTACATGCACAAAAACTGTTACACACTAACAGAAAGGTAAAATAATTATAATAAAAAAGGATAGTAAGTCCCCTTTAATAATGGCATGGCGTGGTCGAGTCCTATCCACAGTAAATGTCCCTGCTCTAAGCTTGCAGCACATGTTGATGGTCTGAAAAGCGCAGTTTATTTCTGGTTTTGAAGAGTTCACTGAGCATTTAGTAGCAGTCTGGATCCGGATCCCTCTATTGACTTGTGAGAGTCAGGAAGACAGAGAGAGAGAGATGAATGGATTGTGTGTGCGCCTATAAACCAGCCTGACGATTTTTAAGTTCAACATGGACCAGGTTCCCAGTCTAATTATGCTCATTATTATTTGTTGATGTTGCTATTTTAGGGATTTCATCGAGCAGCATTATGTGACATTAAAGAAGGCAAACCCTGAGTTTCCCATCCTGATCCGAGAGTGCTCTGGAGTTCAGCCCATGCTTTGGGGTCGATATGGTAAGAAAACACTCCAGAAAACATAACTAAAGCATATTCATACAAGTAATGATGCATCCTCTCTCTCTGCCTTAGGTTTTGGTAAAGAACACAGTGTTTCACTGGACAACATGAGCGCCGACCAAGTGGCCAAAGCACTTGAAACTGTAGTAAATGCAAAATCCTAAGTAAATCCATAATGTAAAATGTTGTAAATGTTATGCGTGTGACAAATGGAAAATAAATGTATATACTAAAATCCTTGGATTTTTTTTGCCTTTGCCATGTGCAGATAAGTGTGTGGATTTCCCATTGACCCAAAATAGATATTTCCAGTAATCATAAATGAGAATTCATTGTTCATGCTAGCCTGGTAACAATACAACCATATGCATGAGGATATCTTACATTCCCAAATACAGAGTAAGAAAGTAGTACCTATATGCCACCTGACATAAGTTATCATTAGTAGGTTTCATCCTAAAACATTTTTATGGAGTGTATATGATTTGTGAACGTCCCCTTTGTTTGTTTTGCATATTTCCTGCACCCATATTTACTGTTGTAGCTTGTCAACTCTGTCATATAGGCCTCTATATGGGCCTTTATTAAACGGGAGTGAACAACTTGTATACAACAATTTTTTTTTTTTTTTTTTGTCTGCCCAATTTTCATATTTTGCTATTTTAGCCACTGCATAAGGTAAAATGATGTAATTTTACGGTCAGAAAAGACAACATTTCTCTTTGGTGGGCCATGACTTGATTTAATCTTACATAAATCTTGCCTTTTCCCATCTAAAAGGATTTTTTTTATTATATTGTCACACATTGTATAGAGATTGTGGTTGATGTGTATTGACAGGTATGTAGTTTAATTTGAGGGGCCACTGGCATTTTTATTATATCGGTTCAACTTTTTATCTACCACTTTTTAGATTAGTTTTATTACTTTGTTAAGAGCTGAATGAACTGTGCGCACATAAGAATTGAAAAGAGAGAATTGAACATTATTTAGCAGTTACAAGCATTACACCACGTCTTCTCCTAATAACGTGATAGTTTGAAATGTTAAAGGCATTACTCGTGGTCCAGGTTCATGAGCATCGTCTCAAACCCCTGTCTTTTTGTGGACATAAAATCGTTTAACTATGTAGCCTTTATCACTGTAAGGTTGCTTTGAAACATTATGTAATGTAAATAGCGCTATATAAATAATGGTGACTTGAATTGACTTTATGAAGGCTATAAGATCTGAAAAAAAGCACAACACCCCAAAAAATGAAAACAGAACACACTTTCATAACCCACTCTAACTATAGACAATGAACTATTTAGTGCAGGGAGGAGGGGGAGACTGTGAAAGAAAAAGGAGGGGTTGATATTAGTGTCACAGAAAACTTTTCTCTTTGTCAGTCTAAGACGCTTTAAATGTCCCCGTGCGTGTTATGGTATGCAATCAACAACTCTGGATTGAGTATAAAAAACGTCGCGTTTTGCCATTTTGTGTGTGGGTAAATAGCACATTATGACCTATTTGGCGTTCCGCGGTCGATTGGACGGTCGGTGTGTTTGTTGGTCAGTCGTTGGCTCAAGCTTTATGGAGGAATCCACGATCTCTACCGCCACGTCGCACTGACATCAGCCAAACTCAAAGCAAAGCCCGCAGATGTCTCTGCTTCCCTCCGACCCGATGAGTGTCGGGCTGCAACTCTTTTCGAGGTGGATGGCATTATGTTCGCTCTTCGGACTCTTCCTCGATCTCCAAACTTCTGCGTCGTCTTCCAGTGGCTTGAGATCGAGCCGAGAGGACACCACAGCTTTCAGACCCAAACAACCTCCACACATCATCTTCATCCTGACCGATGACCAGGGTTTCAATGACATCGGGTATCACAGTCGGGACGTCCGAAGCCCGACGCTGGATAAACTGGCGTCCGAGGGAGTGCGACTGGAGAACTATTATGTGCAACCGCTGTGCACCCCGTCCCGCAGCCAACTCATCACAGGCAGGTCATTCACACCATACTTCAATAACAACACACTGACATTACGTGTTTTTGCTTTGGGTTTTTTAAATGAAAGAGATGCAACTGAAATCAGAATCTAAAATCAGGTTATAAAAACGGATAATTTTGTAAAAATCCCAGTAAACTCTACAGATCTTTATTTGAAAGGGTTTGATCAATGTTTTTCATGTTTGTTTAATAAACCGTAAACAAGTATTGCACATGCTGTGGACCAGTCCTGTACAGGCGGTAGACAATTATGGTCATGGTTAATTGCTTTAGGCTACTTAAATGAGTAGTGCACTTAAAATGAAAATTAGCCCATGATTTACTCACCCTCAAGCCATCCTAGGTGTATATGAATATGACTTTCTTCTTTCAAACAAATACAATCAGAATTATACTAATGAACACCCTGACACTTCCGAGCTTTATAATGGCAGTGGATTGCAACCATCAGATTGAAGTCCATCAAAGTGCATCCATCTATTATATAAGAAGTCCACATGGCTCTGGGGGGTTAATAAAATCCTTCTTATGGAAGTAATGCCAAATGTTTTTGAAGCAAAAAGCCTGTTGAATTGCACTTCTTGAAAAAATATGCATTGCATTAAACATGCTTCCATTTGCCTTTTTTATTGGCTCAAATTTGACATAGTTGAATATTTAAGATGTGAATATTTCAATTCAAAACATTTCAAACACATTTTCATTATTAAAAATTCAATAATTCATATTCACCCTTCATATCTCACTTCCAAAATATTCAAACTTTTAAAAAAATACAACCTATAATATTCAACAGGTAATTTTCGGTCCATTTTATTTCGCTTTACTAATTCGATTCCACAAATTCAGTGGTTCAAATTCGACAGTAAATTCAACATTGACGTCCAGGAACTGCAGGAAAAGCAGTAGATTACCGAGCATAATCTCCATCTGCTGTTAGTCGACCTCACCAGCAGGGGGTGCAAGCGCGTTTTGATGAAGACCGAGCAACAGTTAGAGCAAGCCATTCATTCATAAAAACTCATTTATAGAAATGTAAGTGTATTTGTTAACTTTATATTGCGGCGATGTGCTTCAGTAGGCTACAAGGGTTTCCCTCAATACTTCAGGATTGCTGCAATATAAAGTGCTTAACGTATCTTAATGAATTAATACAGTGATATAAGGCTTGTATGTCATTTTTTACGATGCTGTTCATTCATCCATTGTTGATAATTAGACCAGTCCAATAATTTCCACATATGTCTAGCTAGCTTTCGATTACCAGAGCTGTTAGCAAATTGAACTTTTTTAATGACAGTTTCCACAGAGCTGGGGAATCCACAGCGGACCTTACTATGGGTATAGTGAGAGGACGGATATCAGGGGGTGTGGCTATCCTTTGGCACAAGAAGCTGGACTCAGTGATAAATATCATCAGGACTGGAGTTGACTGGTGTATTGCGGTACAATTGAAGTTTTAAAATAAGGAGCTTACTATTTTAAATGTATATACACCTTATGAGTGTTCGCAGAATGAAGATTTATATTTAAATAGGCTTGCCTTTATAAATTCCTTTATTCAGGAGAATCAGTACACAAGTGTTTGTGTTGTAGGGGATATGAATGCAGACCTTACAGACAGCCAGTCTCTGTTTGCAAGACATTTAGTACAGTTTTGTGAGGATAACAACCTCATACTGTCTAGCCAACTGCTTCTTCCTGCTGATAGCTATTCTTATATAAGTGAAGCCTGGCATACAACATCATGGCTTGACCACTGTATTACCACTGCTGATGCCCATGCAATCTTGCAATCTATATAAATTCTATATGGGACATCCATGTCAGACCATTTGCCGTTTGCTATGAAGCTTGATGTGGAAAGTCTGCCTGAGTTGATCCAGGGGGTGAATGATAGTTGCAAGATTAAATTGGATTGGGCTAGATTCACAAATGAAGATCTCTTGACATACTGTATGAAAACTGAGGTCCTTCTCAGTAATATTTGTTTACCTAAAAAGACTATTATGTGCTCGGATGTGAACTGTATTGATATCTCGCATCATGAAACCCTCTCTGCTATGTATGACAGTGTTGTGGGCGCAATGTATGAGGCTAGTAGACCATACCTTATACTACCTGTTAAAACTACCAACATGAAGCCAGGCTGGAACAGGCATGTCGAGGCTCATCATGCAGAAGCTAGGGTAGCATTTAAGGCATGGGTTAAGGCATGGGTGCAGGCAGGCAGACCTAGAAATGGTCCGATCCTTGAGTATAAAAAGCTTACCAGCGCTAAACTCAAATATGCCATCCGTTACATTGGTAAACATGACTAAACTATGAGAGCAAGTTCAATGGCTGAGAAATTAAGGGTTAAGGATGTCGATGGCTTTTGGAAGGAGGTGAGAGCCCTGAACAGGGCCAATACATTGCTTCCATGTGTCATGGAGGAGGTGTCTGGGGTTGATAACATTGCTGAGATCATGTGGAAGCAACACTACTCTGCCTTATTTAACTGTGTTAAAAGTGACCCCTACAGAGTGATAAATATTGCTAACAGTAGTCCAGAGATAATCACCTGCAGTGAAGTCTGCCAGGCAGTAGCACATCTATCTGACAAGAAAGCGTGTGGGTTAGACCACATTACTGCAGAGCACCTTAAGTTTGCTAGTCTAAGGTGGCAGTACTGCTTGCCATTTGTTTTTCTGGATTTATGACCCATGGTCTGCTACCTGAATCTATACTGTCTGTTACTCTTGTGCCTGTCGTCAAGGACAAGGCTGGCAAGGTTGGGAGCTTAGATAATTATAGGCCAATAGCCTTAGCCAGTGTGATATCTAAAGTACTGGAAAGGATTTTACTTGATCGTCTAGGTCCATTTATTGGTACCACTGATAATCAATTTGGCTTTAAAGCTAAATTTGGTACTGATTTGTGTATCTATGCTTTGAAGGAGGCAACTCAGGGGTTCATAAGGCAGAACTCTTCCATGATTATTGTGTTTATTGATGCTTCTAAAGCCTTTGACAGAGTCAATCATTATAAGGTATTTCAAAAACTGAGCCAAAGGGGTGCCCATGACAGCATTATAAGAATGGCTTACTGGTATGCCAACCAGAGTATGCAGGTGAAATGGGGTAACACAGTATCTGCCTCATTTGGGGTGAGTAATGGGGTACGTTGGGGGGGGGGGGGGGCTACTTTAACCAGCTCTCTTCAACCTTTACATGGATGAGTTATCCAACCAATTATCAAGATGCAAAACGGGTTGTATAATTGGTAACACCTTGGTTAATCATTTTATGTATGCTGATGATTTGGCCATTTTCTCTCCTAGCAGTGCTGGTTTTCAGTAGCTACTGAATATCTGCTCTGAATATGGGGTGAAATTTGATGTGCTGTATAATGCCAAAAAGAGTGCTGTGTTGATATGTAGGACAAAAGTGGATAAAGATCTTTGTTTTCCAGACTTTTATCTGTCAGGACAAGTGATGAGTGTTTGTAATAAAATTAATATAAATATAAATATAATATAATATAAATAATCTATTCAGGCAGCGTCGCATATTATATGCCCAAGCTAACATGCTGGTAAGAAAATTCCACAGGTGCACGGATGACGTCAAAATTGGCCTGTTCAAAGCATATTGCACTCCTTTGTATACTGCTCCTATGTGGTCTAAGTTTAAAAAGGCTAGTATGCAGAAGCTTAAGGTTGCTTATAATGACTGTATGAGGACACTGCTCAACAAACCCAGGTGCTCTAGTGCAAGTGACCTGTTTTGTAATGTAGGGGGCTGCACTTTTCAAGCATTACTGAGGAGACTCACCTACAAATTCATTTGTCGCCTAAATGACTCCCAGAACAGCATTGTGATGCTGCTTGTAAATCCTAGGTTTAGTGCCATACGATACCAATCATCACTATGGAAAGGCTGGTATAAGTGTCTTTTATAGAAATGCCATATTTTAGCTTTTTTTTATTCTTTATCTTTGTATCTTTTTATCTCTTTGTATGTTTTTGATTTATGTATTGTTGCATATGTCTGTGCCTTCTGAATGGACCAAGAGTCTGTAAATAAAGGTTGATGATGATGATGACGACATTGATGTCCCCATCAAAATCAAACCTACGACGCCACTGTTACAATGTTAAATCATAAATCAGACGTAGGCTAGTACAATAACATTACGATGTCCAGCAATCGATTTCAATAGTACATTGGGTTTCATCTATAGTGTTTAATGAGATCTAATATGTTGTTAGTGCAGAGAATTTTGATTTAAATGTACTTTAATGGACGAGTGGCAGAACTTTTGCCAAGCGTGTCAGAGTTTCTGGGTTCTAATAGTTTTTTTTCTTCATCAAAACCGATTATATTTATCAGTGGTTGTATATCAAGCAGGGACACGTTTGTGTGCAGTTTATTTTGTGATTTCACCGGAACGAATAGAGAAGAGAGTCTCCGCAACCGATCGAAGTGCGCTTCCGAGTTAAGACTGTGCGCGAGCCACAAGAGATACTGTATCTGCGCGGCTGATCGCAGTGCAACGAGCACTTGATTTCATAGACAACACATTTCAGCGTTAGATCGCCTCTTATTTATCAAACGAACAAAATTAATGCTCTGCTAGTTCACTGGAGATGTCTTATGTAGGCTGTATGTACATCCGTGCTGCGAGAAGTGGTTTCAAAAGTGGTGGGGACCATAGACAGTAAAAGAAATGGACACAGCGACCCCATTGATTTCAACGGAGAAGACTGAAGCCCGATTATTGCACTTCCTGTCTGATGGCTGAGCGACTGCGCAGGCTCAAACTGAGTGTGACGACAGTCTGACAGTTGTAAATCTTGTAGTAGCTGTGGCAAGAAAGACAAATCTGAATCACAATCTTGAAAAATCCATCGAAATATTTTGTCCCGTTGGTTTTATGGACTCTCTATCTATGGGCTTCTCCCTTAACTTTATGCCTCAATTTCCCCCGATTGCCTCAGTAAAAGATTGCCTGTGAGCTTCTCCTCCTGTCTATACGGTAATGTCTCTATTGTACGACAGAAAGTCGCGTGGTTATGATGCAATCGTTAGCCTATTTTTTACAAAAACGGCTTCTACGGGTCCATAACGTAAGATACAAAGTAATGGAGCCTTTTATACATTGTCATGTTTCTTTAGAAATAAATAATGGACAAATTAAGTCTTTGGACGCCTCAGATGTAAAGTTATTCCCTGACGCCAAAATGAATGGGAGTCAATGGAATGCTAACAGCAGGTGAAGTTCTGCTACAATGGCGGCTCCCGTGAGGCTTCAACTTCTGGCTGATGGATTACCCCCTTGGTGGGCACACGTCTCACCCACAAATTACGCCTATGGATATACTGCCATAAAGTTGGCTTGACATTGGACATTCGCGCGTAGGGACCATCTCTAAAGTTACATACGACATTACACACGTTTCTAACTTTAATAGCTAACTTAAATTTATTTGAATACGTATCAAAAATATAAAAGGTGTGTATCATGCCTGACAAATACCACTTTTCTCTAAGTTATTCTCTCCCAATGCTATTGAAGTTAGAAACGTGTGCTTTAGAGACAGTCCCTAAATTTGCGAATGTCCAATGTCAAGCCAACTTTATGCCAGTATGTCACTGGGAAATGCTTAGTGTGAAACTTTCTGCGTTAAGTTAATATTCTGAGTCCATCTGCTTGCCTATAGCCAAATAGTAGCCTACAGCCTTCTCAATAAGGTGCGAGTTTAGTCTTTTACATCACTGTAGTTAAGCTACGTTACGCGTTTATATGTCCAGCAATCCTGAAGTATTGAGGAAAACCCTAGTACTGCAGCACATCGCCGCGATATAAAGTTAAGGCAACTAAACAACCAAGATAAATATGTCTACCTCAAATGTAGGCCTAAAATTTGATCTGTACATCAGCATCGGGGGAATAACATTATAATCTCGTTCACAGTAGAGAAAGATGCATGTACACAAGGACCGTGAAGACACTGAATTAAACATAAAACAGCCTTCATAATAATCACAAATACACTTACATTTCTATAAATGAAAAAAAAAATCTATCATTGTCCCTGTTCCTAAAAAGTCTAATGTACTGTGCTTGAATGATTATCGCCCGGTAGCACTAACGTCGATCATCGTGAAGTGCTTCGAGCAGTTAATCAAAGCTCACATTATTGACTCAATGCCTGTGACGCTGGACCCGTATCAGTTTGCCTATAGACCAAATAGAGCTACAGAGGACGCCATCTCTCTGTCACCTAGATAAAAAGAACACGTATGTGAGACTGCTGTTCAAAGATTACAGCGCAGCATTCAACACCATTGTGCCTCTTAAACTTGCGGTGAAGCTCAGGGAACTGGGTCTCGACACCGCCCTGTGCGGATGGATCTTGGACTTTCTGACGGGCAGATCTCAGGTGGTGTGGATGGGTAACAAAACTTCTACCTCACTTATCCTCAGCACTGGCTCCCCCCAGGGCTGCGTGCTGAGTCCCCTCCTGTACTCTCTTTTTACCCATGACTGTGTAGCTACACACTCCTCCAACACCATTGTTAAGTATGCAGATGATACCACTGTTATAGGCCTGATCTCTGATGATGATGAGTTGGCCTATAGAGACGAGATACGATCCTTGCCTCTTTGTTGTCAGGAGAACAATCTACAGCTCAACGTCAGTAAAACAAAGGAGATAATTGTAGACTTCAGGAGGAAGCGGCGAGGTGAATATGCTCCCATTTTCATCAATGAGTCTGTAGTTGAGAGAGTCAATAACATAAAGTTCCTTGGGGTTAACATTAGTGATGACCTGACCTGGTCCATCCACTCTAATATGGCGGTTAAGGAGTCCAGGAAACGGCTCTTTTTCCTCCGAGGATTGAGGAGATTCGGCATGGACACAAGAATACTGTCCAATTTTTACAGAGGCAATATTGAGAGTATCCTGACCGGATGTGTCTCCGCATGGCAGCTGTACCTCCCATGATCGTAAGGCACTACAGAGGGTTATTAAAACAGCAGAGCGCATAACGGGGTCTGACCTGCCATCCATGCAGGATCTTTACAACGAGAGGTGTAGGAGAAGAACAAAAAGGTTCATTTCTGATCCTAGTCACCCGGGCCATTGATTGTTCAGCAAGCTGCCATCGGGCAGGAGGCTCAGAAGCATCCAGACCAAGACCAACAGGTTTAGGGACAGCTTCTTCCCCCTGGCCGTTAGGCTATATAACTCGTAATGCACTACCTTCATTTTGAACCAAACATAGACTGTCCTTTATACTGTAATTTTATTTCACAATTGCTACTCAGCTAACTGGACTTAGCATATTATCTGTATATTATTTGTATATAAGATTTTTGTGTGACAAGATCTTTATGTACACAATAATAATCGTTTAGATTGTAATCCTTGTATTTTTAATATTTGGCATGTTTGTGTGCTGCTGCGTGTCCCTGTGTGTGTAAAAAGCAATAAGTGAACGTGCGTTGTGGACCCGCCTCAAGGCGCATATTACTATTGCGCCCTTTAAATAACAAACAAAAAAATACTGAAATACTGAGCCATTGACTTTAGACCAGGTTTTTGTTGGTCAATGGTGATGCATTTCAGTTCCTCAAAATAGCAACGCTCCATCAATGTGCCTGAACACACCTCGTTTTCAGACCAGCCGCCCATGGGCGCACAGATGGGCGCAAATGTATTTGCTATTTGAACTACATGGCGCAGGACGTGAAAATTATAACTGCGTCGGGCTGAAACTAGCAAAAAAACACTTTCAGATTTAAGTTCGTCAACTTTAAAACCGGGTTGTAAAAAGCTTATTGTTTCAATTCTTGTTTTTTCTCTCTTTCTGAGCATTAAGAATGTATTCATGCTTTCTTTTAGATATCAAATTCACACCGGCCTCCAGCATTCCATCATCAGACCACGTCAACCCAACTGCCTCCCTCTGGATGCGGTCACACTCCCTCAACGCTTGCAGGAGGCAGGCTACTCCACTCACATGGTGGGCAAGTGGCATTTGGGCTTCTATCGGAAAGACTGTTTGCCCACACGTCGCGGATTTCACACCTACTTCGGTTCATTGACTGGCAGTGTGGACTATTACACATATGGCTCATGTGACGGCAAGTCATTGTGTGGCTTTGACCTCCACGAAGGTGAGTCAGTGGCATGGGGGAGAGGGGGGAAGTACTCAACTCACCTCTACACCCAGAGAGTGCGCAAAATCTTAGCAACGCACGACTCAAGCAGTCAGCCTCTTTTTATCTTCCTTTCCCTTCAGGCAGTGCATACACCTCTAAACCCTCCCAAAGAATACATCTATCCGTTTCGCCACATGGGCAACGTTCCCCGCAGGAAATACGCAGCCATGGTTTCTATCGTCGACGAGGCGGTCCGAAACATAACTTACGCTCTGCGCAAATATGGCTTCTACCGCAATAGCGTCGTCATCTTCTCCACTGATAATGGAGCCCAGCCACTCACAGGGGGCAGTAACTGGCCCCTACGAGGGTGCAAGGGAACATATTGGGAAGGTGGTATTAGAGGAGTGGGTTTCGTGCACAGTCCCTTGATACGCCATCGAAGAAGGGTCAGCAGAGCCCTTATTCACATTACTGACTGGTATCCAACTCTTGTTGGACTTGCTGGGGGGAATGTGTCACAGTCTCAGGGATTAGATGGGTTTGATGTTTGGCCTACCATTAGTGAAGGGAAGGAATCTCCACGACTGGAAATTCTTCACAACATCAACCCTCTCTACCGGCGCAGTCTGGGCTCATTTAAGGAGGGCTATGGACTGTGGGACACAACCGTGCAAGCGGCCATTAGAGTCGGTGACTGGAAACTCTTGACGGGCAACCCTGGACATGGGGATTGGGTGCCACCCCAAGTTCTCACAAACTTTCCTAGCAGCTGGTGGAACCTTGAGCGACAGACTGGAGAAACAAGGAAATCGCTTTGGCTTTTCAATGTTACAGGCGACCCTTGTGAACGCCATGACCTTGCAGTGCACAGGCCTGATGTTGTCAAGGAGCTCCTGGCACGTCTAGCATTATACAATCGCACAGCAATACCTGTTCGCTACCCGCCAGACGATACCCGTGCCGACCCTGGTCTGAATGGAGGTGCTTGGAGACCTTGGGTTGGTGAAGGTGAAGAGGAGGAAAACTGGGATGGGATTTATTACAAGAGAGGAAAGAATCACAAAAGAAAATGTAGGCTCTGCAAGTTACAAAGTTTCTTCAAGAAGTTTAATTTGAAGATCATGTCAAAACAGATATAAGACTCTTCTGTTATTTAACATCACTTACAATAACTTAACTTAAAGGTGACATATTGTTAATAGAACAACCGTGTAATGATTGTTCATGAGTTGTTTGTCCCGAACACTTAAACTGCCCAATTGTCTTCAGAAAAATCCTCCAGCTCCTGCACATTCTTTGCTTTTACAGCATCTTCTGCATATTTGACTCCTTACCAGCATTGATTGTATGCTTTTAAGAACCATCTTTTTACACTGGGACTCATACACAACTATTACAAACCCTGCAAACATTTAGTGATGCTCAAGAAGGAAGCATCCATTTAGAGGCGGGGCGGGGGGGGGGCAAACTTTTGAACTGGATCATTTGTGTAAATTGTTCTTATTTTGTTTAAAAACGCATTCATTAATTTAGCCCTGCCCTTCTGAGGCTAAATAAGAAATTAGCCTGTAAAACAAAATAAGAAAAATTTAAACATCACCATCATCATTCCCCCGGCTCTTAATGCATTGTGTTGCATTCTTGAGCATTACCTTGCAGATTCTGAAAGATGTACAGTAGGTAAACGTATGACTGCTATACATTGCAATCCTTTTGTTAAGATTAAAATATTCATTTAAGAGCTCAGTGTGGAGAGCTTTTGCCGGAATTTGATTGATAGGCGATCTGGCCAATTATAATGCAGATATCCACCATTTATGTCTGACAAACAAACCAAACCAGTTAGTAGATTAAAGTCTGTGGACTTGAACTTGAAAAATTGTGTGTATTGATTTCTTTTTTGCAGTTCTGGTGTTCATTCATGTGTAATTCGTGCTATAACTAGAAGAGATTATCAGTTCACGGTCTTCGATCCCGCCCCTCTTAGTTACTGTTGTTACGTCCGACAAGCCATACCGCTCTCACTCCACACATCATGTTCTCACAGTGCTGGCAATATTTTTAGATTTTAAAAAAGCATTTGACACTGATCATCATTTGACAATCATGACGTTCTGTTGTCAAAATTATCCTATATTAATTTTAGTGGAAATGCAATTAAATGGATGAAATCATATTTAACTGACAGAAAACAATGCACACGCATTAACAATACTCAATCTACATATCTAAACTGTAAAATAGGTGTCCCTCAAGGATCTATATTGGGCCCCCTTTTGTTCAGTCTCTATATAAATTACCTGCCTACTGTTTGTCCATCTGTACATTTACAAATGTATGCAGATGACACAGTCCTCTATGTGCATGCTAAGAATAAAAAAGAAGCTTCACTTCAACTGACTGAGGTCATGAGTAAGGTATCTAAATGGCTAATGAACTCATGTTTACACCTGAACATAAGTAAAACAGTGTGTATGTATTTTACAAAACAAACTACTGTGACTCATGATCCTGAGGTAATTGTTAACCAAGAGAAGGTTAGAGTGGTATCTGACTTTAAATATCTGGGAATCATCCTAGACTCACAACTCTCATTTAAAAAGCATACTAAAAAGGTTGCCAATATTGTTAAATTTAACCTGGCAAATTTTAAGCACATAAGATCTAACCTATCAATGAACGCCGCAAAGCTCTTCTTGCATGTGATGATTTTTTCACACTTTTCTTACTGTTTAACTACCTGGTCGCAAGCCAATAAAACAACATTGCAACCATTGGAGTCACTTTATAAACAGGCATTAAAAACATTGGACCGTAAGGGAAATGGGTATCATCATTGTCACATAATCAAAAAACACAACGTTTAGCTTTGAAAACTTCAGACATTTTACGGATATCTGTCTTGTTTTTAAGGTACTCCGTGGCATTGCTCCATCACCACTGTCCCAGTTTATAAAACAGAAAGATAAGGTCAATAGAGGGTTTCACTTCATTTGGATGGTCCCTTTAACACATTCTGTTTACTATAAGTAACGTTGCACCTACATGTCTACTAACTCTCATTAGAGTGTTAGTAGAGTATTAGTAGACTGGTAGGGTTAGGGTTAGAATAAGTTGACATGTAGTTGTATAGTTACTTATAGTCAGTAGACTGTCTGTTGGAGGACCATCACAATAAAGAGTTATCAGATATTAAGCAGACAGTACACTAATACTCTAATGAGAGTTAGTTGACATGAAGTTGCAAAGTTACTTATAGTCACCAGAATGTTCAAAAGGGACCATCAAAATAAAGTATTACCCAATAGAGTAACCAGATCAACCACTAGAGGGGACTGCATAGTTCATGAACAACTTTTTTATGATTGTATTTTTTTGAAGTTTCTGCTGTATTTATTACATTGATACTGTATTTATTAAATGTAAAGTGTATTTTTTATTGATTTTTGTATTTTAGGATGCCTGTTAAGATCTGGCTAGGGACAACAAATGGAAATTAGCACTTGTAGCTAACTCTGGCTTGTTTACAGCACGTAACTTGTCTGTTGATTAATGAACATTGTCCCTATCAAATAAAAGAATAAATAAATAAATAAAAAAAGTAGAGCCCATGCAGCAGGGCAGATGGGTGACAGTGAGAGATCGCTCTAGTCGCGAATCAAAAAACCACTCTTCCGTTCCAATTACGTAACAAATCGATTTGCCCCACTCAGTGAAACACCCACTGAGAATTCTGTTGATTGTGCCCTGGTAATTGGTGATTTGATCACACGGAACGTGAAAATAGAGACACCAGCCACCATAGTCACATGTTTGCTGGGAGCCAGAGCGCCTGAAATCAAAGCAAATGTAAAAGTGCTGGCTAATGCTAATCGTAAATTCTCTAAGATCATTATTCATGTTGGCACTAATGATGTTCGACTCCGCCAGTCGGAGATCACCAAAATTAATATTAAAGAGGTGTGTGAACTCTCAAGTACGATGTCAGGCACTGTTATTTGCTCTGGCCCCCTTCCTGTTCGCAGGAGTGATGAGATAGTAAGCAGATTACGTATGTTCACTCAATCGCTGGTTGTCTGAGTGGTGTCCACATAATAATGTAGAATTCATAGACAATTGGAAAAGTTTTTGGGGCAAGCCTGACCTGTTGAAAAGATATGGTATTCATCCCTCCTGGGATGGTGCTGCTCTTCTCTCTAGTAATTTGGCTCATAGTCTTAGAGCTAAAACATGACAATCTGGGGCTCAGGTCAGGAAGCAGACAGACTGGCTTAACCGATTGTCTGCTAGCGGCCTCGCGTCACCAAGGTCAGATAAATCCCATCACATAGAGCCTATTTCACCTAGATATCATCATATAGAGACTGTGTCTGTTCCCCGAATTTGGAAATCCCCAAAAAACGTCCAAACCCATCTAAGGTTAACACTTTTATTGATGTTCAACAAATAAAAAACAGATATAATACAGATGAGCCGATGATAAAGCTTGGGTTGCTGAATATTCGATACCTTACTTCAAAATCACTCATAGTTAATGATATGATTTCAGATTATAATCTAGATGTGCTGTGTTTGACAGAAACCTGGCTAAAACCAAACGATTACATTACTTTAAATGAGTCAACCCCACAAGATTACTGTTATAAACATGAACCTCGTCCGAAACGCAATCATTTTTGTCGTAATCATACTCTAGATCTAATACTATCACATGGAATAGATGTTGATGCCGTTGAAATTCTGCAGCAGAGCGATGACATCTCAGATCATTATCTAGTCTCATGTAAATTACATTTAGCCAAGGCTGCAAAGCCGACTCCATGTTATAATATGTTAGACCTATAACTTCTGCCACTAAAGATTGCTTTATCAATAATCTTCCTAATCAGTTTCATCATCTCAGCATCCCGGATAGCTTAGAAGAACTTGATATTGCAAGAGAAACTTTTAACTCTCACTTTTCCAGCACTTTAGACGCAGTTGCTCCGTTTCGCTTAAAGAAGATTAAAGAAAATAATCCAACGCCGTGGTACAACGAGCACACTCAGGCCCTTAAGAGAGCAGCCAGAAAAATGGAGCACAACTGAAAGAAAACAAAACTAGAGGTTTTTATTTGAAACAGTGGCTAAACTAACGAAAAAGAAAGCTTCAAGCACAGAAGTTTCCAAGCAACACAGCAGTAATGACTTTATGAACTTCTTCACTTATAATATCAGGGAGAAAATTCTAACTATGCAACCGTCTACTACAGCATCACATCAGGGAGTGCATTGTAGTTTCCCTGAGGAAAAATTTGATTAATTTGTTGCTTTAGGAGAGGAAGAATTTAGCAAATTTGTTAATTCATCTAAATCGATAACTTGTATGTTAGACCCTATACCGACTACTGAGCTTCCAGATGTCACAGATCCTCTTCTAAATTTCATTAATTCATCTTTGTCTCTAGGATACGTACCAAAAACCTTTGATTAAAACCTATGATTAAACCGCTTGTTAAAAAACGCAACTTGATCCTACAGAATTAGTCACTTACAGGCCGATCTGCATTTGACACCATTGACCACAACATTCTTTTAAATAGACTATAACTATGCTGGCATTAGTGAAATTGCACTAGCATGGTTTAAATCATACTTAGACCGTTATCAGTTTGTAGCAGTAAATGTAGAGATGTCTTATCGATCACAAGTTCAGTATGGCGTACCACAAGGCTCGGTACTAGGACCGCTGCTGTTCACTCTGTACATGCTACCATTAGGAGATATCATTAGGAAACATGGAATTAGCTTTCACTGTTTTGCCGATGATACTCAGCTGTATATTTCTTCATGGCCTGACGAAACTTACCAATTCACAAAATTAACGCAATGCAAAGCTGATATAAAAAATTGGATGACTAGTAAATTCCTACTACTAAATTCTGAAAAAACAGAGATTCTAATTATTGAACAAAAAACTTTCACCAGTAATAACCTAGAATGCTGTCTAACACTGCTCTGTTAAGTCTTCGTCGTCTAAACGGCGTTTCCATTCACCGATGTTATGCGACTAAAATTTAATTTTTTCCTCTCGCAATAATCATTCCAAAAATCATGCCAACGGATGTTGGTAGGTTTACGTATATACCAGCCACTGCACTGGCCATTATTATTAACCGAAGAAGACGTGTGTGTGTGTGTGTGTTATTCAAGCTTTAATGGCAAGGAAAGACTCTTATACTGAGAGCGGCTCATATGAGGAGTGTCTGGTTTCTCCCTCATATCTCCCTCATTTCTTTGAGGTTTAGAATCCAGTATTCCTGTAATTCTTTTGTCTTTTATGAATTTAATAAAGAACTCTGTCTTGTATTCTGTCCAAACACACCGTGTCATCTACGTCAGGTGACTGTAAATGCGCAAAAACTGTTTCTATTCCAGTTTTGCTAAATATTTATTTTTCCGATTGCCTGAAAAACCACCTCATGCGAGCATAAAAACTTTTTTTGCGATAAATGGGAGTTGTGTTGGTAGTAAAGGGCAGTTTTGAAGGGTAATGGAAACGCGGCTGGAATGGGTCCAGACTCTACAGACACCAAGCTTTCAACACTTAAAGTGCAAGCTGTAAGTTGTGCCTGACATTATGCATATACATGTTTTTTTTCTCATACGCTATGAAGACAAATCCTCTGTAGCACAGAGCCAAAAAAGCAATGGATGTAGCTACAAAGCAGTCATGGCCCTCATTGGTGATATGGTCTTGTGTGTGGCCCAATACCATTTTGGGACCTCTTTGAGTAGAACTTCAAGGACTCTGGGACCATTTGAAGCTTTCTACAAATCACCTTTAAAAAACTGCCCAGCGTGGAAGCATGACACAAATCAGACAACCATCTTCTCTGTGGTGAATGGAAATACACACAAGAAAAGTGCTGATGTTATCCTCCTTCCATTCAGCAAATGGAGATGGAGGGTGTAATCAAGTGATGGATAAAACTGGTGGTTGAGGAGAGACCCCGACATGATTGTAAAGCACTTTGTGTGTAAAGTAGTACATATGAAAGCGCTATATAAATGCCTCATTCATTCATTCATTCAATGGACATAAATGACTGTTCCAATTCCTGCTACAGTGTGGGACTGCAACAAGTGAGTAGAATTTATTCTGTGGTGTTGTGTAGATGTGCTCATATTTTATCTATTGACCAGAGATGTGTTTTAGAAATGAATATATGATTCTGAAATATGTCCCATTATTTTCCACACAGAAACATGGGAGGAGTGGATGTATCCGATGGCCTCAGTGGGTATTATTCAGTGAACAAAAACAGAAAGTGGTAATGCCCCTCATGAAAAGCAATACAACATACACAAATGCAAAGTTTAGGTGCTGTTTTCTTCAATGCCACGCAGAAGTGCCGAATCATCAGAATCTTTCAACTGAGGAGCGGCTTAGCATGACTCTCTGGGCAGCGTACAACAATAGTACAACAAGCTACACAATGATACGTTATCTCAGGACACCAGGGTTACATGAGTAACCATAAACGTTCCCTTTCGATATGGTTCACTCGCATTGCTTCAGTTTTAGCTGATGCTTATGGGGAACTTAATCCAATAGCATTGAACTACAAGCGCAGAATGGAAGCCGGTCTGCGAGCTGACAGCTCGATTGAGGGCCTCTAGACTAGCTAGGGGAAACTACACAGTCCATAAGTGTCTCTGACTGACAACACCCGTGCTTGAAGAACAGGGACGTCCAGGTTGTAAAATCTGACAAAGGTGGCCGGCGAGGACCTGCTGGATATCTGGGATCCCACAGGTATCTGGGATAGCGACTCCGCTGGACCACGCCCAAGAGGAGGCCATGCCTCTAGTCCATGGACTTGTAAGCCAGTGCTATCGCATCCACAATCCATTTGGAAAGTCTTTGCTTTGAAACCGTCAGCCCTTTATTGCGGCCTTCAAAAGCTAACAAATAGCTGCTCTGATTGATGAAATTGCCCAAAGTGCTCGGTAGACACTTGGAGGCATCTGTCACGACCATTTTCCTGGAAACTGAACCTAGTGTTACCCTGTTTTGGTTAAAACTGGGTGATTTCCAAGGGACCAAGGCTCTGACGCAGCTGTGGGTCACTCTGAGAGTGTCAGTCTGTGTGACACGCATGGGGTAAAATGAGACAGAGCATCCAGAGCTGGAGTGGTTGCATGTGGAGCAGGCCCAGCGCAATGACAGAGCAAAGCGGCCCAGCAGCTTCTGAAACCTCTTGAGGAGGTGAAAGGGCTCCATTTTGAACGTGGTCACCATGCTCCTGATTTTCAAGGCTCGCTCTTGTGAGTTTTATTTGGGCTGAGTCAAAGACTGCTCTCAGGAATGAAATGCATTGGCTGGGGAGCAGCGAGGTCTTGCCAAAGTTGACCCTAAAGGCAAGTCAAGTCATCTTCCTTTATATAGCGCTTTTAACCATGTAGATTGAAGATTGAAGACCACATTAAGAGTCACTTAAAACAGTTTTCAAATTCAGTGTGATTTTGATATCAGAAACATGGATACGTGATGATACAGAAATGGATTTTAGTATTGAAGGTTGAGTTTATAAGTCAGAACAGAAGAAATAAGAAAGGTGGGGGTGTAGCTATATTTGTAGATTTAAATCATGGTTTTAAAATGATTGAAAATATGACTATGGTGGTGGATGATATACTTGAATGTCTAACTATTGAAATTGTAAGGACAAAAAAGAAAAATATTATTGTAAGTTGTATTTATAGAACACCTGGATCTAATATAGATGTGTTTAATAATTGGTTAGAGGAGCACTTTTCAAATTCAAAGCAGAAACTTATGTTTGTTGGAGGTGATCTTAACATCGATCTGCTAAACCCAAATAAACATAAAAAGACTGATGAATTTATTAATACTCTATTTAGTATAGGTTTGTTTCCTCTAATAACTAAACCGAGTAGAATTACAAACCATAGTGCTACTTTAATAGATAATATTTTTTCCAATGAACTAGAAAGTAATACAGTCAGCGGACTAATGATAAATGATATCAGTGATCACCTTCCAGTTTTTGTATTACATAAAAATGCTTATCAAAAAAATGAAGAGGAAACTATGTATTTATCTAGAAGGGTAAAACAGAGAAAACTATTGAAGCATTTAGAAAGGAACTATTAACGCAAGACTGGAGTTATATACAGAGAGAATGACACTAACAAGGCATATGATGAGTTTGCGGGAGTATTTAAAAAAGTATATGATAAAAATTGTCCAATAAAAAAATCACTGTGAAAACAGAAAGGGCATAGAAAACCCATGGATGTCAAAAGGATTGCAGAATGCATGCAAGAAAAAAATTCACTTTACAATTTTTTTTTAAAACATAGAACCAAGGAAGCGGAGGTTAAATATAAGAAATATAAAAACAAATTGACAGGTATCATTAGAAAATGTAAACAGGATTATTACAATAAATTGTTAGATATTAATAAGAATAATATTAAAGGTTTATGGAATATTTTAAATAGTTTAATCAGAAATAAAACTAGAATGAACAATTATCCACAATATTTTAGAGATGAGGATAACATTATAAATAATAAGAACTCAATAGTCAACAAATTTAATAAATTCTTTGTAGATGTTGGCCCGAATCTTGCTGCAAAAATTGCAAATGTTGACACCTATAATTGTGAGATAATAGACACAAATTCTAAGACATTGTTTCTTAATCCTGTTGAGGAAAATGAGATATTGGACATTGTTTGAAGGTGTAAAAAACAAAACCTCAACAGACCACTATGATATGGATATGAAGACCTTAAAATGTGTTATTGAAAGTATTTGTAAGCCGTTAACAAACATTTGTAACTTGTCATTGCAAACTGGCCAATTTCCTGATAGTATGAAAGTAGCAAAAGTAATTCCTCTGTTTAAGGCAGGGGATAAGCATCTCTTTACTAACTACAGGCCTGTTTCCCTTTTACCACAATTTTCAAAAATTTTAGAGAAAGTTTTTAATTCTAGACTGGATAGCTTTATAGAAAGAAACAAATTACTTTCAGAAAATCAGTTTGGATTTAGGAAAAATTGTTCAACTTCACATGCACTCTTTGATATAGTTGATGAAATAACGAATGCTGTTGATAACAAGAAATATGCAATAGGGTTATTTATTGACCTAAGTTAAGCATTTGACACAATAAATTATGACATATTGATTAATAAACTGGAAAAGTATGGGATTAGAGGGGTAGCATTACAGTGGGTTACCAGTTAGTTAAAAAATAGAAAACAATATGTGTCAATAGGAGATCATCAGTCGAGTTGTCAAGAAATTGTGTGCGGCTTACCTCAAGGTTTCATTCTGGGTCCAAAATTATTTAATATGTATATAAACGATATTTGTAATACATCAAAAATACTGAGATTTATCTTGTTTGCAGACGATACAAATATTTTTGCATCGGGTGATGATTTACAACAACTGTGTCAAATTGTTACCTTGGAACTCAAACGTGTTAATATGTGGTTCAAACATAACAAATTATCACTAAATTTGAGTAAAAGTAAAATGATGATATTTGGCAACAGTAACACCAATGCTCAGGAAGCAATCCAGATAGAGGGTGTTGTTATTGAGCGGGTGCATGAAATCTAATTTCTTGGAGTTATTATAGATGATAGAATTACTTGGAGCTCTCACATTAAATATACCATCACTAAAATATCAAGAAGCATTTCTGTAATTGCTAAAGTAAAGCATATTTTAAATAGTAAAGCATTGCATACTTTATATTGTTCTTTGATCTTGCCTTATTTATATTATTGTTCTATGATATGGGGTAGCACTTATAAAAGTACATTAAGACCAATAGTAATGTTGCAAAAAAGAGTTATTCGACTAATTCATAAAGTAGGGTTTTTGGACCACACAAACTCACTATTTTTAAAATCAAAGATCATGAAGTTTTATGACATTGTTGAGTTCCAAGCATTACAGATATTATACAAAGCAAGGCACAAATTGTTACCAAGCCAAATACAAAAAAGGTTCCAAGAACGTACTGGTTGTTATGATTTACGTGATGAATTAAAGTTTAGGACGCAGAAACACAGTACAACTTTGAAAAGTTTTAGCCTTACAGTCAATGGGGTACAATTATGGAATAATTTGGAGATAGTGATAAAACGAAGTTCAAACATCAATCTTTTTAAATACAAATATAAACAAAAGATCTTTGAAAAGTATAGAGAAGAAGAAATGTTTTGTCATTAGGGGTACTTCTACCATGACCAGATACTTGTTGTCTCTTTGTTGTTGTTTTGTTGTTTTGCACTTTGTCTCCTTGAACCAATGTGAAGTGAGACATTTTCTTGTATAACATTTTTTTGGGGGGGGGGGGGGGGGGGGGCTTATAAGCTCTTTTGCTTCAGCTCTCTCCTTTTGAGCAGAATGGTTACTGCTCAAATAAATAAATAAATACGATGGGATGAGGAGCTGGGTTCTGTGGCTACATAGCTCCTGTTCCGATTGGACTATAAGCAGCCAATCTTCGAGATAGTTGAGTATGTGGATTCCCATCTGTCTCAGAGGCGAGAGTGCCTAGTCTACACACTTCGTAAAAGTACACAGAGCTAGAGAGAGTCCGAATGGAAGGACTTTATATTGGTATGCTTCCTGTAGCTCAAACAGTGGAGCGTTGGTGCTTGCAACGACAAGGTCATGGGTTCGATTCCCAGGGAAAGCAAGAACTGATAAGAATATAAATGTGTACCCTGAAATGCAATGTAAGTCGCTTTGGATCAAAGCGTCTGCCAAATGCATAAATGAAAATGTAAGTGTACGCCACCCCCTTGAACGTGAATCTCAAGAACGGTCTGTGATGGGGGGCTATCTGGATATGAAGCGTCTTTCAGATCCACTGATATAAACCAATCCCAGGGCGAACTTGCGCGAGGATTTGTTTGATACTTCACATTCTGAAGGGCCATCTCATGAGTGCGCGATTCAGACATCTCAGATCGAGGATGGGCCTGAGGTCCTTCTCAGGGATGAGGAAGTAGCGGCAATAAAAAAGTGGGGACTTTCTCCACAGCGCCTTTTACCAGCAGAGACTGAACTTCGGCTCTGAGGACATGAGAACTGTCCCACCCCTGAAGCGGGGCGGTCTGCGAGCGAATTGGAGCTAGTAACCTCATTCTATTATCCCCAGAATCCAGCTTGACACTCTGGGAATGGCTCGACTTGTGAAGTGGCAAATGGTTGAAGTACTACAGGCTGCGTATCGCGCAGGCCCTTGATGGATCAGATATGGGTAACGTTTGGCCGGGAGGAGGCGTGGCTTGGAGCGAGTGGAGGCAGTGGCAAAGCTGGTTCTATTAGGCGAGAAGTGACGCATATAGTCTGCGATGACTTGTGGCCCTCGACGTAGCGTTACGCAAAGCCATTCAGTCAGCTTGCTTGCAGAGCGTCTTTTTTCGCTGAGAGTATCGTTCGACGGCGAGAAAGAGGCTTCAGTCTTCTTTGCAGCAGCGAGATGATCTTTGCGCTGATTCTGCATTTCTGAGTGGCTTATATAGACTGCCAACCCCGCCCCTTTTAGCGGGCTGAAATGCTATTTGTCTGGGAAAAGCACAGACGTGAACCATTCAGGATTCTGAGAAAAAAATAGTTTTTTCCCCATAAGCATCAGCTAAAACTGACGAAATGTGATTACAGGAGAACGCAAGAGCATTTCCAAATAATAATCTCATTTTTTTAATTCATCATGTCTCTCTAGGGGTTCCGGTTACATGATTATCTTTGAAATAATTTTTTTGAAATATGCCAGCTAATAAATGTCCTGCCAAATGTACTTATGAGCATTTATGGTAAACTAAAATATAGCCTACTTTTTTTATATTGAAATGTGCATGCCATGTATTTAAATATATTTGTAATTATACATTTGTAATGACGAAGTCTTTAGCCTACATTTTAAATATATTGACTTATATTATAACATATAAATATATGAATACATTTCACACTACAATTAAAATTAATATCAATTACTTTACATGTATTTTAGTTTGTTATTCAACGCATCAAAATAATTACTTCTTTAAAGCAAAATTACACCTTAAAACAATATTACAAAGCAGAACCATTTTTAAATGTACTCTGACATTGTTTTGAGAAATCTAGTCATGGAAGTTTAGTCTCTATGTACACTTAAGTTGTCTTTTATTTCATAATATTATATTATCTACAAGTACCTGCAATAGTTAAGCTCACTCCTTCCCAAGAGCCTCTCTCTTTTTTATATTTTTTTTATCATCATTTAATCAATGTCTTTGTGAACATTGCGCTGGTGAATGCGTTTATCCTCCTCCACCTGCATTTGGCTGCACTGCAAAACAAGAAGGCAAAAGGACACTCTTGTCATGCATGCCACGAACCAAAGCCCATCGCACAATCCAGATGTGCGTTCATAATGTTGTATAATATGCTTAATAAAAACAGATCTGTGTGTTCTTGTGTCAGAACAAGTATAACCACTTCCTGTCCTTAAGGAATCACCAGTGAGCCGTGAATATCTCATTGGTTGGTAGCAACTAATCTTTAAATTTCCTAACATTTAAAACCATATAAAAGCAAATGATTTATTGCAGTACATCGTTTTATTACCCTGCTATAACTTCATTTCATTTATTTATTTTTCATACTTTCATTTAAAATAAACTGTCTTTTTAAAAAAAATATATAAAATTAAATTCACATTTATTTGTATTACGCTTTTCACAGTACATATCGTTTCAAAGCAGCTTTACAGAAAATACATGTTTCTACATTACAATCTAGACTCAGTGATCTGTCATCAGAGGTGCCTGTGTCCAAGTTATGTCCATATGAAATGTAGTTCTAATATAATACAAATCATGCAGTTAGCTAAGATCATGTATTCATTTAAGTAGAAACAATGATCTCATTAAAGCAATTATTACAAGGTGTGCTCATAATGATTAATATATGAAAAGTTTGTGGTGCATGTTGATTCATAGTTGGAGTCATCTCGAGTCGTCTCTTCACATCTGAAGTCTTCGAATAATAGTTACCTCGGGATGGGTATCCTAAGATAAAACAGAAACGCAAATGGAAAATAATTACATACCTGCTGTTTATAACATTTCAAGCAATACAGAGTCATGTGCATTTCATCTGATATAACTGGAGTACGAGGTTATGAGATGCATCATATGAATGCTTGGCTAAAGAGATGCGTCTTTAATCTAGAGTTAAACTGGGAGAGAGAGTCTGAGCCTCAAGGATTATCAGGAAGGCTATTCCAGAGTTTAGGAGCCGAATGCAGAAACGCTCTCCCTCCTTCAGTGGACTTAGATATTCTGTACTATCAGAAGCCCAGACTTTTGTGATCTTAAAGAGCGTGATGGATTGTAAGGCGATATAGATCAGTTAAATACACAGAAGCTAAACCGTTTAGCGCTTTATAGATCAGAAACTTAATAGGTAACCAGTGTAGAGATGATAAAATCGGTGTTATATGATCATATTTTCTTGACCTAGTAAGAACTCTCGCGGCTGCATTTTGGACTAATTGTAGCTTGTTTATTGAGGATGCAGGACAACCAGCTAATAAAGCATTACAGTAGTCTAACGGTCATAAATGCATGAACTAACTTTTCAGCATCAGAAACTGATTGCATGTTCCGGAGCTTAGCAGTGTTTCTGAGGTGGAAGAAGGCTGTTTTTGTAACATAAAATACATTTTTGAAAGACTAATAAAACCCAGGTCTTAAACTGTGGAGGAGGAAGTAACACAGGTACATCCTTCAAAATGCTAATTATTTTCTAAGAGATTCTGTGTACAGGTTTTTGGTCTTATCCAAATTTAATAGAACAAAACTACTGGTCATCCAATATTTTATATCTTTAACACACTCAATTATCTATTTAGAGATCTGGTCATGGGGAAATATAACTGCATCATCAGCATAACAGTGGAAACTAATTCCATGTTTTCTTATAATATTACCAAGAGGCAGCATATACATTGAAAATAGCAGAGGGCCTAACACAGATCCTTGTGGCACTCCATAATTTACTGACGTTATCTTAGATATTTCTCTGTTTAAAAAGACAAAATGATGACGGTCTGGTGTGATCTAAACTACCTTAATGCCTGTTCCTGAATGCAAGTGTAATTTTGTTGTCTATCTAAGAGTGTTTTATCATCTATAGAGCCTGAATCCAGACTGAAATTTTTCAGATATCAATAGACCAAATTTTTGCCTATATATTCCAAAGCATTTTGAAATTCCAAGTTTATGAATAGTGGTTGATAAAAAAAAAACTACCTTGATTAGATAAAATGCATGTGCTGTTGACGCCTCTGAGGAGAGATAAAACAAGAAAAGCCCTTCTTTACGTATCATTGGTAGACTTAATTGTTTCATAACTTTAAGTAATGTTGTTTACCTCTGCAATCCATTGGCCAAATGGACATCTCCATACATGGATTAATAAACAACACTACGATTTTTACTATGGTGAAGGTTCAAGGTAAGAATAAACTCAACCAGTTCATGGAATTGAGTTACAAAAACTTAATATTATTGATAATATAATCCCCTGCATGCTATAGATGGCACCATATTTAGTCACAAATTACAGCTGTACCACTGAATGTACTAGAATGTTTCTTTTTTTCCATGGCCGTGAACCTCTGTATCATCCCCCCCTTCTTTTAAAAAATAATTATTTTGCAGCTAATAGTTTAATTATTTGTATTTGTTATACATTTATTAAGTAGCCTACTGTTTTAATTGACAACTAAAAGTAAATTAAGTACAATTACGAGTTTGACTGATATTATGTTATGGTATGTGGCTTTAATAATTCTATTAAAGCCACACTGAGTATGAGTAAGCCTATATTAAGTGTAGGTGTAATTTCGCGGTTGTCCTGCAGGGGACTGCATGAGACTGTCTTTGGCACTGGATCCACATGCCAATAATCCAGAGCACTTTTCAGCCGCTTAAATAACGAATAATGATTTTGTGAAACATTTTGTGATCCTTGCGATCGTTTCTACAGTATGATATGATATGCTTTTGGGAAACACGGTCCTGTTTAGTGCGTAGACTATTACTAAGCCGAAAATAAATTAATAAAATATAGCCTTAAACAGCTAAATTAACACATTTCAAATGTGTGACACATTTGAATTAAGTAATTTCGTTAAACTAATATATATATATATATATATATATATATATATATATATATATATATATATATATATATATATATATATATATAAGGCAATATATTATGTAGGCCTATATATATAATAAAAACAAGTATTGTTATCTACTGTATTTGTTATCTTCTAAATTAGCTAAACTACTAAATGTAATAAAAGCAAGTCTAGACACTTGTATTGAAAGCTTTTATTAAATTACTATTTTTAAAATATATATTTCTCCTGGTAAGGAGGAAAAAACTACAACGTGGTTCTAATACCCACTTAAACAAGCTTTTCTTTTTTTTTCTTTTTTTATTTAGCCTAACTGAGGTTGTTGCCTAAATAGAAGCACGAATTGGTGCGTGGTCGAATGATCGAAGAAAAAGTGTGATGCCTTGTAAATGCAAGTACGAATTAAAATATTCTTTTTCACAGCTCGGTGTTAACAAGGGCAACGAGCTCTGCCACGAGACATTTGGTTTTTACCGCGTTATTATCAACCATCCGCGTTTGTTACACTTGTTTTTCACTCCAAACAGACTAAAGGTGTATTAATCAACACTAAAATATTTTGTTAATATAAATATATATGTGTAATTCATATCGACCATTGAAAATCAGTTCCGTCTGTTGCTTTCTGGGGTCAGCAAGTCGCTGAAGATATTCTCACCCTTTTTGTCGAAAGCTCTTCCCATTTCAATCACAAGGAAGTCACACCTGGTTGTGAAACGTGTCCCACACATCTAAATCCTCTCAAATCGACTCCAAGCCCTTTCTCCTGCTGGACTGGCAAAAATCGTTTGCATTATTGTTTCCTCAATGTCTTTTTTGGATGGGAGAAAACATACTGGTGTGCCTTATAGAAATTATTATGGTTTCTGTTTGTAGGTTTTCAGATGTTGACCTGCGTAGAGTTGAGTGACAGTGTTAAATGTCAAGAGGAAAAATATGAGTCAAACTATGAGAAATGAAGAATGTTAGATAAGATGAAATCCTGCTAATTTGTGTAGGCCTACATATTAACTCATATTAATTAAGTTTACGAAATAGGCTCATAGGTTGGATACAAAAAAATATCTATAGCCTACTAAAAAAAATCTAATATCGAGCAGTCAATACCAAAGCAATCTTCAATTACAGTGTTGTCTTATAGCTACAATTTTTCTAAATCGAACTATGAAGTTAAATAAAGATTATTAACGCACTCAATGTTTGTCATATTATCTGCCTACACAATCATAAATATTATTGATTAGCAGCACTTAAAACTGTAGCACAATCTGAAAAATCATCCTGAGACAGATCAAATATGTGCCCTACACTAAAAAATAACAAAATGTTCACTACGAAATCGTCAGTAAATTTCACAATTGGCCTAATTAAAAAACGGCTGAATTAAACGTGCAATTTTGAAAGACCGAAATAGTCTAGGATTTAGTTAGCTAGGCTACTCTAATAATTTTTTTAAACGATTGTGAACGATTAATGAAAACATTTTTATACAGCTCTCACATTATTTTATATATGTATAAATCTTTTGATATCTTTCTCATACATTTTATATATTTATGATGGTATCATTTGTCTCCATCTTTTGTGCTCCATATGTAATGGCAGTAGGCATTTATGGATGATATAAAGACTTGATATAAGACATCTTGAAATATAATTAGCTATATTAGTTTTATCTCTGTCCACCGACGCTTCCCTTCTCAAACGCTTTGAAAACATCGCAATCGGTATAGAAATATTCATTAGGCAATACAAGGCTGAAAATACAGAACTGTAATATAGACTGTTCACTGACGCTGATTACAGAAATTGAAAACACATTTCTATAGCTGGATGATTTTCCAGTAAAAAAAAAAAATGTATAGGCACACTTTAGTAAAATCTGTTGAATGTCAGACATTTGCCATAACTAGAACTAACATTAGCTCTGCTATATATTCAGCATTAGCCTAGTATTTTAAAATGAAGCCTGTCTAAACATTAATTTCGTCTTGCGCGGATTCATAACGCGATTCATAACACCTGCACAATCCATGTATTAATTCTCCAGAACTCGAACAAGCCGAGGTTAGGGATCGAACACTGAGGAAATGCCATGTGTAGCCTACTAATATAGGCATAGAAATCTTTCTATAACATCCAGTGTATTAAGAGAATAAAATGTGTCTGCAAATGTGTCACATTTTAACGCACATCCCATAAAATCTCAAATGGCATAAATGTAAATGATTACATTATGGCCATGATCTTTGCCTTGTTCACACTCTATAGCTTTTCCTTGTTTAAAATCCAATGATAATCAAGTGTCGCGTGTGTGTGTGTGTGTGTGTGTGTGTGTGTGTGTGTGTGTGTGTGTGTGTGTGTGTGTGTGTGTGTGTGTGTGTGTGTGTGTGTGTGTGTGTGTGTGTGTGTGTGTGTGTGTGTGTAACTATGTAACAAAGTTGTATTACGGCATGTCATTTAATTGTAAAATATTGATTTACCAATATATCTATTTAAACTAATATTTTTTTCATGTAAATAAATTATATTGGAAGGCCACATTATGACTTAAAGTTTATGATAATTATTTTCTCCAGCCATGTTGCCAATAAAAACAAAGACAGAGCACAAGCGACACTAAACTAAAACAACACAAACACAATATGAAAACAAGCATAATAATAACTTAAAATATAAACAAATATATATTGATGCGAATTTCGTGAATGCTTATTTCCCTATAAGTTGACCCTTTTACTTCTTAAAAAATATAATTTTAACAATAATGTATCTTACAAATATAGCGATACTTTCTTGGTAAATATAATTTTATCCGTAAATTATAAGATCAATCACATTTTACTTTTAAATTAATTGAGGCTAGGCTACATGTAGGCCTTTAAATGCAATAACAATTTCCTAAAAATTAGCCCACTAACATGTTTGCGGTGGATAATTATATAATAAGTCATTGCATTCTTTCATGGGCCTCTGTGTTTCGATATGGGAGGTGATGATCGTGATCATAAACGTGACGTCACCTCGCAACCTTTAGCAGGCACCGAGGCTGAAGGCTTCAGAGAATCTGTCCAGGTACACGAACCGTCAGGTTATAGGGAAACCTGGGTCTGAGGAGCCAAGATCAATCGTGCGGGTGCATATTATGCACTGGAGTCATCAGGCGGGAAAATGTATGTGAGTTACCTCTTAGAGAAGGACACCAGCATGTACCCAAATTCCGTGAGACACCCAAGCCTAAATCTGAACCCTCAGAATTTTGTAACCGCACCTCCACAGTATACGGACTTCACTGGATACCATCACGTCCCTGGGATTACCAACGACGCTCACCACAGCCAAACCGGAGCCTGGAACCCCGCGTACCCTCCTCCGAGAGAGGAATGGACACATTATGGCCCAGGAACCGGACCTTCGGCTTCGGGCACCGGTCAGCTGGGCTTCAGTCCTCCGGAGTTTTCATCTGTCCAAGCGTCAGGCCTTCTTCCATCGTCCATAAACTCATCAGTCGGTCAGCTGTCGCCGAACTCGCAGAGACGGAACCCGTACGACTGGATGCGTCGGAGCGCGCCCCCGTCAAACTCAGGTGCACTTCAAATCTGAATGCAATTATTGCACTTTAAAAAGTATGAGGCAATGATTATTATTATTATCATAGAGGCACATAGCTAACATATAGCACGACTTGTATTTATCGTGCAATTTATACGCAAAAAAAGTTATTTTTGCGTATAAATTGCACGATAAATACAATTCGTAATAAAATACGCATTTTCATGAGATCATGTTGACATAACTATCGGGTTCGCAAAAAGCCACTTTAAATAAGTTCAATTACAGCCTACTATGCCATATGTAACGTCGAAACTGAGCTCGGCGCCACGGCCACAGTTTTACAGCTGACAAAACTCCTCTGCATTCACGCGTTTGTCATGCTAATAGAGATGTGTGTGTGAGAGAGTCCCTTTGCTTTGATGTCACTCTTTGTTCTTTTTTATGCCTGGATGCCGAGAGGTCTGTTGAATACACGGATGCGCACGTGTGATTAACAACATACTAAAATAGGGTTACACTTTATTTCACAGAGTCATTGTTACATTACATACAGTTACTAATAATAACTATAAATTATGTATAATTACATGCAACTAACCCTAAACCAATTCCTAATCCTATCATATAGTACTTGTAGTAGCCTAGTTACTTAATATTGCTCAGTACTTATAATTAAAGAGGAACAAAGACACCTTAAAATAAAATGCAACCCTTTATTTGAAGGTGTCTATGTTACAGTGTAATTATATATTTAAGTACTGAGCAATAATAATTAGCTACATGTACTTACCATATGATATGATAGGATTAGGGTTTGGTTTAGTTGCATGTAATTATGCATAATTTGTTGTTATTACTACAGTAACTAAATGTAGCATGTGTAACAATGAAACTGTAAAATAAAGTGTTGCCTGAAATGGCAGTAAGGATGTTTCTAAATAAACTGGAAAAAAGCAGTAAATAAAAATAAATAAAAAGATAGTGGTGTAATAATCAATGGGATTATGTCAACACTTAGATCAATTGCCTAAACTTAAATTCGGTGGATCTCACTGATTATAAAAAATGGAAAATGCAATAAATTGAGGACATTTAATATGTTTAGATGTACAGTTGGACCTAATATTTCCATCAGATGGGAAACAATGAGATTTTATCTCAGTATTGCGATTTAAAAAAGAACTTTGATATTTCCGCATATTGTTAAAGAAACTTTAGGGACCAAAAATGACTCTCATTAATTAATTCCACGCCATGACATCATAGAAAAGCTGGGAAAAAGTCGTACATTTAGTTGGACATATACTCATATGTGGTAATGTCCGTGTGAACGCTACTTCACTCACAGTCTATAATACGTATGAAAAAATGGATATGCCATACAACTAGAATCTGGAAGCAATTCCTCAAGACAGTAGTTTTAATAACTAAACATTAACTTCTCAGTAACCGAACTGTCAAAAGTCTGGAGGCAACCAAGCACAAATTAAGTATTATTAGCTCATTAACGTTCTCAGTTTTATACATCAAGAAATAACTGGCTTTAAAATGGAGGATTGTAAGAGTCGCTCGGCTGAGTTAATGATAACTAGAGATTATGGTCTCTAGTGAGATTTTGGATGAAGATGCGATATGGTTGAGAAGCCTAATTATCTGGAGTTCCTCCCTGTGTGTCTGTTGCCCTAGACAGGCGCTGTCCTTCCCTTCGCCGTGTGTGTGTTTTAATATTTAACCTGCCGGCCACTTAAGTCCCCTCTTGCCACTGACAGGGTAAACTAAGTTTGAAATATAGAGACACGATTCCAAAGACCTTTATAACATGGACATCTTGGTGTTTTATATATGTGTGCTCTTAACGATTGGCTTGATTAAGGGAGCAAACACTATGTTCCCATAGTTACTTTTTAATAGAGAAGATAAACACATTACTGCATTAACTCAAAAAGACCCTTTATTTTTATCACATTATCATTAATTATAGTCAATTTGATTTGTTTAGCATTTCTCAATTATTGTTTCAAATCATCCCTTAGTACCTCATGAACGCCATACAATGTTTAGGATGAATAGGAGAAAAAGGGAGAAAAGCCTTGAAAGGAACCAGATTTCCATTGAATTATATGACATTATTGAAATTGTGTGCAAAAAGATTGATCAGATGCTACACGCAGTGAAACGCAAAGGGACGTAGAGTGAATTCTTAAATGGACTGATTCACAATTATGTGTTTACATTTTTACTCGATTATTAATTAATGATGGATTTGTTGTGGTGTTTTTCGTTTAGGAGGAAAGACCAGAACAAAAGACAAATACCGGGTAGTGTACACGGACCATCAGCGTCTGGAGTTGGAGAAAGAATTTCATTACAGTCGTTACATCACAATAAGAAGAAAAGCAGAGCTGGCGACAACACTCAGTCTGTCAGAGAGACAGGTCAGCTGCTTTAATACAGTCCACAGAAATATGATATCATATTCATAACTAGTTTATGATTTCTCATATGCAGTGTTGGGGTAACGCATTACAAGTAATCAGATTACTTTTTCAAGTAACTAGCAAAGTAACATTTTAATTTACAATGAAATATCTGAGTTACTTTTTTCAAATAAGTTATGCAAGTTTCTTTGTTTTCCCATGTATGGACTTCAGAATTCAGTATTCTTCAAAATGAATTAAAAACAATATGAAATACAAACGCTGAATATTATGTAAATCTTGAATAATTAAATGTTAAACAATACAAATATAATTGATCTATTTAATCTAACTTTATTGACTAAAATATGAACATATTATTATTTATCTCACTTGCACAAAAACAGATTCAGTATTCTTCAAAATGAATAAAAAACAATATGAAATGCCAACACTGAATATTACACAAATCTGGAATAATTAAATGTTAAATAATACAAACATACTTTATGTATTTAATCTCACTTTATTGACTAAATGTGAGCAGACAATTATTCATCTCACTATCACAAAAACAGATTCAATATTCCTCAATATAAATAAAAACAATATGAAATTTAACGTTTTGGCGAATTGTTGGCTAATTTGTATGAATTGTACAGTCTCATTCGTACTGTAGCAATGTTCAGGGAAGAAGGAGGCGGGAACCGGCGAAGAATCAAAATATAATTTATTTAAAATAAAACAAACAAACGAAAATACCGCCAGCAGCCCCTCGCGGACGACTGCTGGCTACCGAAAATAAATATAACTAAAATAAAATACAAAAACAAGACACAACTAAAATACAGGCCTGTTCCTCTCTCGATCATCAACGTCGTCGCTCCTCCTTTATGCTTCCGCTCCTCCGTGAGAGATGCGAGACCGGTGCGCTTCACAGGTGTTGCTCATTAGCAATCGCACCACCGGCCTCGCGCCGTTCTCTCACGCCCCTCGGCCGTCCTGTTCGCCACATACCCCCATCGCCCCTCACAGGCCGGGGGGTACCCACGAGCCTGTGCCTACTCCCCCCCCGGCGGCGGCGATCCCTGGGGAGTATGGACAGACAAACCGAGGGAAACGGAGACGGAAGCACGAGGAGCGACAGATCGAGAGAGGGGAGAGAGGAAAAAAAAAATTGGTCCGGTTCCCACAACGCGCTGCCATCTGGTCCCCCACCAGCTAGGCGATCTCCTCCGCGGTGCCTGGCGGCGACGCTGGGTAGCCCTCGGTGGACGGCTCGACGCTCCTCCGCCGCCCGGTGGACGGCGACGGCTCCTCGGGTGCCTTGGGCAGACGGTAGGAGTCCCCCGCTCCCTGCTCCTCCCCTTCACTGGTGGACGGCAGCAGGCTCCGGCCCACGGCGAGCGGCGGCGACTCCTCCTCTCCCTCCCGGATGGCAGCCGCCCCTCCAATACCCAGGCGGCCGGCAGCGAGCTCGACCGTCCCACCGGCAACTCACTCCAGCGCCCCGCCTCGAGCGTCCGTGGCCGCGAGTCCCCCGCTCCCTGCTCCTCCGCTCGCTCGGCGGATGGCAGCAGGCTCCGGCCCACGGCGAGCGGCGGCGACTCGCGCACCATGCTCGATGGCACCGCGGATTCCCCACACCGGCGAGGACTCTCTGACAGCGCGTTCCTCCCTCTTCCCGGGTTTCGGCACCAGTGTAGCAATGTTCAGGGAAGAAGGAGGCGGGAACCGGCGAAGAATCAAAATATAATTTATTTAAAATAAAACAAACAAACGAAAATACCGCCAGCAGCCCCTCGCGGACGACTGCTGGCTACCGAAAATAAATATAACTAAAATAAAATACAAAAACAAGACACAACTAAAATACAGGCCTGTTCCTCTCTCGATCATCAACGTCGTCGCTCCTCCTTTATGCTTCCGCTCCTCCGTGAGAGATGCGAGACCGGTGTGCCTAACAGGTGTTGCTCATTAGCAATCGCACCACCGGCCTCGCGCCGTTCTCTCACGCCCCTCGGCCGTCCTGTTCGCCACACGTACGTTTTCGTACGATCTGTTTAGACGCCAGTGACGGGTATGTTTAGAGGTGGGGTTATGGGTACACACATAGTTAGAATTTATATGAAATCACCACCTCGTACAATACCTTAGTTTTCCTGAGATGGGGTTAACATGGCTGAAGGGTTTGTTTGAGCTCTACTGTACAGCCGTGAATTTGCATTTCCGTCAGCATGAGGCTTTTTCATTTCACTTTTGTGAAAAGGCCTTTACATTTGCCGAAATAGAACCGTTGCTGTTGTTGTTGTTGTTTTTTTTGCATTTGAAAAAACAAATAAGCGAGCACAGTCCAGGTGAGAAAAAAAAAAATCGCCTAATGCAAAAGTAACGTACGCATTCCATTCCATAAAAAGCAACTAACGATGGAGTAATTCAATATTATAACGCATTACTTTTTAAGGAGACCTATTATGCCCCTTTTTACAAGATGTGATATAAGGCTCAGGTGTCCCCAGAATATGTCCCACAGATCATTTATTATACCGTGTTGTATATTCCCATTTTTGAGTAGAAGGAAAAACATGCTGTTTTCATGCATATGTCTTTAAATGCAAATGAGCTGCTGCTCCGCCCCCTTTCCAGAAGAGGGCACAGTCTTTACAGTAGCCCTTCCATTACCCTTCAAATTGTGCAAATTGAAATTGCGAATTGAAAATACAGCCAATGGAAACTCGTAAATTTCGCAAAAACTCCCAATTATCGCAAAAAAAAGTTTTTATGCTCGCATGAGGAGGTTTTTCAGGCAATTCGAAAAATAAATATTTCGCAAAATTGCAATGGAAACAGTTTTTGCGCATTCACAGAGTTCTTTATTAAACTCATAAAAGACAAAAGAATTACAGGAATACTGGATTCTAAACCTCAGAGAAACGCCACAATCAAGAGCTGGAAGCAAAAAATGAGGAGAAACACCAGAAACTCCTCATATGAGCCGGTCTCAGTATAAGAGTCTTTCCTGGCCATTAATGCTTGGATAACACACACACACACACACACACACACACACACACACACACGTCTCCTTGGATTAATAATAATGGCCAGTGCAGTGGCTGGGATATACATAAACCTACCAACATCCGTCAGCAGGATTTTTGGAATGATTATCGCATGAGGAAAAATGAAGTTTTAGTCGCATAACCTCGGTTAATGGAAACGCCGTCATTTCGCATTTTTTTGTCGACATTTAGAAACAATCGCAAAGGTTTTACGCAAATCTGTAATGGAAACGCGTCTAGTGACTCTGATACTCTGCTAAAAACTAAACTAAACATCTCATAATCCAAATTGGATTGTTTTTTCTTATGAGCTGAACCATCACCCGAAGAGCAGAGACATGCTGAGTTCACACCCGCACAGCACTTTTTGCATTCCTTGTAAAACATCTGTTTGGTTTTGATTATCATCTCTATCGTGGTCATGCTCACCTGACATTGCAGTTCTTCATCATAATGAAAGGTATTATTTGCGTTTTAAAGCCATATCAGTTTTTAAACTAATATGTTTTTTTGAATGTATAAATCCATCCGAGGCAGGCTGTCAGATGGCACGTCCCGTGAGTATTAATCTAAGTTCTCTATTGCGTTTAAAATGTCAGAAACACACAGAGTTCACTTAAACACAGGCGGTTATGTCTATGAACGTAAACAGAAGGGAAAGAATATTAGATCTGTGTATTAAAGTGAAAGCGGCGTAATATACAAGGAATATAGCCTACACTAATTTGACTCAAGCTACAAAAGAAAAACAGAAAATCCCTCACTGCTCTTGACTGAATAACTTTAGTAGCTTTAATAAGAATATTTTTCTTACTTGAATGCTCTTGCGAGGAGATAAACATGACGGACTGTGTGCCGCTCACCGAGGGGCGGAGCTAAGCGAATAGGGCGGAGTCTGTCTGCAACCGTGGGCGGGGCTTGTTCCGATGTGACGTCATATTGAATCACATTCCTGAATGGCTAATTTTGAGGCACTATTTCAGATTTATGGGAAAAAATAACAAACAGAGTGAATTTTTACCACAATAGGGTGGTTGTGTACACACACACTGCAGACACATAAATATGTTCAAAAACAATATAAAACAAAATTTTCCCAACACTACTAATGTGTCAGATATAGAAGAAAACAACGTTTACCTCAATAACTCTCTAGGGTATTTTTTTTTCCCCAGTATGACTCATGGCATGTTGTTGACAGGTGAAGATCTGGTTCCAGAACCGGCGTGCTAAAGAGAGGAAAGTCAATAAAAAGAAGATGCAACAGCCTCAGCCAGCGTCCACAACCACACCAACCCCCCCTGGATCATCTCTCCCAGGCAATGTGTCCATGGTCACCAGTAGCAGCGGTGGCCTGGTTTCACCGCCTATGCCAATGAATATCAAAGAAGAGTACTGAAGAGAGAAGGATGTGCAGACTTTGACTGTTAATATTTTTATACTGCCCTTTCACACTTAGACATACACATGGTACTTTAAAATCAACACATCCTTGTTGCGATGAAAAAGAAACTGTGACAAACGTGACAAAAGACTGTCTGCTGCATGGGGTTTTATTGAAAATTACAAATAAAAAGTCGTCATCTACCATTCCAAAGTAAAATGAAGCAACATAAATCTGAAAGGTTGTGTAATATTTCTCTGGACGTGTTGGTTTCTTTATTTTAGTACTTTATTACCGCTGTTGTTTTGTTCATCATTGTAAACTTTAAGATGTTTTGAGATTATGAAACGGAATTAAAATAATTGTGTATTTCTAAAGTAATTTGTATTAATAAAATAAATGTTTTATTGTGGCAAATCGATTCATTTCAGACTTGCCAAGGAGAGCAGCGTTTCCACCCATTCATTCTTTGTAGTATATATCTGACATTATTAAATTGTGCTTTAACAGATATCTAACATACGAGCTAATATACAAGTGCCAAATTTCACCCAGTATCGACACATACAGTGCTGTTCATATCAAGCACTGATTTGTCAGTTTTATTGAAGGTGTTTTTTTTATATTCTTTTAAAATGTCCTTCTTTTTGCAAGGACCACTGAACAAAAATGTCAGATGTTTATGCACATTCAGAGAGAAAACACCGCTGGAGCAGCATCATAGGCCCAGTTTACACCTGATATTAAGATGCGTTTTGGTCGATCATATCACAAAGACGAGGGAGATACATTTCCGTGCACACCTGGTGTTTTAATCTGTCTCTTTTGTCCACTTTCACCCAGACAGCAACATAGTGTCGGCACAGATCCGGCCCACATCTGGTACGCGTTGAATCCACATGTACCAGATGTGGCCCGGATCTGGGCTGACACTGTTGCTGTCTGGGCAACCACTTCTGTCCTGATTTCCTTCAAGGAGAGGGTATGTATGTGTATTTTCAGATCTTTCAATCTAATGGACAAAATAGCAAAAAGCTCATGCAATTTACATATGAACGCAACCGGAGATGGAAAAACACACGGAGAGCATCAACTTTAGTTTCTGTGAGTGTGTGAAAGAAATCAGGAATGGTTGTGTTTGGTAAGTTTTCTCTTCAAACCAAACTTGGGTCTTCAGCTGATAAAGTTGAAATCCTGCTTGGCTAGATCTCTCATAATGTTTACGGATTTGGTCAGGCCTCGTTTACGCTGTCATTGAAATGAGACCCAATTTTTGCTCATATGTGACACAGATCGGATGTGTTCTATGACCGTGGTAGTTCGAGATCAGTTTCAGGCCACATATGTGGAAATAAAGAAGATGCGACTGTCATGTAAACAGGCAGATCGGATTTTCTGAGGCATTACGTCTCCGCGGTTTAATGACGAGAGAAACCCCGACGCGCATCTGCAAAGGGATGGATGGCCCGACGAAATGTTGTAGGAGAGGAATGTAGACAAACGTGGACAAAGGTTATCAAAAATTGGCTTGCTCATATCACAAGGTTGGCTTTCTCATCATAAAAATTGGGACCCACTGCTCCTCGTTAAAGCCCGCCACAATATGCTTCCACATATTGCGCATGCGCTGCTGCAAAGATGGCACTTTCCGTCCTCCTCCGCCTCAAAATCATGGATGTATCAGTATGGCAAATGTAAACACATGAATCGAATATGGGTCACTCACAATTGAAAGAATGTGTAAACGGGCGTCAAAAAAAAAAATGTTAGGCCTATAGCCTATAGGCAACAAATCCGAATTGGGAATCAAGACCTGCAGTGTAGCTAAACGAGGCCTTAGAGAAGACGGTCGGTCGGCCTGGTTTACACTGTCAGTGAAATGTGACCCAGTTCCGATCTTTTGCTCATATGTGACACAGATCGGATGTGTTCTATGACCGTGTAAACAGGAAAAACGCATGCATTCGGATATTTCGAGATCGGTTTCAGGCCTCGTTCATATGTGGAAATAAAAGAGAAATAAATCAGATATGTGCCAACGCGACTGTCATGTAACATGCAGATCGGAGGCACTAGGCAACGTCTCCGCGGTTTAATGACGAGAGAAACCCGACGCGCGTCTGTGAAACGTCGTGTCGTCGTAGGAGAGGAATGTGGACACACGGAGACAGAACATATCAAAGGTTGGCTTGCTATCTCATGACCAATTCGTACGAATTTGTACTAGTGATTAAAAGGTGGCTAAATCGTACGATTTCATACGACCTCACTCGTACGGATTCGTACAATTTGTCTAAACCCTCGTGATGGGTAGGTTTAGGGGCGGGGTCAGGGGTAGGTCATTTGTATGAATTCATACGAATTTGGCACCTCGTAAAATATGTACGATTTAGCAAAAATCGTAGGCCTACACATTCGTATGAGTGAGGTCGTATAAATTGTTACGAATTAGCCACCTCGTAAAATTCATACAATTGCCGTGAGATCGGGCTGGACCCACTGCTCCTCGTTAAAGCCCACCATGATCTCATGAAAGTGCTTATAGCACGAATTTTATTTCTCGTGCCATCTATGCCAAAAATAGATTTCGCATGCATATGATACGCACTTTTTGGTGTGTAATACGCACGCACTCCACACCCCTAATCCTATCCAAGGGGTTTAAAGTGCGCACGCAATAACTATTTTTGGCATATAAATGGCACGAGACACACAATTCGTGCTATAGATACGCACTTTCATGAGATCGTTGTGTGTTCCCAAAAGTCCTGAGATCTCTCACACTATAACTGAAGCGCATGCGCAGGCTCAATGATGGCCCTTTACTCCGCCTCAGAATCATGGTGATATTTGGCGAACTTCGCATATATCGCGGAGCTAGCATCAAGCAGATTGCGAGTCCATCTGTGCAAGAAAACCTTTTATGTTTCACATATATGGCAAGTGTAAACACATGAATTGGATATGGGTCACAATTGAAAGAATGTGTTAACGGACGGTCAAAAAAATCGCATAGGCTATAGGCAACAAATCAGAATTGTGCATTAAGACTTGCAGTGTAAACGAGGTAGTGGCTGTTTGAAACCATTCGATCACATGAGCGTTTACACTACGAAAGCAATCCGGTCTAATGTGTGTTCAACTCCCTCTGGAATTGGTGGATAGAGGAAGAACTCAAAACGTTTTAGACCCCGTTTACACTTGTATTTAGAGTCGTCCACTTGTAATCCGATCGACTAAACCACATCTTAACACCAGGTGTGAACAGGGCCTGAGAAGAAGAGCTGTCTAGTCTGAGATCCACTCGTGAACAGACAGCACTCGAGCCGGAGCGCGCGCTGTTTGCTCAGTGTAACGGCATCGCTGGATAAGAGACGAGCGCACACCGAGAAACTGTGAGCTATTTCATTATCAAGCACACTCTGTACTCTCTTATCAATGGTGTGACAGAGAAGCTCAGCTTGACGGGCATTACATATCTCCTCCACGGCGTCGCAGAAACAGGACCTGTTTTATGACCACGTTAACAAAGCCAGGGTGTGGCGTCCAAAGGCCAGCGAAAGCCACTGTTGAGCACACAATATCATCCGCTTGCGAGCATATCCAACCGCACAGTCCATATGCCCACCTTCGATTATCTTCATCTTTGTGACTTTCTAAACGAAAAAAGACATTTCACAATATGACATGACCAATATCTTTCAGATCTCCATCTCTGAATCATCTCACAGGGGACCAAAAACAATAAATGATATCCTTGAATTCTTATAAGTATCCTGATTACTCATTAATTGATATGAGAGAAATGTAGTGATTCTAATGACACGTTGTTTTATTTAATAACTTTTTTTAATGATTTGGTAAATCTGTCTTGTTACCTTATATTGTTTCATTTTCTTTATCATTGCTCTATTTCTGGTTAGGGGAAAAGTGTATAAACAAGCTTGCTGATAGCTCCCTCATGTCATAAACTTTATTGGGGGCATGTTGTAAAAAATATTCTCACCACAGTAACAGAAACTTGATCATATGTGTTCTACATATGCAATTCTGGATGAAGTAGCTACAAAACTTTTTTGGTAGCACTTTACAATAAGGTTCATTAGTTAACAATTAATTAATTAACTAATATGAACCATGAGCAATACATTTGCTACTGCAATTTTATTTGATCTTTGTTAATATTAGTTAATAAAAATACAGCTGTTCATTGTTTGTTCATGTTAGTTCACAGTGCATTAACTATAATGTTAACAAATACAACCTGAGATTTTAATAACGTAAATGTTAATGCTGTAGAAGTATTGGTCATTCTTAATTCATGTTAACTAAGGTAGTTAACTAATGTGAACTAATGAACCTTATTGTAAAGTACCACTTTTTTATTAGGAAGTCCAAATTATTTCTTGATGCATTTATTATTAGAAACTGAACATGTGTCTAAATCAGTCAGATGGAAGAAGATTAATTGTGATTAATAAAAATAAAATAAGTCAATGCCATCACACAAAATGTGCTACCTAAGTATCTTTTTTTATGTATTTTTTTTTTTATTGCAGAATTATAATTTAGTACAAAACGAAATGATTCAGAATAATGATCACAAACATGTGGGGATTCAGAGAAAAGGAAAAATTAATAGTAATAAAAAAAAAAGAAAAAATAGGTTTTCAATGCTTTTTTATTGGAGGGGGATTTTTTGAAGTGATGTCAATAATTGTAAATCATAATCACATTAACTAAGTATCATGGAACTACTGATTTTACCGCAAACAAAAAGTCCTAATTTGAGGTTGAAGATAAATATTTGTATGTTTGTTTTCCCATCTTAAAACCTCTTTTCGAAACCTGCAATTTAACAGGATTATCTATAGTTAATTAGGGCAAATAGTGTAAAAAATAATAAAAGAAGAATACCCATGTCTATCTTCACTTAAAAATGCTAAACAAACTCATTACCCGTCTAGTATTACTTATATAGCTTGTTTACGAGGCTATTGTATCATAAACTTTCAATTACAATAGTTATACCCACTAATAATCTCTATAATGGCGAGAATAATTCTACATAAACACTGGAGCTGTAAAGCAATGATTCTAGTGTCTCTCTATAAATAGCAGATATGGTTAAGTGCCTATGACACCTTTTCATTGAACCCAGCGGAATTTACTCACAGAAATACTTCTGTCATCATAAAAATAACTTGATTTTTTACTAATGCTCTATAATATTATTATCAAATTATCAAAATACAAAAAGCAAGAAAGCAAAGCGCTGTTGTTTGCCCTATTTGTGGAAGGTGCTTTATTAAAGTCAACATTATTCCTATATATATATATATATATATATATTGAGAATATAAAAAAATTAAGTGTAATACATTGGGACATTGTTTTTGCACCATAGCTGTCAACAGTGACGAACGGCCAAGAGGAAGCATAAAATAGTTTACTAAATTGCATAATCGTGACATGCCTTGATATCAAACATCAGATTTTTGATAGTAGTATGAGTACATTTCCTCGGGTCTCTTTGAAAGCCTCATCCTTCACCTTGATAATCAACCTTTGCCTTTGTGGATCATTTCGAGCATTTCAACATGACAATGTATCGATGTCAAAACAAGTTTATGTTTGGCAATCCAAGATAGCCTTGCAAGAAACAAACCTCAGTTTCCGAGATGTGAAGTGTGAATGATTAACCCGCGCAGAATGCTCAGTAAACTTTAACATCAATAAAATAGCAGTATGACTTCAACTGTCATTCTGGACATCATTTTCCACAGCACTACCAGTGCAGTAGTAAGATTTAGAAAAGATTTTTCATCACCGTGGGAAATGCAGTACAAATTAAATAATAGTAATGGCAAAACCCCAAGCTCAAATTAGAAATGTAGTTCAAGTAAACGCACATCGTAAACATCAAGGCATGAAAAGAGTATCACACCTCAATAACCTTTTCACAATTCACAACATCAACACAATAAGAGTTAGGACATATATGACACCTAATATAAAGTCTGACCTCATTAGAATATTTTTATTTGAATATATAGCCTACTAGTTACAGCCGAATTACTCACTGACATTTATTAGAAACACATTTTTGGGGAAAAAATTATACTTTTATTAGAGCCTTGCATTAGCTGTACAGAGCTGGGCATTCATTTGAACAGAGACAGATGATTTTGTGTTTTTGCTTTATACAGTGCAGGAGAAGAAGAGAACATGATAAAGTGTACAGTATGACGCGCCATTAGAAAAGTGATCTTGGTTTTTGCGGTTTCCAAGTTTTGAAAGAACGTGGGCTTAATGCCATCCAGCAGCGCATCCCAATAGATTGCTTACAAACTCTTGACATTAAGACTATTTACATATGCTACTACTAGAAATCAAAGATTCATGAATCCTATCGCAAACCGTTTAACTGATCGGTTGTTGACCGGTTACATTTGGTGCCGTGACCCGGATAGAAGTGAGGATTAGGGGGGGGTGCATATATGCGTTCCCTGAGAAACTTTTTCACAAAGTAGGATCATATCCCTATAATATTTCTGCATTAATACCTAATCCGCACTCGAGTGTGCAGTCACACGTTCTTCACTTCCGTAAAGGGTTGAAGACCTTTCATGCTGTAAATCAAAGGTCTTCAACCCTGATCCAATGACCCACTGTCCTGCCAAGTTTATTCCAAACTGCTTTTGCACACCTTGATGTGTATTTTCAAGCAATCCTGAATAGCTTGACTAACTGCTTTACAAGTGTTTCATTGGGGTTGGAGCTAAACTCTGCTGGACAGTAGTTTCATCAATTGACAATTAGAGAATCTGGTAAGACTGAAGACTGAATTGAAAAAGGTAACAACACCTTTACAAACTGCATGCAAAAGCCTAAAGTGTCATCACAGCTTACAAAAAGTTCAAGCTTGGTTAACTTTTACCTGTGAAATTGCGTAGCAAAAAGTCATGTGACCTCTTTTTGGTGACTTTCTGGATGGTAGTCGTTTTGGTAAGATGGTAAAAGTTTTCATTTACAGTTACAGATCGACAAATTAGTATTATCACTGTATATTTAAACCTTTAACTAAGCTATTTGTCGTCATCATCACCACCATTTCCTTGAGGAAACCTGACTAGTTTGTAGAGGGGACAGGAATATCTAAAGGGAACTTGTGTATTACTCTTTAAAGGTACGAGTCAAGTTTGGTAAAACAGTGCCGTCCAGTGGACAAAACATATATCAAAATATATCATAGGCCTATATCTTATTTTAAAGTCACAACATTGACATCTTTGCACTTGTTTGACCATAAAGAAAACATTAGGTCTGACATTTTTCCACAGCCAGTCAAATCTCCTGTACAATATATTGAGTTTTATAGAAGTAGGCCAACTTTTTATAACTGGTGGACTGGTCCATCAGGATGTCTCCTGCTTTAGGCATCCCAGTGACCGGGACAAGCAGTTACAAGCATGTATGGATACCTAACCCCCAACATTGAAATTAGTCAACAGCTTGTCATACTATCCATCTGAAGTGATGGAAAAAATGAGCATTCAATAATCTTAGTTGCAAGAAACTCAGGTCATATATGTCTGATTCACACCAAATCAAGTTCTTTTTTTCTTTTTATTTTTTTTTATTTTTGGAGTTATTTGAAATTAAATTTGAAAAGAATTTGAATTTGCCTAACATGAGATATCTTGGTCTTATTAATCTATTACATGTTCCAGAACAAATCAATTTCATAACTTTATATTAGGCTATTTAACTTAAATCAGATTGCTGCTTTTGTACCTTTTGACTGAATTGTTTCCTTGTGTTTATTTCCTATTGGCTTTTATAATGGCTATTGTTGTTCATTTAGTATTGTTGTTAAATATTACTTCATATTAATAATATGGCGTATTTGATATTGAGAAAGGGTCCGTTAGTGATCGTAAATGTTAAATTACGCCTTTAGATGGCGGAAAATACTGTATTTATGATTGAGTCAGAACAAAGAAGTTGTTTAAGCGCTGCGGGAAGGACGAGGACGAACATATCGCTTTCCTCAGGAATTCAAACTTAACTTTAGGATAGAATGTGACATCGACCTGAAGAATGAATGCCTAATCAAATGCAGGTAACGTTAGTACTCGTTAGTACTCGTTTAGTCGATCTGTTCTCTACTAAACGGATAGTTCCAGTCCTTGATTCTGATTGGTTGAGCCGTGTTTGAAGCCGTTGTAAATTACTCAACAAACCTCTTTTACTGTATGCAACAAACCTGTGACCGCATTACAAGTATTACTGCGCAACTGCCGTTTGTGATTATTTGTTGCTACATGTGTTGCTTGGCAACCTCTTTGGAACTACATTCCTTGGCGGAGGATTATATGTGTTATGTAAAGGATAATGTAGAAGGAGGGAGGCGGTTGTTATAGCGAATACAGCCCTGACAGGCTGATCAGGACCCCGACGCTAAGCGTTAAATTAAATATTGATTTAAAAAGGAGTTTATTGATTTAAAAACGATTCTATTGCTTCCACTAAAGGAAATAGGCCGTTCCGTCTTTACGGTTAGAATCCTGCGTCCATGGCAACGCTCTTTTTCATGGCAACGGTACTTGCATAGACTTGCAAGTATACTTGGTGCGTTCAAGTCCTCCTGGGAAGTTCGTACTTACGAGGTGGGAAGTCGTGTTTATGACGGCATGTGCGTTCAAGTCACTTTCGTCGGAGTAAGATGGCGGTGTACTTTCTATTAATTATTACACAAAAATAGAGCAAGTTTCTTAAACTCTAGTTCTAGAAAATGAAGAACAAATAAATGTGCATCAAGTGTGCTTTGTTTTTATGTTTTTAATTAATTTATAAAGCCACTGCAAACTTTAACATTAGCTACATTACAATGTTATATTACAATGCCATCATATTCGGTGCAGGTAATAAGCTTACTTCACTGTAAATAGAAAAGTCTAGCAATATCACTACTAAATACCTTGAAGTATTGTGGTATTCCGCCATATTTTCTCAGTGACACGCCCCCAACTCGTACATATCGGGGCTTAGAGAAAGTCCCCATTGGTATTTACGACATTGTGGTGCGTTCAAGTCCGCTCAACGATCTATACATTAGCAGCGTCTGTAATCAAGAAATAACAGACCGCATTCTACATTAGAATTCAACCAAGCCATGTAATAAAGCGTTATATTTTTTGTTGCTGGTGTTTATTTTATTAATAAAATAAATATTAAAATATTTTTATGGAGTAACCGTTTTATAAAAGCAATAAGCCCCTTGAAGCCGTGTTTTACAGTGTTACCGACGCGGAGCGAATCGAGTGCCTAAAAATCCACTGTAAAACAGTGGCTTTCAAGGGGCTTATGCTTAAATAATCCAACAAGCTTCAATGAAGCGACTCAACGTTCCTTTGTTACTAGTTCTAAAGTGACGTTTTGGAATTAGTAACGGATGTTTGGGCTCAAGTGTTAAACTGTCAATTTGAGGTTTGAATCCGTGGCGGAAGGAAGTAGTTCTGCACAAAGGGTTTTCAAGACACTCGTTGTTGTGTCTTATTTAGTTACACACGTGTGTGTACTCGTGTATATCAGCACAGATGTGATTACCTACAGCACTATCGGCCGAATCACAGCCAAATCCCACTGATACGTAATATTGCTCACATATCGTTTATGGTTTCCAGTGTGCACATTGCAGAAATTTGATCGCTTTATTTATTATAATGAACAGAATTAGAGGCAAATAATTTAACAAGCATCCTAGTTGAGTATCAGTTATTGGCTAAAGAAGTGCCTTTATGCAAGTAATATTTCAAATGGCTAATAACCTGGCAGAAGATATCTCTGGAATTAGCGAAGAAAGTGATTAAATTGGGTGCAGTATGAGGATATAGCCAGAAGATGATGACTGGCATCTGGCCTTTAAAAGTAGGCTTTAAAAGCCTTTAAAAGTAGGCTACACAAAACACACTTGGGTTTCTTCATGATATGTATTTTCAATGTTTCCAGATGTTTGTGTTACACACAACTGGTGTGTTATAGATTATAAGTGTACTTACTCTGGAACGCATACATTCGTTTACACCCCTGACACAAATTATCAACATACATCCAAAATATGTAATATATATTCAATAAAAAGTTTGAATAAAGTGCGAAGAAGCCAATTTTCCTAGGTCAGACTACTTTACTTGAGTTTGGCCAAACCCCTGCCACAGTCATGTAGAAGCGTTGCAGAAAGTTTTGCAGAATCTCCCAAAATAAACCTAGATATTTTAAAGGTTTTGCTAATCTTCATTAAACACTAAATAAGTTTAACTTTACACCAATAAAAAAATGCTGTTTTATATTAGATTCACATAGTTTAATGACAGGTAGGATTCTCTTTATGGCACTCATTCATTTCTATGCTATCCACAAACAGTAATTGACTGTCTCACAACTTTTGTAAATTGTTCGATTTTCCTGCGTTTGGCTGAGCATTTGTTTGGGCGGCTCGACAATGTATTCGATTTCTCTAATGCATAAAAAGTAGGCTTGTAACTTAAGGAAGTTCTGGTTATGAGAAGAGTTTCTTGAAGGTTGTAGTCACACAGTCCTTCAGCAGAGACATTAACGTGTCAGCCTTCAAAGAATCTGGGGCAGAAGTTTAGACAAAGACGTCCTGAGGTAGCTTTAACAGCAATTACAACCAGAATATAGTGACTTAAATAGTCAGACCTAGCATTAATTTAGTTATTCAAATGTAAGACGACATAAAAAAAAGTGTGTTCCTAAGAAAATGCTTTATTGGCAAATTAGGTAAGTGTGATAACAGCATTACAATATAAATACAACATTAAAGTCAACCTTTTCCCACCATTGTAATTTTCTAATTAACTTACTCCCATTGGCTGGATCTTTGCCAAACTTGGCACAGGTCAACTGTATAGTTGATATATATCAAACCAATCAAAAGAACTTTCATCCAATTAATTGCCTAGCAGATATGATTAGATTTATTTGTTGGGTGTTGCCTGTGACTAAATAAAGCAGAACATTTCAGTTTTATAAGTAAGAGTACCGCAGATGCATTACAGAAAAATGTATTTCTCTGTAACGTTTGCAATTATTATAGAAAAGTCTTCCTCTCTAAAAAGCTGTTTAAAATATTTGTTGGCTAATTTCACTCGAGTAAAACAAACTACAACATCTTAAGTTTTTTTGTAAAAAGTTTTTTATTGGACTTCTAACAGGTTAAGATATTATTATTATTATTATTATTATGTCCTGAAAGCGTCTGGGCATCCCAATTCCCATCCCAAACTTGGTAGTCAACTGTGAATGACAAATAATGACAATATTATCCGATATCAGCTAAATATCAATATTGTCCACTAGAGGGAGCCATGGGATACTAGGATGAAAAGTTTAAATTTGACACCAACACAACATTGTCTACAGCATCTAGTATGGATAGTCAAATTTGGTCATGCTTTTGCTTCTGCGTGGCCGGGTGACAGTGGACATGGGAGACGTGAAACATTAAAACCTCCTGTCTAATATTATAGGACCTCCTCTTGCTGCTAAAACAGCTGTGACGAGCTGAGGCTGGGAGTGCATGACTGATGATTCACTCGTTACTTGTCAAAACAATACCAGAGTTTCTTGAGTACTCATGATTAGGTGACCCTTAAAAAACACATAATAAGGTAACACTTTATATTATGACCCGCAAACAACTGCGTAAGTAGGCCCTAAACCGAAATTACGGTGTACGTTTCTGTAATTATAGTATAGGCTACTTCTGTGTAGGTATAAGGGAACAATGTGTTAAGTTTTGGGTAATAAAGGGGTACAGCCAGATATACAAGCAAATTATCTATAATGTAATTATTTTAAAACTAACTGGTACCTATTCTGTTAATATATTCCAGACAAAAATCTGTTGTATAAAAGTTATCATCTCATATCTGGAAAAATATGTTCTTGTGCAATGTAGTTACAGGATAATTTTGACATCTGTGGGTTGTAAATAAAACGTATGTATATATATATATAGACTGTATATATGGCTGTATGTAAGCACAGTAAGATAAAAATTGAATTTATTGGCTTTTCTTACTAAACTACTTAACGTTAAGCCCAAAAAAATAGTTTCTGCTATGATTTTAATTTAGAACGTACCATGTTGTACAGTACGTACCTTATCATATTGTATTGTAATGACATTTAAATGTCAGGGCAAATATACTGTGTAATTAAAAAGTTTTTTTTGTTTTGTTTTCTTAATAAGAGTTCCTTTCTCTGCAATTACTGTGCAAATAGTGTTGTTTCGTATTGTTACAGTAAGTAGTGTTTGTTACCCGTTTCAACTGTGTATTTACAGGGTAAGTGTAACTCCTGCGGGCTGTAAATTAAAGTGGCGCTTGTTACCCCCTTGTTCTGTGTAGTTACAGGGTAAATACAATATGAAACCAGTATGCTGAAACAGACAAACCTAGCTTCACCATTAGCATTATCAACACATTTCTAAATTAGTACTTGTAAAAGAACAGTAGCACAATTAAACCTAAAACAGTTATTAAAACAAGTTTAACAATAAATAATCACAATGTTGAAATGACATAAACACTGTACAAACTGTAAACAGAACAGAAATAATCTTGAAATCACACTGTACAAAGTGTATAAATAACAATAATCGCCAACAGTTGAACAGAGAAAACAAACAATTGGTTTAAACAAATTGTACAAAAAAAAAATCAATGCCGAAACTTATTTTTTATAGGTAGCAGCTTATTTTCTTTTTTCATTTACATACGAAGTTCTTTGCAGGTTGTATATCTGTTACCCCTTTATTACCCAAAACTTAACATATTGTTCCCTTATGCCTACACAGAAGTACACTATAATTACAGAAACGTACACCGTAATTTCGGTTTACTTACGCAGTTGTTTGCGGGTCGTAATATAAAGTGTTACCCATAATAATAGTTTGTGTCAACAAGCATTTTATTAATTCGCAGTTCAATGTTTGCAGCAAGAGGAAGGACAAAGCAATATATTATTATGATCTATACCTCTACGCTGATATATAATAAATATATTATTTGTCTTCTCCTAATATCACTGCACTATAATATTAATATAAAATTCCTTCATGACAATATATTGATTTAATGAATCTTAAACCCATTGTGAATCAAAGGCAGCTCAAGATTTGGCAGCTGTTGTGTAGAAATACTAAATTTTAACTGTTGCCATCTTTAATTCTTGGGAAAATGATTGTCTGACTCTAAAGTGGATGGCTAATGTAATCCCCAAAGGAGACAGAAATAAAATACAAAAACAAAAGTACTGCAAAGCAAATTATTAATGAATGCAACCTGGCAACTTACAGTAGAATGTCAAATGGACGGTTTGTGTGTCTGTGACAGTGACTGGTTGCTATGATGCAGCTTGGGTGTAAGTGACTTGGTTGTCATGGAGACGACGCTACATGTCAGAATGATGTGCATAATGGTGTGGGCATTATTTTCGTTTTGTTGAGAGTGAAGGGGGTTTATTGATGAAACATTACAGATGTGTTTGCAATAGGCAAATGGGAGAAATATCTTACGTTTAAGTCTCTGTGGATAAAAAAACAGTCTATAAAAGTAACATTGGAAATAATGACCTGTAACCATGCATTCATGGTAATCACATCAGATCATACAGTATCACATCTATACATGCAGTTTAAATAAACAATTAATAGTCTTTAATGCATCTATGAATAATCAGACCTAATGTGAACGAGTTTATGTAGTTTTATGAATGATTCAGCAGGCGGAGATTTCTAAATCTCTTTAAATCTTTAGTGGTTTACAAAACTGTAGTTAAAGATTGTGAAATTGAGGGTGTAGTTTACACATTTGGGAGTACAGCTTACTAAATGGATGGTACTTGATTCAGACTCTGAAATGTCAGGATCAGATATATGGTTGAATTATAGCTTCTGCCATCTGGGGTTTTGAATAAACGTTTGAATATTTTGGTAATTGACGAGGTATTTAGAATTTCTCATGTAAAGATCTCTTCTCTGTTTTCTCTAAATTATGTTATTGTCAGGAGTATGTTATTTTCATTGTGTTTTAGTTTAGTTTTGTTTCTGTTTTCCTGTTACCAGTCATTGTTAGTTTCTTTGGTTACTGATTATGTCATTGTTTGTTTCCATAGTTTCTGATTATGTTGCACACCTGTGTACTGTTCTGTAGATTAGCCTCCTTGTGTATTTAAGCCCTTAGTTTCTCTTTGTTCAGTGTTCAGTCTCATCTATGGTTATTGTTGTTGTAATATGTATTTCAGTCAGGACCAATTTGTGAATGAAATTTATTGACAATCTTTGGATTTGGCGAGAGGCTTAGGCTCTAAGGTGCTCGATCTGCCATACTAGACAGCTTGAATCACAAACCCCCCAAGCCTTTTAATAACCAAATGTTTCTTAGCATATGTTTACAAAGGAGAGACAATGATTACGTACATTGAGTTTCTAGCGAGGCAATCGCTATAAACTATAAACATTGAATTATAGAAGTCTATAGTGTGTTATGTGTATGCTAGGTCAAACAGATGTGTTAGTATATATATCTGGCGTGCCTCATCCACTATCCGGATCGCTCGCTCTGCATATTTTTTCAAACAAGCCTCAACGAGTGGTCCAAGATACGCCTGCACGTGAATCGTTCGCCGCGGGCCGGAGCCTGCTGCTGTCGCCGTGATGGGTTGGAGCAGGGAACGAGGGGCTCCTGCCGTCTGCCCGAACCCGGAGGAGCCGTCGCCGTCCACCAGGCGGCGGATGAGTGTCGGGCCGCCCACCGAGGGCTATCCAGCGCCACCGCCAGGCACCGTGGAGAAAGATCGCCCAGTTGGTGGAGGACCAGATGGCAGTGCATTGTGGGAACCGGACCAAGAATTTTTTTTTTCTCTCTACCCTCTCTCGTTTCTGTCGCTCCTCATGCTCAGGCCGCGACATACGGAGATGGGGAGAAGCAAAAGCAAAATTATCTTCAGTATAAGGTAAACTTCAAAGGGGGGAGGACGTTCCACCGAGGCAATCCTTCCTCCAGAGGATAAATGCGCCTCACCCTTGTCTTATGTCCTCGCCTTTGTTGCTTGTCCTTGGACATGTGGAGGACCATACTTCCACTTCATTTTGGGATACACCATTTATTGTTACAGACAATTTCTGTCATAAGGCCATTGACGTAGTGCTGGACACCGGCGCCTCACTTTTGGCGGTTTGTACAAATATGATTTCTGATGTCTTGCAACATTCTCTGAAGGTTTAACCTTGGACTTTTCCCCCAATTCAGCTTGCCAACCGTGCATTATCCCTGATCTTTCCTCTTCACTCATCTTAGGGATGGATTTAATGCTACGAGTGTCAGTTAGCATTCATATCAGGTGACCCTGGGTGAATCTACATCCCAAGAGGTTTTGAGTGAGTGGTTAGAGGCATATTAGGAGCTTGATGTCTTGTGATGTCTGCCAGTCTGGCTTGGATAAGAAAGTTGAGACTGCTTGTCTGAAAATGGAACAAAAATTGTCATAAAGACTTTTGGAGCTTGTTTGACAACTGCTGATGCGAAACCAGTTCCCCTCCCACCGTACCGGACCTAACCAGCAAAGAAACAAATCATCGAGGATCAGATTCAGAAGATGCTGGAAGAAAACATCATCGAACCTTCTTCCAGTCCGTGGGCAGGTGTCAGTGGAGAAACAGCCAAGACCAAAGACAGCTTTCACATCACACTGTGGCCTTTTTCAATTCAAAGTCTTTCCTTTTGGGCTTTGTAGTGCCCCAGATACGTTTCAAAGAGTAATAAACAACATCCTTGCTGGTTTGATCCATAAGTTCTGTGCAGTGTATCTGGATGATATCTTCGTCACATCCCCGACCTTTGAGTAACACTTGGAGGACCTCCGGGAAGTCCTGTCTAGACTTAAGTCAGCTGGTCTTACTCTCAAGCTAAATAAGTGTCAGTTCTGCTTGAGTGAACTCTTCTTCTTAGCTGTGCTAATTTCGTTGACAAGACGATGAGAGACGCCCACGTCATTAAACGATAACTGTGACTATATCAACATATGCAATATTGTTGACGAAAAAATGACGAGACTGAAAACTTGAACAAAACCACTTTTTTGGTCGAATAAAGGAGATGACAACACATTACAGACTGTTATACAGACTGCGACAGGAGGTTTCACACTGCATGACTTTACAAAAGAAAGAATCGCCGACAACTTCTGTCCTGGTCCGCAATCTACATTTCACAACCAAACACACGCGAGAAGTGATAAGGAAATAACGTAAGATCACGCGTGCTTGAGACTTCTCACACGAGACTGAAATTAATATTAAAAATGAAAGCCTGCAAGAAGATTGTCTGTGCGCTGATTTGCAAGGAAAAGGAGAAAATAAACAGTTTACCATTATGGAAATGGTTGGGGAGACGAGAGCAAGGACTGTGTGTTTGAGGTAAATAAATCATTTTCAAATGTGCTGCTGATGCTGCAGGTCAAGTAAATGTTTATGCTTTGTTTCTGTCTGATATAATTGTAAATATATTAAAATACTGATATTCTGGTCTATAACTCCTCCCTAAACATCCTGCTGTCCTGTATCTTGCTCTCTCATTGGCTGTAGGTCTTCGCCGATGTAGTCTTCAGTCAGAACACTTTTCACACAGCAGGATTGTGAATCGCCAACAGGTCCAGATATTTAGCATGCCGAATATCTCAGGGGCATCTGCAACTCATCTGCGATCCTCTCAGATCACGTCTTTGATAATACACACTGCGTGATTGTCACTCGCGTGAACGAGCACCGATTTGCCTATGATTTCGGGCATTTGGACAAACCTAAAATCGTTCAGTGTGAACTCGGCATAAGCTGGAGTTCAGCAATTTTCATTTGAGATTTTCTACTTAAATGAAATTGTCATTCAGTCGGTCTGTGTTCTTTCATGGGCCGCTTGCGCTGTTTTTACGACTAAATCTGCGATCAAAATGCTGATATCCAGCTGTGTTTTTAATGTTTATCATATTATACGAGCGAGATTGCAATGTTTCCCAAATACCACACGATTTCAAATGTGACATTTATTTTATATAACAGTTCAAAGGGTTAGTCAAAGGGTAACATTAAGTGATGTACTACATTTAAAACAGTTATTGTCATATCAAACTATTTCATCGCTACTGCTAGACTGCAATGTCAATACAGTCTGTTACTTTGATTCCAATTTCTCATTAGCTTAGTTGAATTGGCCTAGAGAGAAAAATTATAATGACATTTTTAATAAAGACTACATATAAAATAGCTACCAAAATTATAAAAATTACTAAAATGTGTCTAAGACCAAACACATTTTCATCTGAAGATGAAGACTAAGACTAAATCATGAATGGCTAAATCTAAAATGGTTGCCAAAATTACCACCCGAAAAAGGTGGAAGCAGTCACAGATTTCAGAACGACGACAGACTTGAAACGAGTGAGAGGATTTCTCAGCCTCACAAGTTATAACAGACTCAGATTCATGTCAAATTATGCATAAAAAGCAGAGCCACTTAAACTCACTAGAAAGGAAACCCTGTTCAACTGGGACGACCCATGTCAGGCTTCGATGGATTACTTGAAAAATCGCCTTACATCTGAACCCATTCTGTGCCTCCCAGATTTCACACGGCCATTCTTCATCCACACTGACGCTTGATTGGGCCTTGATGCAGAAGGATGACATGGGGCGAGGTGTATTGTAGCTTTCGCGAGCAGAACATTGCACAAAACGGAAAGACCGTACTCAACACCTGAGAAAGAGTGTTTGGGAGTGATTTTTTGGCTCTGAAACATTTCAGACCTTACATTGAGGGCCTTCATGTAACCAATTATACTGACCACAACAGCCTGAGGTGGTCCCAACCCTTCTAGGCGACTAGCGAGATGTTCCTTTCATTTCCTCTTCCTTGGTTGTTTTGGACCCCCTAGCTCTGGTTTTTAACCGAGGAATGGGAAGCTTGTTAGTAGATTTTCTCTCCGCCATCACGCTTTGTACAATCCAACACTCCTGTGATCTTCAGGCGTGATTGACAGTCAGATCTCACACAGCCCTGCGCTACTGGACCAGAAGAACCGGGAGTGGTGGATTTTTGCTAAACAAATAACAGGCTCCAGGTGGAAGGAGAAGCACGTGTTTTTTCTAAAACCGGCTGATTTATGTTTTTCTGTCGGAGCAGGGTGATGGTTTCAGTGAATATGATCAAAAAAATCTTGCCAACTTCAGCTTTAAGTTATATGTACAGTAATTCGACCCACTGTACTCAAATATTATCATGACCATCCTACAGCTGGCCACCTTCATTTTTAAAATCATTACAAATATAAATATTTATGTTTAAAACGTCAAAACATTATTACAGCATTTTATGTTTCCTCTGCATTGCAAAGATGAATTTTGTTGATACTGATTTTTATGTGATTGGTAACAACCCTATAGTGTCTTATTGTTCTTAATGAATATATTAAATGTAAAAATTAACACAAAAAATGATGCATATGTAGGTTAGAAAAAAACTTTATAAAGATGAAATGGCTATAAAAGTTAGAAATAAATTTAAACTTTTTGGAAAAGATTATTTCTGTCACTCCTGCGAACTGACCACTGCACAGAATATGAAGAATAACACTTTGGGAGTCAGCTGTTCACCAAAGTCCTAAACCTGCCAAAGAACCAACACAATAAACACACTCCGCTAAATATTGTCTAATTATCGTTATCGAGAAAATCCCATAAACTATCGAGATATAATTTTTTGTTAATATCGCACACCCCTAATTGACTTCAAAATCTGAATCAACATGCACCAATGCAAAAAAAAGGTATGTATATCCTAATAATTTTGTAACAACATTAACATGTTGTTAAAAAAATGTAACATGTTTTCATTACTTTTATGAGCTCATTGTTTTTGCCTTAAATGAATACATTGTTAGCTCACTGTTTGATTTGTATATGCACATATCTGAAATACATAACTTGGACACAGTCACCTCTAATAACAGATCCCTCTAAATTGTAATATGGACTCATGCATTTTCTGTAAAGCTGCTTTGAAACAATATGTACTGTGAAAAGCGCTATACTAACAAATGTGAATTTAATTTAATTGAAAATGTAATTATTTGGGAACCACTGGCCTAGTTCCTAACCTGACCCTATGAGCCACCTTGGGTAAGTTACGTATTTTTCTTCACTACTTTTCCCTCTATATCCTGTATCTCTTCAATATTTAGACATCATTAAATCTGCATGCAGGGGAATTTCAACTAATGTGTAATAAGGAACCACAGGCCCTGCTAATAACATCTCAAATGAGTTAAAAGATATGCTGCAAAGGTTGCATTTGAATGAAGGGATTTCAACTGATCACAAATATAAAGAAGTGAACTGTGCCCATCATTTTATCCGAGAGCCTTTAAAATAGCTATTTTGGACATCTATTCATACAGTATAAGCAGACTGCTGTGAAGTAACAGTGTGATGCACAGTGAAGGTGTGTGGGTGTGTTTTACTGTCTGCATGGCTACATGTGTGTGAGCATGTGAGGAGAGGAGGAGGAGGATGCGGCTGCCATGGTAACGAGGGCTGTGTATGGAGAAGAGCAGCCAGTCGCAGGCAGCCACAGAAAGATCTATCTTTTTTTTTTCCTCATTCCACTTCCACTTTTCCGATATAGAAAACGATCTCCAGACCAGGCGTTTGATCGCGCTTCTGTTCCTCCTGCCTGACGACACTCTCATCAGACGCAGGAAACACACACACTTCCAGGATGGCAACCATCACCTGCACACGCTTCACTGAGGAATACCAGCTGTTTGAGGAACTGGGAAAGTAAGTTGGAATAGCTTCATTTCTTTAAACCAATGTGACATGTTTGAGCTGGCCCAAGATGTGTTTTTTTTTCAAACAATCAACTGCAATGATTATTTTTACTTATTTACAAACCAGTTCATGTTTTAATTGTTTAACATCTTGTCCCTTCAAGAATAAGGACAACATATCTGGAAAATGTCCTCGATAGATTCTAAAAGGACTGCAAATCTGCTTTCCAGTTTAAATTGAAGGCAAATTTTGGTTTGAATGTTTTAGAATATTATGAAATCAGTGCAGTCCGAAATATGTGGAAATGATCCATGGGTATGTACCTACTTAAGAATGCACATAATGCAACTTACATTACATAACATAACAGGCAGACATTGGCTGAAGCAGATCCACAGAGGAAATGGCTTAAAAGTTCATACGCAAAGATCTGATGAGCGATTCTAACATTATGTATTTCCAGTACAGTGAAACGATCTTACGCTTACAGAGAGCGCATGCTGAAGAAGAAAAATCCCTGTCTTTATTTAATTGTAGTCAGAGCCTAATTAAGTTGCAGTCAGCAACCTAACTGGGTTTTGCTAAATTCAGTGACTGCTCAATGCAAAAGAAGAAACATATTATACTGACTGCACACGACCCATTAACAACATCGAGATTAACGTTCATCTTTAAAGATGGCAGAAGAGCAAGTCAGAAAATGCTATATATATGCTCTCAAATCAAGAAAATAAGTATACAGTGCATTCGCTCAGGAACAAATGCTGTAGTACAGAGTGGGTGGATGGAAAGAGGGAAGCAAGCAGATATATGTGTATGCACACACACACACACACACACTTGGCAATATACTGTGTGTGTGTGTGTGTGTGTGTGTGTGTGTGTGTGTAAGACATGTTCCTGGGTCAACATATTTTGTTGATCCTGGGACAACATCCCTGTCCAAAAATGTAGTCCTAACCCTATCCGTACCCCTAAACCTAACCCTACCCATACGTTATTCCTAAAATCAGAAGGAAATGATAGATTAATAACACTGGTGTAGAAGCACATAACCCTGGTTCTAAGCCTAAACTTAACAAACTATAAACGTGTCCCTCAAATCTGAATTGTTGATTGATTCAGGGATTTAAAAAAAAATTGTTTAAAAATGATCCAGGAAAAGAAATCAGGTTCACCTCAAATGTATCTATATCTACATCTATATCTATATCTATACAATGAAATGAAATTGGTGAGTGTATTACAATAATACAAATGACTGTTACACACAATAAAGTGTAGATATCCGTATATCAATGCATGTAGTGCCGGTAACAATGCTCTGAAATGTTGAGGCAGAAGTACAAAAAAAAATGTGCTTGCTTCCCTCTTTCCACCCACCCACTCTGTACTACAGCGTTTTTTCTGAGCGAATGCACTGTATACTTGTTTTCTTGATTTGAGAGCATATAACACCTCTACAGAGATGGGTCTTCAACTCCATCTGGCCTCGTGCCCACTGCTCTACTCCCACATACACCCTCATACTGAACACACACACACATCTTTTTCTGTGGGCAGTCAAACCGCTTACATAATTGCCTTTGTGGGTGGCAATTCAATTCAGACATTGAAATATTGCATAATTCAATATATTACTGCTTGCCTAGCAGGTAACCCTGCCTTTCTTTCTTGAAGTTTACATTCACAGTGAATGTTCAACATGCAGACATTGCTTCCATGTTCTCTGATTTTTAGGGGAGCCTTTTCTGTGGTGCGAAGATGTGTGAAAGTTCTCTCAGGGCAAGAGTACGCTGCTAAGATCATCAACACAAAGAAGCTGTCGACTCGGGGTAGGTGCACAGATTAGTTCAAACGCATTGATACCCGCTCAAGTCAGCAATCAACAGAACACCAACAGTGGACTCGATTTACAGTTGACTTTTTACCAGTCTAGAGATGATCTGTAGTCCGTCTAAAGCCCCCATTTACAAAACTGGTGCTTTTTTGCTTGACTCATTCTGTGTTTTCTGGAACAGGAATTATTTTAAGTGATAGTTCACCCAAAAGAGGAAAAATCTGTCATTAATTACTCACGCTCATGCCGTTCCAAACCCTTTAAGACTTTCGTTCATCTTCAGAACACAAATGAAGATATTCTTAATGAAATCTGAGAGATTTCTGTCCCTCATTGACAGCAACTACAACATGACGCTTCAAAACGTTCATAAAGAGATAGTAAAACTAATCGATATGAATTGAGCAGTTTAGTCCAAATTTTCTGAAGAGACACAATGGCTTTATATGATGAACAGATTTAATTTAGACTTTTATTCACACAAACATTTATCAACTCACTCAACAGGAACGGTAAACGGAAGCTCAAGCTTGTTCGCTTGACATGCGAGAACCAATGAGGTTCATTCTCGTGTTACGCATCAAGTTTGAGCTTCATCAAGAACCAATGAGATTTATTCTTGTGTTACGCATCACGTTTGAGCTTCATCAAGAACCAATGAGATTTATTCTCGTGTTACGCATCACGTTTGAGCTTCATCAAGAACCAATGAGGTTCATTCTCGTGTTACGCATCACGTTTGAGCTTCAGCAAGAACCAATGAGATTTATTCTCGTGTTACGCATCACGTTTGAGCTTCTGCAAGAACCAATGAGGTTCATTCTCGTGTTACGCATCACGTTTGAGCTTCAGCAAGAACCAATGAGATTTATTCTCGTGTTACGCAGCATGTTTGAGCTTCATCAAGAACCAATGAGATTTATTCTCGTGTTACGCATCACGTTTGAGCTTCATCAAGAACCAATGAGGTTCATTCTCGTGTTACGCATCACGTTTGAGCTTCATCAAGAACCAATGAGGTTCATTCTCGTGTTACGCATCACGTTTGAGCTTCATCAAGAACCAATGAGGTTCATTCTCGTGTTACGCAGCATGTTTGAGCTTCATCAAGAACCAATGAGATTTATTCTCGTGTTACGCAGCATGTTTGAGCTTCATCAAGAACCAATGAGATTTATTCTCGTGTTACGCAGCACGTTTGAGTTTGCTGATCAATGTCTAAATGTGAATAAAAGCCTAATTTCAATATGTTCATCATAAAAAGTGATCGAGTCTCTTCAGAAAATTTGGACTTAAACCGTTCGATCCATATGGATTTATTTTTACAATCTCTTTATGAACTTTTTGAAGCGTTAAAGTTTCAGTTGCGTAGCTGTCAATGGAGGGACAGAAAGCTTAATTTGTTTTCCGAAGATGAACAAAAGTCTTACGAGTTTGGAACGACACGAGGGTGAGTAATTAATGACAGAAATTTCTTTTTTGGGTGAACTAACCCTTTAAAGGAAGGATTTGACATGCAGTCATTATTAAGCATATAAAGGTTAAAAACATGTAATAAACTGTTACTTTCAAAGACCAAACGCTGGTTGCACAAAATGATAAGAATAGGCTTACAAGTAAGTCATCTAATTGTTTTCTAGACTGTTTATAACTTTATGTCAGTTACATAAAAAAGTAGATTGGTCTAATTTGATACAGAAGAAGAAAGACTGATTACCTCTAACTAACTGCTAATTTATTGGCAGGGAGTTTCCTAAGAAAATTGCATGTATTGAGTTGTATGACGTATGAATGCTGTGTTAAGGTCAAGTGGCAAAGACAAATTCAGTATTAAACCCCAAAGTGCTCAAATGCAGATGTGGTGCCTTTATTAACATGTGACATCTTAGTTTAAATAAGTAGGAACTGTCAGGTATTAGCACTGAACTTTCTAATTTTTCAACAATTTAATCAAGGTGAATGTTAAACAGTTCTGTTCTTATTGTGATAGTGAAATAAGCTTTTGGAAGTGAACTGGAGGGTTCACATGAAAAAACAGACAACTAGATGACTAAATTATTAGACTAGGACTGAGGGTCTTGGAGTAGGCACTACATATGCGTTTGTCATTTTTAAAGAAATGTCTGTACAAATGGTGATTGTTGTATTATTGTCATAGCTGTAAAAAAAAAAAAAAAAACGTTTTTTTTCTCCCTGGAAGCTGATATTGTAAAAGCTGAAAGTCAAGTAGAGCAGTAGGAGGCAGTGATATACCCTGAAGGCAGCCGCACACCTCCTACACCATGTTGCCAAGCACACATCATATTATATGCTTCAAATAGTAGCTACTGTACTTGCATTGTTGTTTTAATGGGTTTTTAAACAATAGAGTGTGCATGAGATCCATTATTGCTGCTAACAGCTTCTCCATCAGTCTTCAATAGCCAACCAATTCAAGCACATTATATGTGTTTTTTTTTAATTACTTTATAATAGTAATGCATATTCTGTGAAGGTATATTCTGTTTTGGACCTGTTTCTGTGCATGTAAAAACAGAGTACATTTAGTGAGAAAATAATGTGAAAATCTCCAGAAGAGGGAAAGGACAAATCATTCTGTTTTTTCCTGTTCAGTACATGGCAGAGGTAGCCACAAATCCTAAAATGGCCTGGAAAATATTAATGATGCCTTCTAGAGCAAAGATATTCTTATTTACCTTGGAAATGAACTTTCTTTTGGTGAGTTGAAAGAATCATAAATTCAGCCAGTTTGAATAGAGAAAATTACTCATTCTCCTGTTTTATGTTACTGTTTGTCCTGCAATGGGCATGAACAACAGAAAGAAAACAAGAGAATTATCTGAGGTCATACGCAAGATTATATAGACAATCTCAAGGCTACAAGTGCATCTCCAGAGACCTTGCTTTTCCTGTTTCCACGAACTTAATGTTAGCAAGAAGACACTGTAGCCGACCGCACTGAACAAGGCCACAAGAGGAAACTTGATAGAAGATTGCAGTGAAGAATCAGTGGTGGAGAAAGCACTTTAGCCCGCTGTTTTTTGCACCGGCACACAGCTTGCACCATCACTCAAAGAAAGAGAGTTATGTGGTGAGGGAAACCCAGGACACACGAGAAAGCCACTGACTGACATAAGAAAGCCAGACTGAAATTTGCCAGAACACACCTGAATATCAACCCACGTAAGAGTCCCTTTCTCGCGACCTTGCAAAACATTCCCTAAAAGTTCTCTAAAGGTGACGAAAATCCTGAACCTTTTCAGAACAATAGTGACGTTCCTACCTCTTTTGTTATGAAAGTGCTGCAGTTCAAGGTTCCTTATATGATTTTATGGGGACGTTCCATTTTGGTTATTTTATGGTCACATAAGAACGTTACAAAGAGGACATTTGGGATGTTAACAGAACGTTCCCACGTGGTCCTCTGTTGGTCATATAATAACATTCCCGATATGTCTTTCTTGGAACGTTCCATACACCAGGTGTTTAAAATTCAGTACTGACTTGGTACCTTTACTTTTGACAACCCTAGTCGAGACCTAGAGGGAGCGTCCTACAGTAACGGTCCCCTAAACATTCCCAGAACGTCCTGAATGTTCCCTGAAGGTCCGCCAAATAACGTCCCTAAACGTTTAAAGAACTCCACATCATGACCGTCTCGGAACATTCTGGGAACGTGACCAGGCGACGTCCTTGACACCTGCGGGGATATTCTGAGAACGCTCTGGGAACATTACATTTCCAAATAATTGTCCCATAAATGTTCTGTAAACATCCTGAATGTTGCCTGAAGGTCCACCAAATAACGTCCCCCAATCCTTTAAACAACTCCAGATCATGAACATCTGGGAACGTTACTAGGTGACTTCCTTGAAACCAGCGAAACGTTTTGAGAACGTAAAAGCTCTAGCGGAGTATGGACTAATGTCCTGACAGATGAGACTAAATTAGAGCTTTTGAGTAAACCATGCCATCACAGAAAACAAAATAAAGCTTTCAAAGAAAAGAGAAGGTTCCTTACAGTCAAACATGGAGGTGGTTCACTGGTGTTTTGGGGATGCTCTGCTGCCTCTGGCACTGGGTGTCTTTGGGATCATGAAATCCAGTCAAAAGGGTATTTTGGGGCACAATGTTGGACAGATTCTCTTGGTCTCCATTGAAAGTCAAAGGTCTTTATGTAGGACAAAATGCACCCAGGAATCACTCAAGACAAAATTCTGGACTGTTCGGCAATGAGTCTAGATCTAAATCAGATCAAAAGCTTGTGGAGAGGTCTGGAAACAGAAGTTAAGGGAAGACGCCAATCTAATATGGATCTAATATCCAGTTTGCACAAGAGGAGTGGGCCAAAATTACAGTACAGCGGTGCAGGGAGCTTGATGATCGTTTTAGAAAGTACTTAATTGCAGTTATTTTGACCAAAGGCTATGTTCTACCAAATATTAAAGGGGTCTTATTATGCTTTTTCACTTTTTCAACATTAGTTAGTGTGTAATGTTGCTGTTTGAGCATAAAAAGATCTGCAAGGTTTCCAAGCTCAAAGTCCACTCCAAAGGGAGAACAGAATCCACTTTCCAAGAACTACAACGGCTCGTTTGGACTACAACACATTTCTTCCTCTTTGTGAAGTCATAATGTTACTCATTTAAATAATCCCCGCCCACTTACTACGCAAAAAAAGGAGACAACAACAACAATATGTGAAAAATAATGTTTTTTTAACAATCAAATATAAGAGCATATTCTAGTACACCCCAAAAACAATAGGACTCCTGTAAGTCTAAAATGTGTCAGTTATGTTTATTTTCTTATTTAAATCCATTTATTAAGTCCTGTATATTAAAATATCCTGTAATATTGACAGTCAAAAAAAAAAAAAAGAATTGTGGAGACCAAATACTTTGTTAAATTTAAACTTAATTTTAGATCAAATTGTGTGTTAAACGATAAAAAAATTTGGACACCAATGAGTCAAATTTAGAGACATTACAGAGGTATAAATCATAAATTTCACATATAGATCTGACCAAGCTGTGTCAATAATAAGGCACACTTAAAATGGCCAACATTTTGTTTTTAGTTGACTGAAAGTGGATATAATGGGAAAGCCAGGGCTGTGTTTCTCAAAAGCATCACAAAGTTGATTGTAGAGACCATTGGTTATAATCTACTTAGGCTACAATGCTTTCAAGAAACGAAGCCCTGGGCAGTTTCCGCAGTGGTTATTGAAGGTAAACTAGTCTTCTAAGATGACTAGATCACTAGTTAAGACTTAACTTTAACACACCCTATTAAACCAGTTACAGCGCACATAACTCGCTCATACACACTAGTAGTTGATTTATGATTTATGACTCATGATTCATTATTTATAGACCATCCCTGTCAGTCATGGGGTTTGGACAGATCTGTTCTCTCAGTCAATCAACTTTAAAATGAATTGAATTGAACATTTTGTTTTTGCAAAAGGTTTCTAACCAGGGCAGGTTTCTGTTCATAAGCTCAGATGAAATCCTGCGGGTAACTCTGAATATTAAACTAAATGCTTTATATCTTTATATTCTATAATTTTTCTTGCTTTCATCTCTATTCAGAATAATCTTGGCACTTTGCATTATAGCCCGTCTCTTGTTACTGTCTAACTGCCTCCTTAAGACGAATCACTTACTTCCCTCATTTGTAAGGAACTTTCGATAGAAAGGTAAATAAATGTACTGTAAAAGTAGCTCGAAGTATTCATGTGTCAGAGGAAAGGTGTAATCTACCTGACAGGTGTTCACAGGATCACACTTCAGGCAACAAATCAAACCCTTATGCAAAAACATCTTATGTAAGGAATAATTGACTCCAGACAATTGAATTGTTGAAAATATTTAATACTCCGCTACCACCTGTGTGGTTTAATACGTCCTACGGTTACCACACCTCTCAAAACAAGTGTTTAGCGGCCTTTAAAATATCCACATTAAATTCAAAATAGTTAACATGTTTGGCAGAGCTAATGACTGTCATTTTGAAAGGTGTTTAGCTGGATGAGAACAGTATATGTACCAAGTTTGGTGACTGTAAGTTAAACTGGCTAGACCATTTTAGTCACAAGACGGCGCTACATCCCACCACACTCATTTCTTAACTTTCACTGTGATGTGTGTGACGAATTAGATTTAAAGCAAATCAATTATCTTTTTATTCAAGACATCAAAAGTCCTTTTGCAGTTTAACATCAGCCGTGTCTCAAATTTGTTCGGACCAAGTTTGACGTGATTCGGATAAATATTAAGTCTGTCGTAAATTAAATCCAAAATGGCCAACTTCTTGTTGGATAGAGGTAGTGAATGTCAGTGTAAAAGTGGAGGAAAAATACCCACAGTGGCCTTTTTTTAATCTTTACCACATCAGTCATTTGAATATCCTTTTAAATAGCACTTCTGAGGTATGTGTAAACACCCATGTGTTTCTAATGTTAAACAAATCAGTGTTTCTCATTCTGTAATATCCTCTGTCGTGTTCACGAGCCATAGTGTCACAATCTCACGCAGCTTGGACTTTGTTCCTGTTTGCACTTTTCCCCTGTTGAGTTTGTTGTCATGGTTGTTAATTTGATTTCGTCATTCAGTTCAAATGTGTCATTAATTATCCTCGTTTGCATGTATACTTAAGTTCCTCAGTTTCTGTTCATTGCTGTCGGGTCTCGTTTATATTAGATGTGTTGTATGCTGTTCTCATTGTGTGGATTATTGCCTGTGGATTGCCTTTTGCATTCATTATAGTGTTTGTGTGCACTCTACTAGGGATGGGCAAATGAAGCCTCATGAAGCACTGAGGCTTTCCCCTGATTGTTCCGGGAAAAGATTCGAAGCATCAAGAGTGTCGAAAACCGAGCCATCTTGTGGCAGGTCAAATGTATAGCAGCCATAAACCCGAGTGCGCAGCGCGTTTTTTAAAAATCTATTAAGCACAAATAAAAGCCTGACAATGCTAAAAGTTCAGTTTTCTGGTAATATAATTCTCATGTTAAAGTGTGGCAATAAATTTAAATCTAACAATTATATTAATACTAATTATAAAAATACCAACCGAGTTGCTTGAAGCAAGTAAATGGCGGTCTAATTATTTTATGGTTTCTATGCTGTTTATTAGACTGGCTCCGCCCTCCTACGTACCTCCGCTCAATTTTCAGTTTCCTTCAATCTGGGTTTGTGGTATATTTGTGGGTTTTCTCGGGTCAATTATTTACCGGTCCAATCAACGGACAAAAGGAATGGCTGAGAACGATGACGTTGAGGTGCGCTAGTTTTACTTGTAGACATACGTCACGACCAAACGTTAGCGATTGGTTATGGCAGATCCAGAGTGACTGGGCAGATCCAATAGTTTTAAACTTCAACAGAGAACCCGCCTTCAAGGAAGTTAACGCTTGTCAATGGAGAGTGGCCAGACTCTCTGTACAAATGAAATTGTACCAGAGTCTGGTAGGACCAGGCTAACTGTTTATATGGCAGAATATATGATTATGTAACAAAGGCTTTATATTTAAAAAAATGTTAGTAAATGGACTTAAACTTCCAAAAGCCTGTAGAGTAGTGGTCTGGGTCCAAACATTCCGGCACGCAAAGTGCAGCATTCACGTGACTGGAGAAAAAGTGAGGCTTCGTTTTTCATTGATCACGTGTTTCTGTGAAACCAATATGCGCTCCGGCACGAGCATCATGGGAAATTGCGTTGCGTACTTGATACACACTTTGAAGCTTCAGTGTCATATGTAAAATCAATACTCTCTACAACACAAGAAGACCCGACCTAAATGTGATTACGTCACGCATTACATTGAGTGTTTCTTGTGTTTTTGGTTTGTGCGTTTCCCGTTTTTTTGGGTTAACGCTCCCTTGAGGAACAAGTGGAGGATTTCCTGTTCCTAGCCCATCTCAACAACTACTTGGACAACAGCTTATGCTCGTTCCTACACACCGGCCTGAACACCACCAAAATAGAGTAGTTGTCCAGGGAGGGCCCTCAGGGGAGCTTCACTGTATACGTGGAGTGGGATCTGGTATCCTGTGGATCAGCGCTAGCCGTCGGACCAGCTGACGACGATACCAGCCCCACTCCTCACCCCGTGCCAGCCAGAAACCATCCCGCTGCGAGGAGCCACAGCAGGATCCCACCGCAAACCATGAGCCTTTCTCCGCCGCAATGTTTGAGCCCGTCGCTAGAGGAGCGATCGAGCAGGACATCACCCCAAACCCTCAGCTAGCCGAGTCTGACCAGGTGTGCGAGCCGGCTACCCCATCCATCACGTGCAGTAAGAGGGGATGGAAGCGAGTCCCGCCACTGAGAGTGAGTCATAAAACTGGATTTTATGGACTGTTGTTTTGTGCTTGGAGAGTTGAATCCCCTGCCTCCTTTAAAGGTGCTCTCTGTAAGATTGACTAGTGATCGAAATAGGTACTGCAGTCCAAATTCAAAATATCAGAGATTGTTGTTTCCCTCGCCCCCTTCTCCTCAGCTCACATAATAATAATAATAATAATTCATTACATTTATATAGCACATGGGTGGCCAGTTTGAGGGCACGCAACAGGAACGAGCGCAATTGACAACGAAAGCTGAGGAGACTTACACTGTAAGTTAATGAGTTGATTTATCTGTGTTTTAATAAGCTCTCGTTCATATAGATTTTTAGATGGATATTGAGGCTTTTTAGGTTGTGTGGAATCTGCCATCTCTGACCCAGTTTGTTTGCTCGTTTCCAATGCTGCGATACACTGTGTTTCCTGTCAACTGGCATCCCGGGTGTCAAAAGTGGGCGGAGTCACACAGACCAAAACAAAAACCGACTGACAAGACGGAACGTGTAAAATAATAAGTAAAATAACTGGCTGTTGAAGTGTTTTTCAGAGAAACGAGTATGTGAACTTAGCATGTTTCCTAAATATCTGCAAACATATTATGGTATTTTTATGCTTTAGTAGAGTAAATAAGTTACATACAGCACCTCTAATCCTGCCTGAACTTGAATCATCATCATCATCTGATCCACTGGCACTGGCCCTACTACTGATGACTTTTTTTGTTTTCTCAGTCTTTGTCTGTCTCAACGTGCCCTTCTCCAGTCTTTAGTCAATTCTGATACCCAGTCACTGCTGCCTCCCATTAGCCCCTTCAGCCTCAGAACGCTCTGGTACACCTCGACCCATCGCCCTGACTGCGCTTCTTCCTCCCTCGTCTCCAGCAAGGACCATTGGGCATTCGGCCTCGTCGGGCTCCTTCAGACCGTCGGCTCCACCTGGGTCGGACATCCCATCACCTTCGCCACGGACCTGTGGGCCCCCGTGCCCCTACAGCTCCGGCTAGCTCGCTAATCTCCACCTCTGCCCTCCGGATCCCTGCTTGCATCTCGAGGGGTCGTCGCTGCGGCTCTGTCGCGGCTGCCTAGGTCTTCGGTGTCTCTACACTACATCGGCTCCTCGGCTGCGTGTTGGGCTCCACCTCCTATATCTCCGGTCATCCTCTGTGGGTCCTCCCTCTAGCGACGCCACCGTGGAGCGCAGTCCTGGCTGTGGCCTAGGTCCCCGCCTGTCTATCCCCGTTCAAAGCCATTCGCTGTGGAACGGTCACTTTGTGCATTTACGGTAATTTGAGGTACAATGAGAACTGTACGTTAGAGAGTGTGTCTGTAATAGATGTGACAGGTGAGGAGGAGAATAGATAACCGCTCTACAGACTTTTGTACACTTTCTTTTATTTCCCTTCCTATTTGTGACCAGAGTTGAATTTTTATTTGTTTGCTTTTTCTCACTCAATCCCCATGTTGATAAGTGTGACGTTTAAGTCATTTTATAAACCCGGGGAAAACACGCCATCTCTCGTCTCTCTTTTCCTCTGACACCACATATTGTTTTTATCTCTGGGCTACAACATCTCAACTTTGTGTTACAACTGGAACACACCACTTGCACCACCCTGGACTTTTTTGTTTGGTCCTTTCCCGGTTCTTCGTCCTCCAGCTAAACCTCCTCCATTCATCTTCCGGCGTGAAGTCATGCCTTCCGGGAGGGGGCGTATTGTCACAATCACACTCAGTTTGGACTCAGGTTGAGTTTGTATCATGGTTGTTAATTTGATTTCGTCATTCACTTCAGATGTGTCATTAATTATCCTTGTTTGCATGTATACTTAAGTTCCTCTGTTTCTGTTAATTGCTGTCAGGTCTCGTTTATATAAGATGTGTTGTATGCTGTTCTATTCATGTGGATTATTCCTTTTGGGTTTATTAAATACTGCCTTTTGCATTCATCATAGTGTTTATATGCGTTCTACAACACAATGTTACACATCGATTAGTTGACAGGCTTATGGCGCAATTGCTCCTCGATTTTGAGACCCAGCTCGTAGTGATCCCATTTCCCTCTCCCGTTGTTTCCTGACTCACTCTGAACCATCCTATCACAATAAATGCAGAAAGACCAAAAATGATGTTTTATTAACAAAGTTCGGGAGAAGCACGTTCAGATAATTAACACAGGTGGAGAGCACTCAGCAATCATGATTAAAACGTGTGTATAAATAGACTCAGCAGTCAGTTTAGCAACGTTAGGCCCCGCAGTACCTTCCTAACATGTCCGAATCGAGCTTTATGTTTGATAAATAATCTTTCATCCTTCAGAATTAGGAAACTCTGCCGCAATCCTCTGGTATTATCTCATGGGCGTCAGGCCAAACAAACCGGTCCTCGCAACCGCGGGCGAAACATTCCCAATGTACTTCTGCGCATTTCTTTAAACCGGACCATTTAAAATTCCTGCCATAGAGAAATGGACAATAAGGAAATGCTGCCCTCTTAACGCAAAGGAACGGGCCTTCCTCCAGCGGCAGGCCGCCGCAACAGGCCCTAAGTAAGCCGCGCTGCAGATTCAGTCCCGGCCAGTCCACACTCTCCACATCTGCCGGGTCAACTCCGTGAGTGCTTAGCTCAAAACCTTTTCGTTTTCTGTCCCTGATTTGAACTTCGCATCGCTTCAGTTGTTGATTCACGAGCAAGTCATGCTATCTGGATACAAATTTGATCAGGGGAACACATGTATTAAATAGTTTCTGTACAAAGGATTTGCCGTTCATTAACGCAATACTTCCTGTGGCGTAAACTCACATGTAAACAGTAGGTCGCATATTACGTGCAGAGTGCACACAGAACTATTAAGAACCTTTTGTTGACACTGTCCTGCAAATTATTTACAAAAATCGCTTAGAAACTTAGTTATAGCATAAATGTATTATTATTTTTGAAGTAGGTAATTTAAACCCACAGCTTCACACTATTTCCCTCTTGTTCGAACAAATCGAAATGGAATATGACCAATAAAAAAATGATGAAAATAAACAGAGAAATGAGAACATTTTCAAACGTTTAATAATCGATCCCTCAGCCCCGCACAGTTTCTGCTGAGTTCGGGATTCCAATTGCAGGTTAAAACCATGGGTTCAGCCTCGTCCATTTGAATTTTGGGCATTGATTTCCAGGCATCACTGCACAAAACTCATCCACCTTCCCAGATAGTCTAAACTGTTCTAAACGCGAACTGCTATCTTTGCCCGGCCACTTAAACTTCAGATGCGCATAATCATGCAAGGATTTAATCTCTCACCTCCTCTTCCTCGCGTCTTCCATTAACGCACAAGAAGATGAGCATCGATGTCTACTCTGCTCCTGCAGAAGCTCTTTTACTCTGGCTAATTTTCTCCACTGTCAGAGCAGTATGTGTCCTCTGCTCCCGCAGGAGCTCTGTTTCTATGTTTCTTCTTTCTCTGTCCAGCGAGCCTTGGTCTCCCAGCGGACATAGCATGCATCTATGTTTCCTCCTTCATCCAGCGAGCATGGTCTCCCAGCGGACGTAGCATGCATCTATCTCTACTCTTTTTCCATCCAGCGAGAATTGGTCTCCCAGTGGATGTTCTATGTACCGTAGGATTACAAATCTATTGAAATGTTAATTTAGGTTACAATATGACAGCGAAATTTCATATTTCATATTTGATAAAAAAAAAATCACATTTCTCTTTCGTCCAGCGACGCAGTGTACGAAAAACTCCCGTCCAAGTACCCATTTTCTCTTTTCCTGTTTTCTCTTTCTGCCCAGCAGGCTCTGGTCCCACAGCGGACACAGTGAGAACTCTTCCAGTAGAGCACTTATGTTTTCTCTTTCGTCCAGCGACGCAGTGTGAGAAAATCTCCCGGGGAAAAGAGAAAATTCTCCTCTTTTCCAGCAAGCATTTTGTCTAACAGCGCACGCAACGAAACTTTCCTGTAAGTCTAGGTCGGAAGGGCCACTCCACGGTCAGCAGATAAGCCCCAACGACCGCAAGGCCCCCCTGTCGAAGCTACATGGGCCTCTCGGTCTGTCGTCCGTGATTTACGCAAACAGCTCCCATCAAGAAGGCACAACTCTCCTAAATTTGGCTTTCCAAATTACAATTGCTCCCTATTCTCAGGTCAGCAGGGCCCGTTAGTCCAGTGCAGTGAGCCGCCACCACGGGCCCTCCCGGCCAAGCGCCCAGACCCTTTCACGAGATGCCAGCCCGCCAAACTCGGCACTCATTTGGGGGGTCTTTAGTCTGGCGGCTCTCCTCTGCTCTCTAGCCTTTTGGGGGGAGTACTCTGGGTTTGGGCCGAATTCCGAGTTCGGAGCCCTCCCCCCGGACAGCACGCCAAATAAGCATTATACTTTATTCCCTTTAATTGTATGTAAGTGTGAACTCGTGAAATGATGTTTTATTAACAAAGTTTGGGAGAAGCACGTTCAGATAATTAACACGGGTGGAGAGCCCTCAGCAATCATGATTAAAACGTGTGTATATATAGACTCAGCTGTCTCACCTCATTTCTCTGACAGTTTAGCAGCGTCCCTTCACCACCCCTTCTCCACTCTTCTAATCCTAAACCACTTTACATACAGGGGGGAGTACTCTGGGTTCAGGCCGAATTCCGAGTTCGGAGCCCTCCCCCCGGACGCCAAATACGCATTATACTTTATTCCCTTTAATTGTATGTAAGTGTGAACTCGTGAAACATTATTTAAAAAAAGTCTTTTTCAGTGAAAAGTACACCAGAAATTGTATCATGTGAGCATGCATACATTTCTTGTGTATATGCAAAAGCTTTCCTTTTATGAAGCAAAGGTGAAAATGTCCTTGTCTTTGACATTTTTTCTTACTGGAAAGGTCACTGGCAAGAGAGAGAAAAACACTCAGAAAAAAACACACACACAAAAAACCTAAATATCGGCTCTATTAAAACAGGCAGTTATCCCCTACCTACCATTAATGCCAATAAATATTATAATCTTCAAACATCTACATAGATCTTAATCTTCAAACAGAAACCTACAGAGGGTGCATATGCAATTAAATCTGGAAGAGCAGCCAAGATATTGGCGACTCCCCCGCAGCCTCAGATGTGCAGTGCCTACTTGTATGGTGCTGTATGAGACTGTTCAAGCTCAACTATAAAAAATGCATTGCTATCCCTAATTGGGGAAAAACTGGACTGCATTTATAAATATATACAATTCGTTTTTGAGTCACCCCAGTTCTTGCATAGGTTGACCAATCACAGGCTAAGGAATTGCAGTCCATGGACTGAAAGAACCCCCCACCTGCTGAAGATTTCATCCTTGAAGATGTGACAAATTCACAGTGTTTCTGTTTTGCAATGGGAGATGCACGATCCACTTTGTGAAACAGTCGGCTATAACTAGAAAGCTAGTACTACGATAGTTGTTTTTTTGAAAAGTGGCTCATCAGGTCAACCCCAAGCATATATCCCGGTTCTTTCACTTCTGTCTTAGAAATCCTTGGGGTTTTATATCTGGGGGTTCATACTACTTCCATTTAGAACAGGTTTCCATACATCGTCACGAACAGGGCTTGATAAACTTGTTGAGAAACCTGTCCCTCTTAGCCATTTACCAACTTCGGGCAGACAACACAGAGGAATTAATTAAGAAATGTGAAAATGTCAGTCTCCCTAGCAGAGACAAAACTAGGAAATTCTAGGTTAATGGGGGTCTAATATTGGAAGCGACTGGCATATTTGAAGGTGTCATTCTCTGAAGAGGTTGCTACAAATGGAAAATGGATCACTGGGGTGCTGGTTTTCCTGAGATGAGCCACTTCCTATTTCCATTCCTCACCCCTTCTTTGTAGATGTTTCACAACTCCTTGCTCTAATTTGGCCAATGATTCATGCATAAATGTTCACAGTATATATCTTCAAATTGCTGACTTATTGGGTCGCCTTGAATGTAACTCGACACCCTTGCCTCATTTAGTATGTGCGGTTCTATGAATATGCAAATGAACCCCGCCTCCACTCACTCAGTGAGCTCAGAGATCCACTGGTTGACGATCACACGTTGATCTGATTGGTTACAAGTTAGTTTGTGACATCAGAAACACCAGCGATTTCAAACCGAGTTTTTGAGACTGTTTTAAGGAGAAAATACTCAGCAATGCTGTTGACTTGTGAATTTACACATGCTTTGTCTCAAAGCATATTAAAAACACCACATAGACATTTAAACAACATTAAAAACTGGATTTTCACCACAGGGGGACTTTAAGACACCATAT